>JXCR01073698.1:15216-35772 GCA_002079205.1 Phalaenopsis hybrid cultivar | reverse complement strand
GTAGAGGCTCTGTGGAAGGGGGATTTGATGGGGCTTTGGCTTCTTTCACTCTTATGAAGGTGTGGGCACAACCAATTGAAGTTTGGTGGAGTGTGGAGGTGTATTGGGCTCTGTCCTAGTTTCCGGCAGGGTTTCGAGCTCAAAATTGGGCTCCGGAAATGGGAATGGGCGAGGAAAAATGGTTGGAATGCACTGAGGGGATCTTAGGGAAGCTCTGTGTAAAATTTTGAGAGACCTCTCTAAAGAAATTTCAGCACACCTCCCATGGTCGTGGGAGGTGAGTTTTTATAAAAATGGCCATGGGGTGGCTCTCAGAGCATAAGTTTGGGTGCATTGTGGTGCTTAGGTGGAGGGCAGAAGAGCTCCATAGTTTGATTTGGATGAGCTGGCCTCTAGGTTGGATTTGGGTGAGGTTCAATGGGAGTGTCTCTTGGTTTTGGGCTTTTCTGGCCAAGGGGAGGTGGCTAGGTGCTCAGGGAACCCACAGGAATCCATCACAATAATTAAATGCAATNACAAACCCTGAACCCAAAATTGTTGACTTTGATCCCTTGATCTTTTGGGAGACTCATGTAGATGGTCCCTTAAATCCACTAGCCCTAGGCTAGGAATTAGCCAAGACCAATACATAGAGGACCCAAATAGGGATTTCATTGGTCCATGGCTCATATAAGGTGATTGGCACCGCAATTCTACCAAAATGTCCAACCACACCTTTTGCCCCTAAATCCACCCAAATTATCTAAATGCCCTTGAAACCCTAAATTTGCTCAAAATCCTCAAATTCACTCAAAATACACAAATTTGTGCAAAAATCATTTCAAACCATTTAAAAATACACAAATTACTCAAAACCACCCAAAAATTCCTAAATTACCAAAATACCACTAAATTTGCCAAAATTTCAAAAATGCCCTTGGCACCCAAACTTTCTCAAAACATCCAAAATCACTTCAAATGACTCCAAAACAAATTTTTACCCTTAAATTGACCCCAATTTGGCCAATCACCATTTTGACCAAAACCCCCAAATTGCCTTCCAAGACCCAATTCCCCAAATTCACCTCAAATGTCCATCTATTTGAGCCTAATTCCCCTAAATTTTAATTCTAAACTCAAATTAATCTGGAATTTGATCAATCTAAACCAAATCCAAGCCTAATTATCTCATGATTTGAGCTCAATTTTGATCTAATTCAAAACCCCAAATTTTGGCCCGATGACTTAATCTCACCAAATTGAACCCCATGGCCGACTCAATTGCCTCAATTTAGAACCTAAATTCTTCACTACATTCATAAAAATCAAAATTGACCTTCAATTGGCCTTGGTCAACCCTCAATTTCACTCATTTTCAACCCACATTCAAAATCCCCAAATTTGCCCCAAATTGGCTATGGCTCCAAATTCCACAAAATTGAATGCTCTAACTCCAAATTTGACACCCAATTTATGTTAAAAACTCTTTATGACATTCCTATAGACCAACTTCAATAATCAATTTGGACTTATCCCAACCTTAATCCAACCTAGACCCAACTCTAGTCCATTACACCCAAATTGACCAAAATCCCAAAATCCTTCAAATTTAGCTTCCAATTGAACTCAAAATCACTTCAATACTTCACCAAAAATCTTCATAACAATCATCCACATAATGTTGATCAATTAATTAGGCTCAAAGTCATGGCTAGCCTAGCCCAAACCCAACTTTTGGCCATTTGGACCCAAAATTGGACCCATGTACCAAAATTAACTTAGTCATCCTAAGGCAACAGAAATGATGACTCCACAACCACTAACCTCCCCCTTGGACCAGGCTAAACCATACTTAACCCACCCTAGATCAAACATGGACCAAAGGTCCCATAAATCAATGGATTTGTTCCCTAAATTGCTTAAGCCAAAGATATCTTTGCCAAAACCTATTACCAACCCAAATTAATGGTTGTGACAGATTCCTTTGAGGTTCCTCAGCCACCTAAAAACCTCCCCTGCCATGGTCAGCCACCCTAGTCACCAGAGGAGCCAAAATCGAGAGCCACCACCCCTAAATCATACCCAATTTCAATCATAGATGCCACCTTATCCTAATGGCTCCTTAGAGCTCCTCAGCCTCCACCTAAACAGCTCTTTGCACCCATAAAGTTTCCTTGAGCTTCCCTCTAAGCTCCTCTATTTAATCAACTCCTCCATGGGCAAAGGGAGATGTGCTAAAAATCCTTGGGGAAACTCTGCCCAATTGCTCTCAGACACTCTCCAAGAACTCTTAAGGTCACTGCCACCATTTTCCCTCACTGATCCCTACTGTGGAAGCCCAATTTTGAGCTGAAATTTTCAGGTAAACAAGGACATCTCTCTAAAGTCCACAAAACTTAAATTAATTGTGCACACACCATACTTAGAGTGAGAGGAGTTTATTCCCCATCAAAGCTCCCTTTGAAATAGCCTCTAGCATAGACTTTGGTCAACACTTGAAATCAAGCTTGATCAAACTCATACCTAGATGATTCACAAGGGCACAAGTCTTCATCTGGAGGTTTGTTAGGTCCAATCAAAGATACCATAACCATATGATTGAGGCCTTCCCTCTTAGAATAAGGTATTGAGCTCTAACCCTACCCCAAGATTATTTTGATTCTCCATTTGTAATGGCTTATTTTATACTTGATCAACCGCATAGATGTATTTTTCTTGAGTAGATGAAGGTTTAGAAATAAACCCCATGCAATTTGGTTGAGTCTAGATGAAGATCTTAAGGTTTTAGTGTGAACAGCTTACAGGTTAGGTCACTTGGAAATGATAACGGAGAGTCGTTCGATCATGTGTATCCAACCAACGAACAAGATTGCGCCTAACGAAGTTATGGAACATGAACCGCGGGCTGAGTCAGCGCTGAACCAAAAGATGCCGCACGGGAGCTTTGGAGTCGTCGTAGGTTAACGCGACACCGCGTCACTTAACTAGAAAAATAAGGATTTTCTTATTTATTTAAATGCCCATAACTTTAAAAGATCATATCTTTGTGTAGAAAAATCATAAAAATAAAAGGAAAATACCCCTTGCTCACTGAACAGAGGAGGATAATGTGGACTAAAAATGAAAATTATTTTCTTACCCTTGATTTTTAATGAATTAAATATCCTCTTTGGTATTTCAATTCTCCATGACTAAACATTGTTCACTATGGGTTGAACTTTTGAGGGTTCATTCCCCATCATAGAGGCTATGTCTTCTGATGTTTCCAAGGTCAAGGGACATTCCCATGCTTCTAGACCTAATTTTCAAGCTAAGGTGACCATTTTGACTATTTTAATTATATAAATCAAAATACCACTTGAGAAATTATGAAAATAATTTTAGTAGGTTTCCTGTGGTCAGAGAAATCTAGTAAAAATATGGTGATGCTTTGAATCATTTTGTACATTTCTATACTTAACTAAGTGCATATACCTTATATTAATTTATGCAAATTATGCACTTATCAAAAATTAACAAAATCCCTTCTCCACTATCTATAAAAATTATGTTTATTCACTGTAAAAATATCAAAATTATTTGACTTAGTCTAAGCACTAAAATGGATTTTTAAGAAAGCCTTATTTTTTTGTACAAAAATAATTATATTAAATTAAATATGTTTAGAAAAATTATGAAAATTATTTTTCTGAGTTCCTTGTGATTAGGTGCATCTTTTAAAAATAAAACCCATTTTTGTGAAAATATTTCACTTTTAAAATATATTTTGAATTAAAAATAATTAAAATAATCAAAATTCTCAAAAATACAAAAAATAATTCAAATTTAGTGGGAATGTCCCCTGATCACTTAGAATTCTTTAGGACAATTTTCCTAACTTTTCTAAGTTAAAAATAAAATTTAAAGGCTTAAAAATGAATTTTTCATGTTCTCTCACTAAAATAATTATAATAAATAAATTAAAATCACAAAAATAGAAGATTTGATTCTCTAATTTTTTGAATTCAGAGAAGTATATTAAAAATATAAAAATGATTTTTTCAATTAAAATATTATTTTCTACTCAATTTATTCATTGAAATTGATTAAAAATTAAATACGAATAATAGAATTTTTATTCAAAAAATCATGATATTTTTTTTGAATTGTTTCTTTAATCTTAGAAAACCTTTAATAATGTTTTCATAAATACAAATTTTATTTTCAATAATTAAATAAATTAACTTTTGAAAATCGTATCTTCTAAATATTAAATAATTATCTAAATTAATTCAAAATTTTGAGAGGTCCATAAGTTCTTCTCTAATATTTTAATGACCTCATTAATATGACACTCTAAACACTCAAGATCATTTGAGTTTTGTTTGATGAGTTATGAGGTGAAGTGCCCCAAGGGCAAAATAGTCATTTTTAAACTTTGGTGCCTTAACCAAAATTTAGGATTAACAAAGAGAAAAATGAGATAATTTTGATCTTTATAAACATGTTTGGATGATTGAAATACAATGGGAATAAGAGATAGAAGCTCACTCACCACCCCTGCACAACATCAACAAGATCATAATTCTCCCAATCTTCATGACTTGGAAGTCAATTGAGATCAGACAATTCTTGATTGATGGGCTTAAGTCGAAAAGATGATAGTTTACTTTACTTAAGCCCAAAGTTGAGGATGGTTCCACCATTTGATTTGGATAGTTGTCACTTAAACCAAAATCTTGATAATCACCATTTCACCTATTATGATTATTAAAGGCTTAGTAGTAACCTAGGCTCGATTTCTAAACTCAATTGATTGGATTTAGAAGATGAAATAATTGGTGACTAACATCTTTAAACACTACAAGCCTACCCTCAATCACGGGCACCACAGTCTAGAATGACCTTAACTTGCCTTAGGGGCACCACACTTAACTTTTAAACGAAACATCGATTGATTAATCGAGTACCCTATCCTCGGGATAATTAAATTATTAAGTTTCACTCAGCAACAGGGTAGTCACATTCTAGCCTCGAATGATTAATGGAATAATATGATAATTCAAAATGAACACAAAATATTTTAAGAGATCTTCAAAGTGATCCGGGGACATGCCTTGAGCATTTTGAAATCTATTGGACTTTCTAAAGGGCAAAGTGGACTTGCAATATTTTTGTCCTAAAATAATCTACTAAGATCTTTTGAGATTCAATAAAGTCATAGCTTGGGTTTCATAGCTAAACCTTCATCTACTCATGCAATTTAAATTCCTTGCAATACTATATACATGCCTTGCAAGTATTGACCTTTCAGGTGATGGAATGAGAAGACTCGTCAGGTACGCTTTTATAGTTTACAGTGTCGTCTTTTCTTGTACTTTCCACATTGTATTTTTTTACTTATAAAACTTGCATGTTAAACAATGATGTGACCCTGCAAGAAAACAAAAACTGCTAGGATAGCTGCAAAACCAAAACCAAAACTAAAATCAACCAAGATAAAATTTACAGCCACAACATTCAAAATATAAGACTAAGTCAAAATTTAATCACAAACATGACAAACAACAATTGCAACAAAATCAATACATCTCTATTGGTTGATCTGGAATCCCTCGGAGGAGGTAACCTATGGTTGCTAACGAGATTTCTCACGGTCTAAATGAAAATATGGAACTTATTAAGTCGAGTTTAGTAAATTCATTTGGACTAAGTGTATTTAACAGAAAATAGTGGTACTGGAACGAGGGAACCGTAGGATCCTAACTGGTGTTGCTCTAATCAACTTTAATATGCCCCATAATACCTAAATGACTATAATCATAAAGATAACTTATTTGACATCATAACCTGACACATTAAAAAACTTAAACTCATCATGACGAGGAGCTTGGAGCTAGCATTATGGGCAGCATAACTATCTCCAACAGCAAGAGGATCTACAACAACATATCTCTTTCTTTAGAATTAAATAACAAGTCATAGGATTTTGAGGTTATTTGCTTATGCAACATAAATCCTCAACTTATCTTTAGGCATTTTTACAACTCTGTTGTACAATCTAAGTCCTAACTCGTCTTAGGATTCCAAGGTTGTCATTCGTCTTGACCTAAATCTTCACATCTTCCAGGCTATTTGTGTAATCGTTTCACACAAATGTAAGCCCTAATTAATAAAATAGACAAGATGAAATATTTAAATAATTTCACCTCAAAATTAAAGCCAAAAAATAGGATAGCTTGGAAAGTCACCAAGGTTCTCCTCCGGATATGTGACATCCCGTAGTTCTTCTTCCTTTGGATTCCATAATAAATGTTCCAAATTTATGTCATTCCACTTTCACACCTCTACATTGGATCTCATTGAAAAGTCCTATCCTTTTGACCTCTTCAAGGATTACATTTCCTGATTTTTATCAAGAGTTTTCTTAGGTGACTTCGGTTATCTAAGATGTAATTAACTATAGGGGTTTGCCCTTATAGGAAGCTTTTTTGAACCCAGCTTAATATAAACCCTATTTAATTCTTCAATTACTTATCATATTTTTCCATTACTCATCAGAGGTCGAAGTGTGACTATCCCGTTGCTTAGTAAAACTTCACAATTTAATTATCCCGATGATAGGATTCTGGATAAAACAATTGAGGTTTCACTTAAGAGTTATGTGGGTGGGTGCCCGTAAGGCAAAGCTAGGTCATTTAAGATTGTGGTGCCCATTATTAAGGTTAGGCTTGTAGTGTTTAAAGATGTTAATCACCAATTATGTTATCTTTTAAATTCAATCAATTGAGTTTAAATATCGAGCCTAGATCTTTACTAAGCCTTTAACAATCCTGATGGGTGAAATGGTGATTATCAAGATTTTGATTTTCGTAACATATATCCATATCAAATGGTCAAAATATCCTCAATTTTGGGTTTAAGAAATGTAAACTATCATCTTTCCAACTTAAGTCAATCACTTAAGAAACACTTGATCTTAGTTGACTTCCAACTTATGAAGATTAGGGGATTATGATTAATCTTATTGATGTCGTGCAAGGGTGGTGGTTGGGTTTCTACCCTTTAACCCCATTGTATTTCAATCATCCAATCATATTTATTAAGATCAAAATTATCCATTTTTCCCTTGGTTAATCCTAATATTTTGATTAAGGCACCAAAGTCTACAATGACTACTTTGCCTTTGGGGTTCTTCACCTCATAACTCATCAAACACAACTCAAATGATTTTTTAGGGTTTAGAGTGTCATATCAATGAGGTAATTATAATGTTAGAGGAGAACATGTGGATCTCTCAAAATTTTGATTTAATTTAGATAATTATTTAAATTTAGAAGATAGGATTTTCAAAACTTAATTTATTTAATTATCCAAAATAAAATTTATATTTATGGAAAATTTATTAGAGGTTTTCTAAGGTCAAAGAAACACTTAGAAAAATATCCTAATTTTTTTTATCAAATTTTTATTATTATTATTTAATTTTTAATCAATTTTAATGATTAAATCGAATAGAAAATATTATTTTAATTACAAAAATCATTTTTATATTTTTAATATACTTCTCTGAATTCAAAAAACACAGAGAATCAAAACATATATTTTTATCTTTTAATTTATTTATTATAACTATTTTAGTGGGAAAACATGAAAAAATTCATTTTTAAACCTTTAAAATTTATTTTTAACTCAGAAAAATTAGGAAAAATATCCTAATAAATTCTAAGTGACCAGGGGACATTCCCACTCATTTTGAACAATTTTTTCATATTTTTGAAAATTTTGATTATTTTAGCTATTTTAAATTCAAGATATATATTATAAATGAAATATTTTCACAAAAATGAGTTTTATTTTTATAAAATACCCCTGATCACAAGGAACTCAGCGAAACAATTTTCATAATTTTTCTAAGCATATTTAATTTAATATAGATATTTTTAAACAAAAAAGAAAGGCTTCCTTAAAAATCATTTTAGTGCTTACACTAAGTCAAATAATTTTGATATTTTTGCAGTGGATAAATATGATTTTTATTGACAGTGGAGAAGTGATTTTGTCAATTTTTGATAAGTGTATAATTTACATAAATTAATATAAGGTACATGCATTTAATTAAGTATAGAAATGTACAATATGATTCAAAGCATCACAATAGTTTTCCTAGACTTCTTTGACCACAGGAAACCTTGTAAAATTATTTCTATAATTTCCAAAGTGATATTTTGATTTATATAATTAAAATAGCCAAATTGGTCACCTTGGCTTTAAAATTAGGGCTAGAAGCATAGAAATGTCCTCTGACCTTGGAAAAATCAGAAGACATAGCCTCTGTGATAGAGAATGAGCCCACAAAATTTCATGCCATGGTGAGCAATGTTTAGTCATGGAGAATTGAAACACCATAGAGGGTATTTAATTTATGAAAAATCAGAGAATAAGAAAATAATTTTTATTTTTAGCCCACATTATTCTCTTATGTTCACTAAGCAAGGTATTTTTCTTTTATTTTTATGATTTTTCTACGCAAAGTTATGCGTTTTTAAAGTTATGGACATTTAAATAAATAAGAAAATCCTTATTTTTCTATTTAAGTGACGCGACGCCGCATCAACCTACGGTGGTTGCAAAGCTCCACGCGACGTCTTTTGGTTTGGCGCCAATATCAACCTCAGTGCTGACTCGGCCAGCGGTTCGTGTTCCATTCTTTCGTCCGACGCAATCTCATTCATTGGTTGGATACACGCGCGATCGGATAACTCTTTTTTATCGTCCCCAAGTGACCTAACCCGTAAACCGTTTACACTAAACCCTAAAATCTTCATCTAGACTCAGCCAAATTGAATGTGGTTTGTTTTTAAACCTTCATCTACTCAAGACGAACACATTTATGTGGTTGATCAATCAAGCGATTACAAATGGAGAAGCAAAATAAGCTCGGGCGAGGGTTAGAGCTCAATACCTTTGTCTGAGAGGGGAGGCCTCAATCAGATGGTTGTGGTAACTTCAATTGGACCCAACAAACCTCCGTATGAAGTCTTGTACCCTGGTGAATCGTCTAGGTATGATATCAATCAAGCTATATTTTAGGTGTTGATCAAAGTCTATGCTAGGGGTTATTTCAGAGGGGGCTTTGATGGGGAATCAACTCCTCTCACTATGAGTTGTGTGCATAATTAATTTGAGTTTGGTGGGCTGTGGAGATATGTCCTTGTTTTAGATAAAAATTTGAGCTCAAAATTAGGCTTCCACAGTGGGGATCTGTGGGGGAAAATGGTGGCAGTGAGCTTAGGAGTTCTTGGAGAGTGTTTGAGAGCAATTGGAAAGAGTTTCCCCAACGATTTTTAGCACACCTCTCTTTGGCCATAGATGAGCTGATTACATAAAGGAGCTTATAAGGAAGATTAGGGCAAATTGATGGGTGCAAATACGTACTTAGGTGGAGGGTTGAGAAGCTCTAAAGAGCCATTTGGAGGTTTTGGGAAAGTTTTGGGTGCCAAGGGTATTTTTGTAGTTTTGCCAACTTTAGGGGTATTTTGTTAATTTTAAAATTTATGGGTGATTTTGGGTAATCTCGGTATTTTCAAATGGTTTGAAGTGATTTTTGAATAAATTTGGGTATTTTGGGTGAATTTAAGGATTTTGACCAAATTTAGGGCTTCAAGGGCGTTTAGGTAATTTGGGTGGATTTAAGGGCAATAGGTCCAGTTGGACACTTTGGTAGAATTGGGGTGTTAGACACCCTATTTGAGCCATGGACCAATGAAATTCCTATTTGGTTCCTCTATGTACTGGTCTTAGCTAAACCCTAGTGTAGGGTTAATGGGTCTAAGAGAGCATCTACATGAGCCTCCTAAAAGATCAAGGGATCAAAGTCAACAATTTTAGGTTCAGGGTTTGTGAGTAATAGTGGTTGAATATGGGTGCAAGTGAGTGAACTAACTCCAGACCAACACCCAGGGTCAACCCTAAGGTCAAGCAGTCCAATGTGAACTCTCCTTGAGATCCTCCTTGTTGACTCCACCTAGTAAGTGCTAGAGGTTAGGACTAATATGTGGAACTTCAAGTCGAGCAAGGAGGAGTTTAGAACTTTTAATGGTGAGGGTTCCTTTTCTAGTTTTCTAAGAATAGTCAACAGAAAATTTCTATGGCTAGACCTTAGGCAACTAAAGAGGGAAAACTAAACCTCAACCAAAAGTGAGGTCAAGAAATGCTATACACTCATTTACATACCTTTACTGATTAGAAGCAGTGTCACTTAGTCTACAATGCCCTCATCTCTCCCTCTATTTCTTTCTTTTTGTGGAGATTTTTCTCTCCTTAAAGTCTTTTGATGATATTTTCAAGTTACAGGGTTTGCGGATGGCTTCTAAATGCTATATTTGTAACAATGCTAAAGAAACCTCCTCACATCTTTTTTATGGTTGATCTTTCTCCAATGCTATGTGGTTGAGAATTGGGAGGCATTTCAGAGTTGTATGTCCACACAGTTGTCATTTGGAAGATGTCATTGTTATTTGGAAAACTTTAATCCATAAAAAACTTGCTTAATTTGATTTAATGGTGTTATGGTTTATATGGTCAGCAAGGAATAGCTACAAATATGGAAATTCTTCTCCTAGCCCCTCTCTTACTGTTTCTTATATACCGTTACACTACTATAAGGCTTGTCACAACTTAAGATTCGATTCACTCAAGCTTATACTCGAACAAGTTAGGAGGCACCTTTTGATCAAATGGCAGCCCCTATTGATGGTTGGATTAAACTTAATATAGATAGAAGTTAGTGTCCATTTTCTACTGATGTTGAACGACTTTTTAGAGATGGATTGGGAAATTATTTGTCACTTTGCTTCACCTATGTATCCTCAAATCCCTTTAAAAGTGAAGGTTGGGCTATTTTGATTGGTATAAGGATTACAGTAATCTTCCAGAACTCTAAAATTGTTTTTTAAACTGATTCTCTTAATATTTATGAGATGTTAACAAAGGCGACCTAGCCCATTTAGAATTTAGTTTATCTTTTTAATAGAATAAGGTATTTAATCTCTGCACATCATCTCAACATCCAATTTAGCTTTATTTATAAGGAGGGCAATGCACCTGCTGACTGGTTGGCAAAAACGGCTTCTGACATGGTTTCTGTAAGAAATCACCCCCTCCTTATTTTAAATAATTTTTGCAGGGTGATAAATTAACATTACCTTATATTAGGATTTAATTATCTTGCTGACTTCATGCTTGAGGTTCTTTATTTCTTCACCTACCTTTTCTTTATGTTGTCAGGTTATTATCTGGTTGAGCGACGACTGGGTTAGTATTCACTGTTTTCACTGAGATTATTTTTGCTACTTTTTTTATTGGATGCTTCCTTTTGCTATTTCTTCTAGATAAGAGGATTTCTCTACTCTCTGTGGCTATTTCACATTTTTTTTCTCTAGATGTATCGAGTTGTGGTTGGGTTTGTTCTCTTCTACACTACTCGGTTGGAGAATTTTCACTATTTGTCTTTTGGACTGGACAATTTTTTGCTTCTTTTGGGGAAGTTTCACAGATCTCAGATTTGTCATTTTGGTTTTGATCCCTCTTCAGATGCTACAAAGAATATATGGTTCATAACTACATCTCAATTTATATGGGTATACTTTTTTCTCTTTTTGGGTATACATATATGTACCTTTTGGAGCTTTTTTTGTAGAGTTGTACTATGGGAGGTGAAACCCTATGGGTGAGTTTAAATTTGTATTTTGCTTCTTTTAATTAAGGGGATCCACTTCCCCTACCCTTTTTTGTACTTTTTTTTTATCTAATTGAATTAGAGCCATATAATTCTCCTTCCCCTCGAAGAAAAAGAAAACATGGAGCTAAGCAATCTCTCTATGAACCCTAGACCTAAATCCTAGCGGGTAGGAATCCCAATTTCCCCTTCATTTAGCTTTCCATAACCCTCTTTGGAGAGGTTTGGAAGTTTGAATTTTACAATGTGAGAGAAGCTTTGTAGCTAGCTCACCTTAAAAAATCATGAGTTGTTGTAAAACAGGGAAACCTTTATAGCTACCCATTTCCACAACATCATGTAGAGTTTTTACTTTAGAGACCCAGAGGAGAAACTCCCCACACTCCTCACGAAAGTAGGAGGCGGCTATGTCGCACAGCCATGTGTCAAGTTTTTTTACTTTCTCACATGGTGTATTATATTATATATATGCTTGTTAGTTACTTGTGTATCCGATCATTATTGAGGCACGGTGTAATTCTCCCTAGTGTCGTCATATACCCTAGGTGACCAAACACAATACTTCACATTTCATATATCTTGTATGACATCTTGCATAGTCATTAACACATGGTTGAGTTGCACATTTAGTGCTCATTCATGCACTCACCCCACTTGTATGATTCTCCCCAATGAGGATCATCAATCCTTCGGACCGCTGCCTTCATGACACACTTAACCTCTCGATTCACCGCCTCCACAACATGCCCACTTTTCAGGTCACTGACTCCATGACAAACCCAACCATAGGTCTACTGCCTCCATGACATACACATTTGTTGGGTTGTTTCCTCCACAACACACTCAAATTTAGGGCCTCTGCCTTCATGATATGCTCACCCTTTCAAGTCGCCGCCTCTATGGCACACCCACCTTTCCAAGTCACAGCCTTTATGGAATACTCACCCTTTCCACTTCTATCACATGATTGTTTGTATTTTCATTTGTATGCATGCATGGATAGCAAGTCAGGATCAATAGATGAGTGCCCCGTATTGGTCATGAAGCCTTAACAAGTATTGTGTGTCAGGTCAATCTTAGTGGGCAATGTGAGTTAAAGCATGGGGTTTGACATGAGTATGACTATGATAAGGAGCCAAGGAATCTAACTCATGTCACCTTGCATGTTACGGGCCAACATTTGATGGACTTTATTTTAAAACAAAGAAAACATACAATATACTCTTCTAATTATTACATTCACCATAATTTTATGTTATTCAAGCAGCAAAGTAGGTCATATATAAGGCCAACTCTTCTCAAATTACATCATGAGAGGCTCCCTTTAAATCCCTTAGATCATTAGGACAGGTCTGGTGTGGTGACCCTATCAATGTCATACATTCTTGGAGAATTATCTTGCATTTAAATGTTGTTTATGACACTTCTCGTTAGATGGTCTGCTAGGTTAAGATTTTGGATGCTAGGTAGTTTTTTTATTCCTATAGTTGTTATTCTCTATTTAATTGCTTGTGCTAGCCACACATCACTTTTGAGCTTTTTAGTGTGCTCATGTGCTTTGATGTGCATGCTTGTATATTAAGGTATTCTTCTTTAAGGAGCCAAGCATATATATATGCACACACACAAGGTGGAGCACATAATTATTTCAAACAATTTCTTGCAGACACCATTTAGATCCCTCATTGAAAGGCGCAACTCATTGTATGTTGCATGCCAATTGGCTTTCCTGCTAACATTATTGTCATGCAGGTTGAGCCTTTATTATCCCTTTCAAATGTATTTGAAAGAGTCTCTAGGCTGAGTTAATATTGGAAAGAACATACAAACATGGTTTTCAAGGAAGACGACACATTAAAACACGTAATGGGAAGCAGGACGGGTAGCTCGTGTCTCGTACCTTAGGATTGAATTCTATACTTCATTGTATAGATCTATGACTGAGCTTATATATGCAGAGTCTAGCCACAATTCATGCTTTTTCCTCTAATAAGTTGTTGACCCAACGACACTATCCTTTTTATATATTTTGGAGTGCTTTTAATTCTTATCACATGCATGCATAATTGCAATATTTTCCTTACTTCTTTCTATTTTATTAGAAATTTCACAAATTTTACAATTTAGGCTCTCTAGGCCCTTAAAATTTAAAAATTTTGTATATAAAAATTTAAATAAATGATTCAATATAGATTAAAAATTAGGATTAAAAAATTCAAGATTTTTTAACTTTGTCTTTAACTTTCCTGCATGGACTTTGGGCTAATTTAAAATGAGCTAAATTACATGGGCATAAACTAAGTCATATAATATAGCCTCGAAAATATCTATGGACTGCTTTGAAAAATTGCTAATTTGTATGTTCAGAGTGAAGCTTTCATGCTTCTCTAACCCAGCTAGCCCAACATAGATTTCTACTTAGGTGGTTGTCTATTGCACTTGGGTCGTTAGAATGCTCCCCGACCCAATCACGGTGTAAGTCCTCTTCCTGGGAGTGTTTCTAACTTTGTAGTTAAACCTCCTTTTGTCCTCTTTTCTAGTGGCATCCTTATCATCTAAGTGGGTTAAAGTCCCACCTCTTGGAGCTCCACCAGATATTCATAAGAGATATTTTCCTTCATTTGAACATAGGCTTACTGAGGTCTCTACAAATGGCGTAATTCATGGATTGTTAGCTGACAGCGACTTTATATATGCTTAAAAAAATAAGTATTTAATACTGCTGTTAAAAGATTTAATTCCTCAGCAACGGCACCAAAAATTTAATAACAGTTATAGATTTGGTAAAGGTGTATATATATAATATCAATAATGGTAAATTCACACTTATCAACACAAGTATACGTATCGCCCAAGTAATATAGGGCTCTAATGGAGTCCTAGATATCGATCCCACATGGAGTAATATTAGAAGCTACGAACTAAGATTTTAGAAAAACAACACTTAATCGCAATAATGGAATTCAAATTGCTTATCTGTCACTAGTAGGCAATTGAAATAAATATGTAATTTTTATAACTTTTAAATAACTAACTATACTAACAAAGTTTTTAATGTGATATTCAATATATAAGTAATCATCCTTCTCCTTGTCAAGAAATTATAGTGAATAGATAAATTGAATANACGTTACATAAATTTTGAATCCTCACTTTAGAATCAATGCCAAAATTATGATTCTTATTTTTCAGGGTCGGTACCAAACTTCTGATTCTCTTCTGAAATTGTTACCTAAATCTCAAATTCCCACTTCGAGATCAGCACTTACATGATGATTCCTATCCTTTAAAAACAATTGAAATCTGACAACATTAAAATCCACTCTCCAATCCCCAACAAAAGTTCTTACTTCTTGATTTCAATCAAAATACTTACCTTCTAATTCCCCAGCGGAAACAAATAGCACACACAACCCTAAACATTTCTTCTAGGTCTGCTGACTTGGGAGTCTGTATTGATTTTGTCGATCTTGTTGGTCAATACCAATACGCGCGGTGTGCTTGTCCGGCACACCACACCTATTGGGGGTCCATTTGTTGACCTCACTTTTGTTTGAGGTCTAGTCTTTCTCTTTAGTAGCCTAGGGTCTACCCATAGGACTTTTCTATTGACTAATCTTAGAGAACTAGAAAGAGGCATCCTTAACATTAAAAATTCTAAACTCTTCTTTACACAACTTGAGGTTCCACATATTGGTCCTAACCTCTAGCACTTAGTAGGTGGGGTCATGGGGAGCTCAATGAGAATTCCTATAGGGTTACTTTACCTTGGGTGTTGGTCTAGAGCTAAGACACTAACTTCACTCACAATCACTCATTGCCCTAAACCCAGAATTTCCTGACTTTGGTCCCTTGAGCCTTTGGGAAACTCATTTAGATGGTCCCCTAAACCTACTAGCCCTAGGCTAGGGTTTAGCTAAGACCAGTACATAGAGGACCCAAATGGGGTTTCCATTAGTCCATGACTTACTTTTGGTGGTTAAATCCCCAATTTTATCTAAAATACTCAGCCTGATCTTTTGCCCATAAACTCCCCCAAATTACCAAAGTACCCTTGAAACCCTAAATTTGGTCAAAATTCCCAAATTTATTAAAAATGCCCAAACTTCTTCAAAAATCATTTCAAATCTTTTGAAAACACACAAATTACCCAAAATCACAAAAAAATTGCAAAATCACCAAAATGCCCCTTAAGGGCCAAAAATTTCAAAAATTCTAAACAATCCCAAAGAATCCTTAAAATATTTCAAGTATTCCTAATTTCATTTTTCTCAACTACGACATGACTCAATTTGGACAATTTGACCATCTTTGAGCAAGACCCCAAATTTGCATTTAAAGACCAAAATTTCCTCAAATTCAACTGAAATAACCATCAATTTGATCCCAATCTTCCCAAATTTCAATCCCAAACTCAAATTAACCTTCAATGTGACCAAAATAAACTAAATCCAAGATCAATTGGCCCATTCTTTGAGCCCAATTTTGATTTAGGTCAAACCCACAATTTTGGACACAAGACCTAATCGCACCTAATTGAATCCATAGCCCCTCAATTGGCCATGGTTTATGTTGAAAACTCTATATAACATTCCTACAAATCAAAATTGACCATCAATTGGCCTTGGTGAAGTCTCAATTTCATTTAATTTCAACTTAAGTCCAAGATCCCCAAATTGCCCAAAATTGGCTATGTCCCCAAATTTCACCAAATTGATTGCCTTAATCCCAAAATTGGCACCCAATTCATGTTAAAAACTCTTCATGGTATTCCTATTGACCATTCTTAAAAATTAATTTGGACTTAGCCTAAGGCTAGCAAAATCTAGACCCAAGGTTAGCCCAACATGCCCAAAATGACCAATTTTCAAATTCCTTACCCTTCAATTGAACTCAAAATCCTTTCAATCCTTCAACAAAAATGTTTATTACAATCATATACATCAAGTGCGTCAATCAATTGGGCTTATGGAGATGGGTAGCCTAATCCAAACCCAAGTTTTGGTCATTTGCACCAACTTGGACCCATGCACTAAATGTAGCCTAACCACCTTAAAGTCATCAAATTAATGATTCCACAGCCATTAGTTGGATCTTAAGATTGAGCCAAAACTCACCTAACCACCTAAGCTAAGCCATGGACCAATGGTCCCTTAAATTAAAAGATTTCATGCCATAATTTCTTAAGCTTAAGATTCTTTTGCCAAAACTAAACCCAAGCACACTAAATTACTATGACATATTCCCCTAAGTTCCCTGAGCTCATAGCCACCTCCCACTATCATGGCCGGCCAGCCTAGTCACTGAAGAAGCCAAAAATGAGGGTCACCTCATCTCGTGATTCACCCAAATCAATCCTACAGGCCACCTCATCCAAACCAAATGGTGGAGCCTCTCTGCCCTCCACATAGGCAGCACTTTGCACCCCTCAATTGACCCATAAAGCCACCCATTGGCCAATTTTATAAAAAGCTCAACTCCACGGTCATGGAAGGAGTGCTAAAATTTTCTCAGAGAGAGCCTCCCAAATCACTTACAGAGCTTCCTTAAGACCTCCTCAGTACAATCCAACCTTTCTCCCCCGCTGATTCCCACTATGAAAGCTCAATTTTGAGCTTAAACTCCTGCCAAAAACCAGGATAGAGCTCATTACACCTCCTCAATTCACCATACTTCAATTACTTGTGCCCACACCTTCACAACACTAAGAGAATACAAAGCCCCATCAAATTCCCCTCTAAACGAGCCCCTAACATAGCTCTAGACCAACAACTGAAATCGAGCTTGGTCGAATTCAAACCTAGACCTTACACCACAGTAAGAGGCTCAATCCTTAGCCTCCTTGGACCTCAACGAGCGTGCTGAGCATCTGTGATTGAAGCTTCCCTTCTCAGAGCCAAGGTATTGAATTTCTTCTCCTCCCGAGCTTCTTTTGATTCTCCATCTGCTTGGGCTTAATTTCATGGCATCTTAACCGTATGGATATGTTCCTCCAGTCTAGACAAGCATTTAAAAAAAAATCACTTAATTTGGTTGAGAACTGAGGGAGATATTAACAACAACTTTTAATATGCTTAAAATAGAAGATAAATATGGACGTAAAAAATATTCAATAATTGTAAAGTCACACTTATCAACACAAGTATATGTATCGCTCAAGTAATATAGGGCTCGAATGGAGTCCCAGATTTTGATCCCACAGGAAGTGGTTTAGAACTGCAAACTAAGATTTTAGAAAAACAATACTTTAATCACAACAATGAAGTTCAATTTACTTATCTGTCACTAATAGGAAATTGAAATAAATATGTAATTTTAACTATTAAATAACTAATGATATTAATGACGGTTTAATTGTGATATTCAATATATAAGAAAGCATTATTCTCCTTGTCAAGAACTTATAGTGAATGGATAAGGTGAATTTNTAAATATATAATTTTAATAACTCTTAAGTAACTAATTATACTAATAAAATTTTTAATGTGATATTCAATATATAAGAAAACATCATTCTTCTTGTTAAGAAATTATAATGAATGGTTAAAGTGAATCAGTTCAAATTGTATTGTGTCAAATAGGAGCATATATATTCTTTACCCTTTGGTTCAGGCATAAAGAACATTAACTAATCCTGCGCTTATTTACTANTCTTTACCCTTTGGTCCAGGCATAAAGAACATTGACTAATCCTACGCTTGTTTACTGAATTTGCGACTAGGCCGGGAGGATACCGACTCTTACTTCGAAGCTCCCATGTTCCCCTCACCTAAGGGCTATAATCTACACTTCAGCACCCAAACGATAGGACTGAATTGGGGATTTTAGTCTGTCACTCTAAAACCTCTNTCTACACTTCAGCACCCAAACGATAAGACCGAATTGAGGATTTTAGTCTGTCACTCTAAAATCTCCAATTTTGCGCTCGATAATATTATTTCTTTATTTATTTGCACCCAACTTCTAAGGTCTTTGACCTCCCATGCCCGATAATATTATTTCCCTATTTATTTGCACCCAACTTCCAAGGGCTTTGACCTCCCCAAATCTCCAATTCTATGCCCGATAATTTCATTTCCCTATTTATTTGCACCCAATTTCTAAGGGCTTTGACCTCCCTGATTCTTGAGATGTAATCTTCACTTTAGTTGTAAAACTCAACATATTTTAACAGATCAATTGACCAGATTGGTAAACTTCACTTTAGTTGTAAAACTCAACATATTTTAACAAATCAATTGGCTAGATTGAATATTCTCTTTAGTTGTAAAACTCAACATATTTTAACAAATCAATTGGCCAGATTGAAAGTAAATTAAGATCGAAGTGAAAGTATCATCACAATTTCTTAAACATTTTCATGGCTTCACCAATTCAAATCACCATTTCACAAATCTCGAGACAAGGAGCAAGACAGAGAAAACTAATCATAACTCCTGGGGAAGACACAACAAAACTCGGAATTCATATATAAAAGCAAAATCATACAAACTACAATGAGTAAATAACAGCNTCATGGGGAAAACACAACAAAACTCGGAATTCATATATAAAATCAAAGTCATATAAACTACAATAAGTAAATGAACTTATCTCTAATTTCTCCCCAAGCAAGCTCCTCGAAGTTCCTTTGAATCTCTTCCTTTCTTTACAGCACACGATTTCTCTCCAAGAAAACTCCTCGAAGTTCCTCTGAATCTCTTCCTTTCCTTACAACACACATTTCCTCTTCAAAGCAGCAAGGAGGAAGAAATCTCTCACTTTCCCTCCACTCTTACAATCTCTTTCCTCTTCGAAGCGAGCAAGGAGGAAGAAATCTCTCACTTTCCCTCCACTCTTACAATTTCTCGAAGAATTCCTCATAATATTGCTCCTCGAAGTTCCTCTGAATCTCTTTCTTTCTTTACAGCACACAGAATTCTTCTTCGAAGTGGAAGGAGGAAGAAATCTCTCACTTTCCCTCCACTCTTACAATCTCTTGAAGAATTCCTCACAATTGTTACACTCTACGGAAAGAAATCTCTCACTTTCCCTCCACTCTTACAATCTCTCAAAGAATTCCTCACAATTTAGACTCTCTACACTTTTTCCACACTTAAATTTTGAGCATATCTCTTTATTTTCAGCCAAATTCTTCTCTTTAAAGATGTGGATGAGTTTTCCCAAGAGTTTCCTAAGCACCCCTCCAAAATTCGTCCTCATCCAATGCTTTATTGGACATAACTGTCGAGCTCACCGTCGGCGGCCTCGAGGGTTTTGTCGGCGGGCCTTCTAAGTGAATTAATTCTTGATTCTCGAGAAAAGTCCGCCGTCAGCGCCGTTGGGCTCGCCGTCGGCGCCCTAGTTCAAATCTTCACATTTTGGACCTTTTTGCTCCAAATTAGCTCCTTTTTGCTTGAATGACCCTAATTCATCATTCCTGCAACAAAACATCAAAAATACCTTTCTTTAAAGTGCAATGTCATAAAAAATAGTGTAAAATAGGTATGAAAATCTCAATATATTTTCCTTTGGTCAAATTCCCCCCAACTTAACTATTACTTGTCCTCAAGTAATTTTAGTATTATGTAAAAGTTATGATCTATTTTAGTAAAGTTTTAATTCAGAAATACTATAAATTTGATTTAGATAAATACCATAGTGAGATTTTCAGAAAAAATTAAAGTAATTAAATTAACTCTATAGCTACAGGATTTATCTAGCCATCAAGTTTAAGAGTTCTAGTCTTCTATTCTTTTCAAGAATAACTATATGTTGCAATATTAAGTCACTTAGAATATCCAAAGGATGGGAATTTCATGAGAACACTACTAGTAAAAGATCTAATCCATAAATATAAGTTCAGGAATGTATTTAGG
>JXCR01073688.1:2828-29091 GCA_002079205.1 Phalaenopsis hybrid cultivar | reverse complement strand
AAATGTATATTTCACATTTTAAAAGTTAACATAGTGGTGTTTTTGATGCGTTATGAAAGATTTAGGTGGTATAAATGTAAAAAGTGAAGCTTAGGTATTAGATATGTAAATTCATAAGAATTTTGTGGCATGTATGTAAATGCCCCTTTTTCTAAAGCCTCTTTTGTTGAATGATGATTAAGTGCATAATTCTTTTATGTCCTTGGGCTTGATATTCTTTTATGCTTTGTTTCAAGAAACCAAAACAGTATTCTCTTGCGGGCTTGAATTGATTGCCGATCATAAATTCATGGTTATCTGAATAAAACATTATTCTCTTGTGAAACGGGCAAGACACATAAGAATTGATTGATGTGTATATATATATATTTTTAATTTAATTTTTATGCATGAGGTTCTTATGTTGCTGCAGAAAAAACTTGNTGTAATTAACTATAGGGGCTTGCCCTTATAGGAAGTTTTTCCGAACCCAGCTTAAAATAAATCCTATTTAATCATTTGTGTTAAATAGGGGAACTTGTCGGCAAATAAAACGGTTTCGCAGACCCAAACAGATGTCATATGTTTTCCTAGTTTATTTGATCGAGCTTCATCCTCAAGTCTTGTGTTTATCCCTCGGGGTAGATACAAGATTTGAGGTAGAGCGCTCTTTCTTTTAAATTGTGAAAAATATGGGGTCAGTTTGATTTCATATTTTTCTAAAATTATATATATATAAATACGTAAATTAAAACGTCCTTCCGAATCGGGCGACGGAATTTCGATTCCAGCTGCCGACAGCTTCTTACGGGCGACCCCCAAACATAACTTTCTTCTTTTAAGTGCCGACATGAATAGTTATATTTTGTTTTTCTGTCCTCCATCTGCTAGTTCAGCAGCTATTAATCCTTGAGTTCTTTTCTAAGACCTTGTCGCTGTTACGACCCAACTTTGTAAACTTTTTAAGAAAACTTTGTATTTAGTTTTGTCATATGCTTTATTCTAACAATTTCCCAACATTTTCTCCTGGTGGGTTGAACTATGTACTTTTCTTCCTATACTAACTTATATTTAAGCCTACTATTTTAAAACAGTGGGTCAACAATTCCTACTACCACGGTTGCACCTGCTCCTGCAGTTAATACATCGTGAGATTCTTAGCTTTTTAAGTGATGCTGATCCATCTATTATTTAAATGCCACAACATCTAGATGTTAAGCGTCTGCTCATCTTTTAAGCATCATAATATTCATGTCTTGTTATTTCCTCTTTTGTATTCCCATCCATGTGTGCAAAAGAGGAAAAACTGTCTTACTTTTTTTTGTTATTTTCGGAGTAGTTTTATCTTTATTTTTGTTTTGTTTTAGATGTACTCGTGTGAGCCATCTATAGAAATGGATTTAACTGTGAAACAAGATGAGTTGTTACAAATCACATTAAAATATGATGGATATTGGATAGAAGCTAAGAATCAACCAAGAATGAGATACGATGGAGGGAAGCTGAAAACGATTACAATTTAAAAGGACAAGGTGAATTTACAGATGGTAAAGAGAATGATGTGATATGTCTTTAGCTCAAAGAATATGCATTTGAGTTGTGTTAACATAAAAGTGAAACATTGCCCGAAGAATACATTCATATTACCAGTGACACTGAAGTTATGAAAATGATTGGTCAATGTAACGAATATAGCCAAGCAGAGGTAGTGATTATTACACAAAATCAAAGAGATCTTGGGATGTGCTCAGAAGATGAACAACTCTAGATTGATGGAACCGTGTTGGATAACTATTGCACACAATCTACTTTTAACTGTATTGACAACATTGAGAGAAGGATTTACAATAAGGATTTTCTTATTACATAAATAGTAGGTGATTTTGACTTGAAAAATGGTGCTCGTTTTTGTGATTCTCCACTCTCTGGCAATTGAAAATAGCTTTGGGTTGAAGTTTCAAGCCAACAATAGATTCTGCATTGTTGCATTATGTTCACATTATGGATGCTCTTGAAGAGTACGAGCTACTCTATGTGCAGATGAAAATTATTTTGAAGTAAGAAAAATTCGAGCTGAGACATTAATGCATGGTGTGAACGAAGCAGGGAATAAACAAACAACAACATCTTAGGAAGCTCATGAGATAGAAAATATTGTAAAAAAAAATCTTGACATCCCTCCAATGCAGATAAATAACACTTTGGAGAATTATATGGTACTTCACTGTCATATATGAAGTTTTGAAGATCAAGAGAAGCAAGAATTATCATTTTTTGATCGGTTGATGATAATTATAAGTGGGCACCTACATTGCAAGCAGAATTGATAAGTTGAAATATTGGATCTCATATTTCATACACTTGTAGCAAACAAGACTTCTCTTTCAAAAGATTTTTTGTTTGTTTTAAAGCCTCAATTGATGGATTTATATTAGGTCGATTGGTGTTGATGTATGTCATTTGAAATCTAAGTATTTGGGTGCACTTCTATCTACAATTTTATTGGATGGAAATAATGGATTATTTTTCGTAGCCTACACTATTGCTGTAAACAATTGGCAAACACGTTCGCATTTGAGCAAAAAGAGATAGCTTTCATATTTGACATGGAGAAGGGGTTCGCAAAAGCTATTAAACTTGCATTTCAAAACGTTGAACACAGAGTATGTATTTGTCATTTATGGAAGAATTAAAAAAAAATGTTTAATTATAAGGACATCAATAAAGTTGCAAGCTTAATGTAGTCTGCATCTAAGCATAAATTCGATGATATTATGAATGAGTTGAGTTATAGCTCACTGCAAGTGTATGCATATTTACAGAATTTACCATACAAGCGATCTATAAGTGATTTTTTATTGAGATCAAGAATCATTATAACACAAACAATCTTGCAGAGTCATTTAATTCGTGAGTTGGCAAAACTAGAACAAAATAGTGGTTGACTTAATTGACATTATTTGTGCAAAACATATGGAAGTAAGGGCGAAGAGAAAGCTAAAGACAAACAATTGGAAGGGTGAGTTAGTCTCATATGTCAAGGACTACTTTAGAGAAATATCTGACTAAAAAAGAACAGCTACTAGTAAGGCCGTCAATAGTTTACAAAGCTGAGATTGAAGAAAGTCATGAAAGACATGAAGTGGATATGAATACTAGAGAATGTACTTGTAGAGTGTGGCAAAATTAGAGGTTTATCATACATTCATGCAATAACATTCATTGGTTCCAAAGAGCACCCTTTATGGCACACTTATGCTCATGATTGCCACTACGTTTCTAGGTTGTTAAATCGTATAAAATTATTTATCTTTTGTTACAAGTTAGTTCTATGATATTGATTTCTTTGTTTCATTTGTAGGTATAAATTGGCTTATGAGGTTCCTATATCAACTCTTCCAGGAAAAGAGCAGTGGAATGTGCAACATACACCACATGCGTTGGAGTGCCCAACACTAGAAGGCCAAGAGGTAGACTTAAAAGAATATAATTAAAAACTTTCTAGAGATCAATGTCACTAAGAGAAGACATGTTCATAAATGCGGGCGATGCGGACTATGGGGCCACCATAGAACTACTTGTAAGAATCCGTTGAGTCAAGAAAGTTTGAAAGCGTAAAAAAATGGAAATTCTACCAATGACTCGAAGCATAGGAGTTATACTACTAGATTTAGGACTAAACTACAAATAAAAAGGGGAGGAATGGAACAAACTTACTGAGTGAAGTTTTACATTTGCTCAATTTTTGTAATTTTGGATTTGATTATTTTTTTTGAGTTTTGAAATGAGTGGTTTAATCGTTTAGTTTTCACTGATTATTTCGACGTGTTCTTTGGCCTACTGGAAACTTGCTATATAGAACCTTATTTATCATCCCTACAGCGCATACACTTCCAAGTGAAAGAGAGGTGGATTTGATGAAGAACCATATGATTTTTAACAATTGATACATTCTAATTCTAATATTTTCTTTTAGGCTCATGGAATTGATCACTTTGTGATTTCCACCAGAGATTACCTCTTTGTTCCTTCAGTTGTAGACATCTCCAGGGTTCATTCTTATTCTAATAGTCTTCATTAACTTATTCTCATGTAATGAAAGCATGCCCCATTTAATCATTATTATTATTCTCTATATCATCTTCTGTAGTTATGTGGATCAACTTTGTCTTCCTCATTTAGGGAATGCATCCTGTAGCAGAAGTACATATTTTCATTGTAAGGCCAGAAGAGTGCATAGTACCATTATTGTTTTATGTTATTTGGTAAGTGCCAATTTTGATGAATTCTTATATATATATATATATATTGCTGTGGGCGTGTGTTAATTTCTTAGTATTTCCTGATTCATTATGATAAATTGCCCTTCTCAAATTTTCAGATAGAATATAAGAGCATGACACCTACTGATGCCTTAGAACATGCTCGATCCAAAAGGCCTCGGTGCTTTTAGCTCCATCACAATGGCAGGTATTATGATTTCTTATATTTTCTCAGTGTAACCATTTATTGTTTTTTAGTTGTAAGATAGTAGTTAAGCAGGCAAACATTCACCTGAAATTCTGCAAATCTGCATTTGCTCCTTAATTATAACTGTTATTTCCTTGTCCTCATCAATGAGTAACTCAAATGTCATCTTTTGATTCTTTATTTTCACTTTGGATGAAAACAATGTATTAGAGTCATTTCTGGTTCAAAATAAAGTTGTTTCTAGGTTGGATGAAATAATGACCCATAAGTCGAGGAAGTTTTATAGACATTCCATTTAATTCTAATTATATATATATCTAACATCTAAACTTCAATTTTTACATATACACCACATTACGTATCCATTAAAAGGTTTATTTCACCTTTTTAAGTTCAAATAGTTATATATTTATGTGATATGAATGATTTGGGTGGTATAAAGGTTAAAAACAAATTTTAGGTGTTAGATATGTGAACATAAAAGAGTTGAGTGGTATGTATGTAAATGCCTCAAAATATTAATATCGGCCTTAAGAGTATCACACATATCTAAGAACTAAACTTCAAATTTACACTTATGCCATCTTACACATGCATAATGCATGAAAATGTATATTTCACATTTTAAAAGTTAACAGAGTGGTGTTTTTGATGTGTTATGAAAGATTTAGGTGGTATAAATGTAAAAAGTGAAGCTTAGGTATTAGATATGTAAATTCATAAGAATTGTGTGGCATGTATGTAAATGCCCCTTTTTCTAAAGCCTCTTTTGTTGAATGATGATTAAGTGAATAATTCTTTTATGTCCTTGGGCTTGATATTCTTTTATGCTTTGTTTCAAGAAACAAAAACAGTATTCTCTTGCGGGCTTGAATTGATTGCCGATCATAAATTCATGGTTATCTACATAAAACATTATTCTCTTGCGAAACGGGCAAGACACATAAGAATTGATTGATGTGTATATATATATATATTTAATTTAATTTTTATGCATGAGGTTCTTATGTTGCTGCAGAAAAAACTTATTTTTCTAGCTCTGCAATCTGAAGTCTTTTTACAAAGTTTGTCTTTGTTACGAATAGAAGAGACAGGAGTGAGGATTGAGGTTATGTGGAAGGAAAAGTGAAAAGGCTGTTATCTTTTGTTTTTCTTATGGGAAAGCTATAATATTCCTCTACCTACTCCAAAATCCTTTTGGGAAGATCTAAGCATTGATTTCATGTTGGATTTAGCAGTAAATGAGTAATAGAATAACAGGTCAAACTGAAAAACAACATAACAATTCTACATTAGAAACTTATACAAATATATTCATCTGATTTGAAGACAAATAAGATAACACNATAATATTCCTCTACCTATTCCAAAATCCTTTTGGGAAGATCTAAGCATTGATTTCATATTGGATTTAGCAGTAAATGAGTAATAGAATAACAGGTCAAACTGAAAAACAACATAACAATTATACATTAGAAACTTATACAAATACATTCATCTGATTTGAAGACAAATAAGATAACACACTTTATTCAATTAAAAATCATTCCAAAATGCTACAAAGAGTTCTCAGGTACATAGATTACATTAGAACATAATTCAGTTTACAAAAGTTGATACTTGAAACTACTTGGACATCTAAAATAAACTAAAACTTCATCAATAACAACGGTATTCTTTCAACATACTATAGTACAATCATCAAAATCAAAGGAGTACAAATACTAAGAAAAACATTGCAATTATTACAAAATGTAACACGATTGATATTTTCAACATGAACTTCAAGTCACAATCATGTTTTTTCAATGCTCTCTTTACCACCTCCTTACTCGATGCTTGTTCAACATACTTTCGTTCCTATAATACATCATTTTCTTCAATTATCCATCTAAAATAGTCACAATCATCCTTTGTTTGATTTCTTGGACATCTGTATAATCCTTTTCCTTGATTTGGACCTTTCAAAGTGGTAAATATCACACATTGTAAGTTGCAGTAAGAAAAACTTTACGATGTCTGATGCCTTTCGTGCTTAAAGATTAATCTGAGTTCGTTTTCTACAATTAAATGACAATATATAAGATAAATAAGAATACCTTAATTTGTTGTTTAGGCATAATCAATATATTCATGTACACAAGCTCAAAAAAATTTTGTTTTTCCCTATAANCGTTTTCTACAATTAAATGACAATATATAAGATAAATAAGAATACCTTAATTTGTTGTTTAGGCATAATCAAGATATTCATGTACACAAGCTCAAAAAAATTTTGTTTTTCCCTATATCAGTCACAACAGTAGAGAAATCACAAAATGCTTAAAAGTTAATGATCATTCATTTCACAAAGAAATAAATAATTGTCTAATATAACTTCCAAAATCTTTGATCTAAGCTAACTAAGATTCTCCTAATCAAAATGGAAAAAAAAAAAAACTGCCACAATATCTGATCCATAGAAGTAAGGAGCTCATATAAAAGTGAAAGTTGTATCAAAATAACCACACACCAATCCAGAACACTAAATATTTGCCACAAATAAGGGCTTCAATTCTCAAATCAAAACAGATTATAAAATACATAGAGCATATACTTAAAACAGTAAGATATTGCATGAAGCTTGATCAAGTGTAAGAAAATTACATACAACTCTCTGCGGCTTCTTGCCGCTAGGTTTTGCAGAAGAACCAAAGGGCTTCAATTTGAATCGAGAGAGGAAATCTCGATTTTGGCCTCAAAACACCGCTGAGCTTCTGTTGCGCCCCGTGGTGTCCTGCGCCTTTCTCGAGCAATACGCCTGCAACGTCACCCCTGGCAGGCTAATTAAAAAAGCAGAAAAAAGNGAAGAACCAAAGGGCTTCAATTTGAATCGAGAGAGGAAATCTCGATTTTGGCCTCAAAACACCGCTGAGCTTGTCTGTTGCGCCCCGTGGTGTCCTGCGCCTTTCTCGTGCAATACGCCTGCAACGTCACCCATGGCCGGCTAATTAAAAAAAGCAGAAAAAACATTTAATTAAAATATTCAAATTTTAATTTAATTATAATAAATTTAATAAATTATAAAGTTGATTTGAGATTCTTATACTATGAACAATATATTAAAATCTATATTGCATTTTTTTAATTAAATATAAGAGCTAAATTAAATTTAAATTAAAATATTAAACTTTTTTTTTTTTTTGTAATAAATCTATAGGGAATCTTTCAATTGGGTTAATCATCATTTGATTATAACACTAATTTTTTTTTTATCTGATCCATGGCGTTAAATGCCTCCCCCTCCTCACAGTCGGTCGGAGAGCTCTTCTGATCAGTGACATTTTCTAGTTAATACGAAGAAGATGGGTCTTCTCGACAAGCTCTGGGACGACACGCTCGCCGGACCTCAACCGGACAAAGGCCTCGGTCGTCTTCGCAAGCCCACTCCACTCTCCTTCCGCTCGTACTCCGGGAAAGGTAGCTCGAGCCCTAGCACACTCTTCTTCTTGAGTTAGGGTTTTTCTTATTGTTCTTTGGCTTTGCAGGGGGATTTTGGACTGCGGAAGATGAGATGGGGGATGGCGGGATCTCGAAAGATTTCGGTTATGATTCGCCAGAAAATACACCGAGGGTGACGAGGAGTATTATGATTAAGAGGCCTTCAGGATGCTCCTCGCCGACGCCGCCACAGTCACCGGCAGGATCGGCTCCTCTTATATCCCCGTTATCAGGTAATCCTGACCTTTTAATCACCTAGATGTTGATGTGATTTATGTTGGATGTCATTTTTAAGTGGAACCCAGCTTGGGTTTTAATTTGCTTTTGTTTTAAAATAAACAAACTTAGAGGGGCTCTTTGTGTACGAGAAGGATTTAACTCGAACAGATTTCCATTAATGCTGTAATCTTGAGAGGATTAAAAACCTGCAAGTTGTTTCGCTTGACTGCTGTCAAATATTTTCACATCCTGATCAATTATTTGCTCAATTTTTTTGAAAATTTAAGATCCATATGAGGGAGCTATCCTTAGGTGGTGTTTTGTAGCTCACTGTTAATAGGATTTATGACCATGATTTACTAAATTCAGCCAAACGAAAAACAAAAAATGGTTCATGGATTTAAGGTCCGAATTTTGGCTTCCATTCATGTTAAATTCGGAGTTCATAAATCGAGTAAGGGGGTGGATTTAACAAATCCGGATTTACTCGATCCAACTAGTGCTAAATCTTCCCACTAAGAAGATGTTTCGGAGCAGATCTTCTGCAGGATTTAAACATGATTTAAATTTTGTATTTCCAATTAGTAAAAAAGAACTTAATCTACATAATGTTAAATCCCATTTCTCCGCAGTTGTACCTTAAATCCGGAATTTATTAAATCTAGGGTTTCTTCAATTTAAATTAAATCTTCAAAGCATCTCACGAACTCCTGTTTTCTTTACACTTCGTTTGTCCCGTCGATGCCTGACAGATCGAGCTCCTAGGAAATTGGGTAAGCGCGGCAGGGGCGAGGACGAGGGTTACAGGACACGTTATGGCTGTAACCTATATCCCTTCTCTTACTCCTCGTTAAAATTATTAATATTGAACTAAACAAATTAAATTTTCATACATTAATTAAAAATTATGTTTTAATTAATAACATTATTTAATTAAAAAGGAGTTAAGAAATTTGATATTATTTGTAAGTTAGTTTGGCAAAAAATAGAAGTTCTGTTCAATTGGTTTTATAAATTATACTGTATCATGATTTATTAAGATATTATGTTTGCTAAATATGATTTATTCTCTCTAATCAATATTAATAAAGATTATTAACTTAAATTATAAACATTCAATCAAATAAATTAGAAATAAATATATTAATTAAAAATAAATCAACCTTAATAGTTAATATTGTTTTATTAAAAAGATATTGACTTGAAAATAAAATCATTTTGTTCAATTAGCTTTGTGAAATATTAATTGTAACTAATTCGGATCTTATTTTATGCTAATTATGATTTATTTAATTTAATTAGAGTTGATACATGCTAGTAGATATAATAATATTTCACAATCTTAAAAAATATTAAATCTTCAAATATGCGGCGTGAAAGCAGTAGAATGATGGGGTTTAAACCCGGAAGAGTTCTTAGGGTGTTTTTGCGGTGACTGTAGGTTTTTAAAAGGTGATTGTAAAGCTATATATATATATATTCAAAAAAAATCAAACATCAACTTTGTTACGGCCACCAGAGCCAGACTGAAAAAAATAGTTTTACACCACAAAAATTTCTTGAAAACAACAAGAAATTAGTTCCTGGGACAAAATTGTGGTGGTGGACTTAAGAACAAAGCAGGCAAAATGCCTATGCCACCGACAAACCCTTAGTAGAAAAGATTGTGTGGTTATATTTTTAAAATAATTAGGTTTGGATCTAACATATTCTCAAACAGCAGGACAGCTTGCGTATTGTTATTTGGTAAAGTAAAAATTGATGTGTCAATATTTTATTGCTTAAAACATACGTCTTGCATCCTGAATCAAGTTAGACTATTTGATTCTCAGCCTAATTTTTTTCATTTTTATCACTTTTGAGACTAGGTTTTAATGAGTTAGGTGTGTGTCATAAAAAAAAAAAAAATTTCATGATATTTTTTCAAAATTGTGCTCTACATGTTCCAGATGCTAAATTATAAGATGGTTTTTAATAATTTAAAAGACATTTTTTTTGCATTTTTAAAAAGTAATTGTTTATAATATCTTAAATTGTTTTGTTATTAATTAATAAAAAATAATCTTGCAAATCATCAATAAGTATCTTCCGGTTCACAATGTATAACTTTTAAGACGGTGAACCCGAGCTAAAATTTCTCTGTGCATTAAGACCTGCTCCAATAACCTTGTTTCTTAAAATTTTATGTTTCATTGTCTTCATCATTAGCCTTTTCGTTAGCTATTTGATATTGGTTTTATAAATTTTCTTTTTTTTTTTTTACTTTCATGCTGANTATTTTTTTCAAAATTGTGCTCTACATGTTCCAGATGCTAAATTATAAGATGGTTTTTAATAATTTAAAAGATTGTTTTTGCATTTTTAAAAAGTAATTGTTTATAATTATCTTAAATTGTTTTGTTATTAAATAATAAAAAATAATCTTGCAAATCATCAATAAGTATCTTCTGGTTCACAATGTTAAACTTTTAAGACGATGGACCCGAGCTTAAATTTTTATGTTTCATTGTCTTCATCATTAGCCTTTTCGTTAGCTATTTGATATTGGTTTTATAAATTTTCATTTTTTTTTTACTTTCATGCTGATTATCATACACCGTGTTAAGCATATTCAATAAGTTTGAATTATTTGTATTTATAGTATGTTATGACTACATTTATTTATTGAATATTTTGTTATTAATTTTATCAGCTGATCTGATGGGTGCAATTGAGATTTTTATATCTGCTTTCTGATCTGTTTTTTTGTGGCATTTCAATAGGGGGCAAGGAATGGAATCGATTTAGGAGAATTTCTTCCTCTGATGCATATCCGGGAACAGTTGGGGGAGGGTCAGCAAAGAGTCCGTCTTCACCTTATCAGGTGTGAGCTCTGTTGAGCTTTTGATCTTTAGAGATTTAGGAGAGGTAAAGCACCAACGGAGAGTGACTCAGAAGAATGTGAAGGAAGCAGATGTGCGTCTATCTATATCTATCTATCTATATGTATGTATGTATGTATGTTTGTTTTAAAACAAGTTGACCACGGTTTATTATCCTGCTGTGCTGTGAAGCTTGAGCTGAATAGCTGTTGTGAATGGTTAAAAGCTCTGTAAAAAGCGGTTGTCATGTGTTTTGGCTTGTTTGGATAACAATAAAAGTGTTGTGTGTTTTCATGCTGCCTGAATAATTATTGTTTTACTATGCTATCTGAATATCTGTTGCTAGTGTTTTCTTATTAGGGTGAGTTTGGCCCAGCTTTTGCGTTACTTCTCGTTTCAAAAAGCAGATTTTGGGGTGGTTTGGGGCGCTGTGTTTTCTTTCTTTTTTTGCTTATCGTAAATTCATGCTGGTTAATCGACGGACATAGAGAAGACCGATTAAAAAACTTACAGTCAATTGATAATCAACCAAATGAAAGACTAACAATTGATCGAATGTCAGTCCAAAGACCAAAGGACTACCTAGGCCAACAAGAAATAAACTTACACGACAACAACCAAACAAAGATTTATCCCCCAAAAATCCTCAAAAGGTCTCTAGAAATAATAAACGAATAAGTATGTTGACCAGCCACCTCTCCCAAAACTGAACAGATTCCCGGAGCAAAGGCCAACCAACATTCAAGCAAAATAGTCGACTGGCACTAGCTCGATCGACCTACTCGAGGAATTGCCTACCATAATGGTCAAAGTAAATCAAAAGATGTCAGTTTGTTACAAATGCTAAAAGACACAACAAAAGACAATAATATCTTGTAACACCCCTATTAGAACAAAAATAAATAATGTTCCACATTTTAGCCCTCTATCTTCTATAAATAAGAGGCTCGTAGCATGAAAAATGGGATGTTGGCACTGCTCTCTAGACCCATGCACTGTAAGGAGATCTCTCTCATCTTTTTTCTTGTAACACGAATTTCAATATATAAAATGGGTCGCAACAATACACTGTTATACAAGTTTGTGTGTGCTCTTTTATTTCTCTCTGTACTCCCTCAAAATTCCTACTACGATTTATGGGCATGCCTCACGGGACAAATTTGAATTCAACACCAACAAAAGTTCAGAAACTAACAATTGATCAAAGAGTAATTCCTTCCCCGTACATTAAAATCTACATATTAGTGTTAGTGCTGGCGTGGAGTCCGGTCCACCCAACCCGCGAACTCCCGCTCCCACCTCTCCTTCTGTTTTCGCGAAATGACGCTTCCGATCGCGAAGGGTCACACCTCTTCACAAATAATCACTCTCTCATTTCTTTTTTAAGAAGAGAAGCATTCCTTCGCTCTTTTCTCTCGTTATAAAAGAGCGGTTCTGCTTTAGATGTGGAAGTTACGAGAAGTAACGAGAAGTCACAAGAAGCCACGACTTTTTTTTTTAGGTTTTCTCAGGATAGAGGAAGAGTTCTTCGGGTTTCCACGGGACAGTGGAAGAGAAGAAGTGCAAGGAGTAGTTCCTTGCGGTAGAAGGAAGTAGAAGGAAGAAGAAGGAAGAAGAAGGAAGAAGAAGAAAAATTGTTTTCCCTAGGCTTTTTCTTGGTGGTTTGTGGCAGAAGAGAAATTGGGTTTATTTCTTTTGTAAGTTTATCTTCTTCGGTGTATCTCGATATATAATTTTCTTCAGTGTATCTCGGTGTAGAGAGAGAAGAACAGAGAGAGAAGAAGAGAGAGAGCAACGAAGAGTGAGAGATTCCTCTTGTAAGTCGAGGTGATCGACTGATGTAAATTTCCTCAAGTAGTAAAATCCTCTGCAATTCCGTGGACGTAGGCAATTTGCCTAACCACGTAAATCCGTGTTCTTTTCTGATGTATTTTTTTCTCGTTCTATTTTTCGCTTCGTCGATCGTTCTCCTATTTGATTTATATATATATCACATCAACTGCTCTGGTATATATATTTCATAAAAATTAGCAACAAACCCAGCCAGTTAATTAATTCATCAAGCATCAATTGAATTGTTAAGTAACAAAAGATAAACTAGCAAACAGATTTTCAAATAGCACAGTAAAGAAATAATTAATCAGGTTGCATAAAAATACAAAACACTTTTATTGATATCCAAAAAAACAAAACACGTGTTAGCCGCTTTCTACAGTAGCTTTACCATCACAAGCGCTCTTCAACTCAAGCTCCACAGCACAGCAGAATCATACACCGCGGCCAACTTGTCTTGACACTTGACACAAACATACATACACACGTACATACATACATACATACATACATAAATATAGATAGATATAGATAGACACACACACATACATATAGATCTAGAAGGATGCACACCCACATCTGCTTCCTTCACATTCTTCTGATTCACTCTCTCTTGTCTCCTCAATCCCTAAAGATCAAAAGCTCAATAGAGCTCACACCTGATAAGGTGAAGAGTAACTCTTTGCTGACCCCCCTTCAACTGTTCCCTGATATGCATCAGAGGAAGAAATTCTCCTAAATCGATTCCATTCCTTGCCCCCTGTTCAAATGCCACAAAAAAACAGATCAGAAAGCAGAAATAAAATCTCAATTGCACCCAACAGATCAGCTGATAAAACTAATAACAAAATATTCAATAAATAAATGTAGTTATAATATACTATAAATGCAAAAAATTGAAAATTATGGAGTATGCTTAATGCCGTGTATAATACTCAGCATGAAAGTTTAAAAAAAAAAAAGAGAGAATTTATGAAATCAATATCAAATAGCTAAAAATAAGACTAATGATGAAGAATTTAAAAATATTTAATTATATTATTAAAAACCATCTTATAATTGAACAAAGCATCTGGAACATACAGAGCACAATTTTGAAGAAAATATCATGAAACACATGATGCGTACCTAAATCATTTAAACTCAGTCTCATATGTAATAAGAATGAAACTTAATTCAAGATGCAAAATAAAATATTGACCATCAATTTTTATTTTAAATAAGCAGCAGATTTTTATTTACACACAAAAAGCTGTCCTGCAGCTTAAAGAATATGTTAGATCCAAATCTACTTATTTTAAAAATAGAAGCAGACAACCTTTTCAACTAAGAACTCTTCCAGGTTGCAATACAGTCTGCTGGCATGTATCAACTCTAATTAAATTAAATAAATCATGATTAGCATAAAATAACATCCCCATTACTTATTAATTAATAATTCACAAAGCTAATTGAACAAAACAATTTTAGTTAATCAAATCAAATCAAATAAAAAAACAATACTAATTTGTTTGTTAATACCTTTTTAATAAATCAATATTAACTACTAAGGTTGATTTATTCTTTTAAGTAATATATTTATATCTAATTTATTTGTACCTAAACCCTAAACTAATAATCTTTAATCATATTAATTAGATAGAATAAATCAAGATTAGCAAAAAATAATATCCTAATAAATCATGATATAATGTCCTTTGTAAAGCTAATTGAGCACAATAACTTCTATTTTGCCAAACTAATAAAAATAAAATCAAATTGCTTAACACCTTTTTAATTAAATAATATTATTAATTAAAACATAATTTTTAATTAATGTATCTCAATTTAATTTGTTATTCAACATTGTAATCTCAAGTATTGAAGAATGTTTTTTTTTTTTTTCCTGTAACCCTAATCGGCGTAAGAGAAGGGTTTTAGGTTCCAACCATCAAGGGTTCTGTAACCCTCTTCCTCTACCCGTGCCCCTCCACAAAAAAAGGAGGGGTGACGAAGTCGTAACAGGAGCTCGATGAGGAAGGCATCGACAGGACAAACGACGAGAAAACAAAACAGCAGTTCGTGAGATGTTGAAGATTTAATTTAAATTGCCGAAACCCAAGATTTTATAAATTCCGGATTTAAGGTAGAACTGGGAGAAATGGGAAGGTTAAGCTCTTTTTTACTAATTGGAAATACTAAATTTAAATCCTGCTCAAGACCTGCCACGAAACATCTTTTTAAGGATTTCTCCCGCTCAAGGATCTTAAATTCTCAAAACAAATAAGCAAAAAATTTATCAGGATGTGAAAATATTTGACAGTAGTCAAGCGAAACAACTTGCAGGTTTTATCATCTCAAGATTACAGCAATAATGGAAATCTGTTCGAGTTAAATCCTTTAAGTTTGTTTATTTTAAAACAAAAGCAAATTAAAATCCGAACTGGGTTCCACTTAAAAATGACATCCAATATAAATCACATCAACATCTAGGTGATTATGAAGTGATTCAAGTTTTCATTCTTCAGGCTTTCATTAAAAATAAAATATATTCTAAAAATTTCAACCTTCATATGCCACCTTGGATCTACGCTCTGAGAAGCTATTCTTTGAATCAAAACGTCAGGATTACCTGATAACGGAGATATAAGAGGAGCCGATCCTGCCGGTGATGCTGGCGGCGTCGGCGAGGAGCATCCTAAAGGCCTCTTAATCATAATACTCCTCGTCACCCTCGGTGTATTTTCTGGCGAATCATAACCGAAATCTTTCGAGATCCCGCCATCCGCCATCTCATCTTCCGCAGTCCAAAATCCCCCTGTAAAGCCAAAGAACAATAAGAAAAACCCTATCTCAAGAAGAAGAGTGTGTGCTAGGGCTCGAGCTACCTTTCCCGGAGTACGAGCGGAAGGAGAGTGGAGTGGGCTTCCGAAGGCGACCAAGGCCTTTGTCCGGTTGAGGTCCGGCGAGCGTGTCGTCCCAGAGCTTGTCGAGAAGACCCATCTTATTCGCACTGGAAAATGTCACTGATCGGAAGAGCTCTTCGACCGACTGAGAGGCAAGGTTAGGAGGGCACTAGCTATTTATCTGTCCACATTTGAGTGAACTTCAATGCATTCAACGCTATGGATCTGAAAAAAAAAATTAAATGATGTTCAATAAAATAGTTTAATATCCTAATTAAAATTTAATTTAGGTCTTATATTTAATTTAAAAAATGCAATATAAATTTTAATATATTATTTATAGTATACGTAACTAGAAAAAAATTATTAGTTATTAATTTTTTTAATTAAATTAAAAAATTGAAATTTTAGCTTAAATTTTTTTTCTGTTTTTTTAATTAGCTGGCCATGAGTGACGTTGTGGGCGTATTGCACGAGTAGGGTGCAGGATAACATGGGGGCGCAACAAACAAAGTGTTTGCTGGCCTTTTTAACATTTTTATTGGAACATGTACATGTATGCTTATTTATTATGTATTTAAGTATCTATCATCTATGCCTTCATTTACATATCTAATTTTATTTATGCATGAAAAAGAAATTTTCACTTCGCAAGGTTAAAATTATGATATTAATGATATGATATGAAAATTTTGAATAATATACTGACTATTCATTATATAATTATTGTTAACGAAGCTGATATCTTTTGGGGGCTATTTTAGGCTCATTTTATCGATTAACTTAATTTCAATGTTTGCTGATATGAATAAAATTTTATGCATTTAAATAAANACCTCTCCTTCTGTTTTCGCGAAATGACGCTTCCGATCGCGAAGGGTCACACCTCTTCACAAATAATCACTCCCTCCTTTCTTTTTTTGCGAAGAGAAGCATTCCTTCGCTCTTTTCTCTCGTTATAAAAGAGCGGCTCTCCTTTAGATGTGGAAGTTACGAGAAGTAACGAGAAGTCACAAGAAGCCACGACTTTTTTTTTTAGGTTTTCTCATGATAGAGGAAGAGTTCTTCGGATTTCCACGGAACAGTGAAAGAGAAGAAGTGCAATGAGTAGTTCCTTGCGGTAGAAGGAAGAAGAAGGAAGAAGAAGAAAATTGTTTTCCCTAGGCTTCTTCTTGGCGGCTTGTGGCAGAAGAGAAATTGAGTTTATTTCTTTTGTAAGTTTATCTTCTTCGGTGTATCTCGATGTATAATTTTCTTCGGTGTTTCTCAGTGTAGAGAGAGAAGAACATAGAGAGAAGAAGAGAGAGAGCAACGAAGAGTGAGAGATTCCTCTTGTAAGTCGAGGTGATCGACTGATGTAAATTTCCTCAAGTAGTAAAATCCTCTGCAACTCCGTGGACGTAGGCAATTTGCCTAACCACGTAAATTTGCGTTCTTTTCTGATGTAATTTTTTCTCGTTCTATTTTTCGCTTCGTCGACTGTTCTCCTATTTGATTTATATATATACCACATCAACTGCTCTGGTATATATATTTCATAAAAATTAGAAACAAACCCAGCCAATTAATTAATTCATCAAGCATCAATTGAATTGTTAAGTAACAAAAGATAAACTAGCAAACAAATTTTCAAATAGCACAGTAAAGAAATAATTAATCAGGTTGCATGAAAATACAAAACACTTTCATTGATATCCAAAAAAACAAAACACGTGTTAGCCGCTTTCTACAGTAGCTTTACCATTCACAAGAGCTCTTCAACTCAAGCTCCACAGCACAGCAGAATCATACACCGCGGCCAACTTGTCTTGACACTTGACACAAAAATACGTACACACGTACATACGCACATACATACATAAATATAGATAGATATAGATAGACACACACACATACATATAGATCTAGAAGGATGCACACCCACATCTGCTTCCTTCACATTCTTCTGATTCACTCTCTCTTGTCTCCTCAATCCCTAAAGATCAAAAGATCAAAAGCTCAATAGAGCTCACACCTGATAAGGTGAAGAGTGACTCTTTGCCGACCCCCCTTCAACTGTTCCCTGATATGCATCAGAGGAAGAAATTCTCCTAAATCGATTCCATTCCTTGCCCCCTGTTCAAATGCCACAAAAAAACAGATCAGAAAGCAGAAATAAAATCTCAATTGCACCCAACAGATCCGCTGATAAAACTAATAACAAAATATTCAATAAATAAACGTAGTTATAATATACTATAAATGCAAAAAATTGAAAATTATGGAGTATGCTTAATGCCGTGTATAATACTCAGCATGAAAGTTTAAAAAAAAAAAAGAGAGAATTTATGAAATCAATATCAAATAGCTAAAAATAAGACTAATGATGAAGAATTTAAAAATATTTAATTATATTATTAAAAACCATCTTATAATTGAACAAAGCATCTGGAACATACAGAGCACAATTTTGAAAAAAATATCATGAAACACATGATGCGTACCTAAATCATTAAAACTCAGTCTCATATGTAATAAAAATGAAACTTAATTCAAGATGCAAAATAAAATATTGACCATCAATTTTTATTTTAAATAAGCAGCAGATTTTTATTTACACACAAAAAGCTGTCCTGCAGCTTAAAGAATATGTTAGATCCAAATCTACTTATTTTAAAAATAGAAGCAGACGACCTTTTCTACTAAGAACTCTTCCAGGTTGCAATACAGTCTGCCGGCATGTATCAACTCTAATTAAATTAAATAAATCATAATTAGCATAAAATAACATCCCCATTACTTATTAATTAATAATTCACAAAGCTAATTGAACAAAACAATTTTAGTTAATCAAATCAAATCAAATAAAAAAACAATACTAATTTGTTTGTTAATACCTTTTTAATAAATCAATATTAACTACTAAGGTTGATTTATTCTTTTAAGTAATATATTTATATCTAATTTATTTGTACCTAAACCCTAAACTAATAATCTTTAATCATATTAATTAGATAGAATAAATCAAGATTAGCAAAAAATAATATCCTAATAAATCATGATATAATGTCCTTTGTAAAGCTAATTGAGCACAATAACTTCTATTTTGCCAAACTAATAAAAATAAAATCAAATTGCTTAACACCTTTTTAATTAAATAATATTATTAATTAAAACATAATTTTTAATTAATGTATCTCAATTTAATTTGTTATTCAACATTGTAATCTCAAGTATTGAAGAATGTTTTTTTTTTTTTTTCCTGTAACCCTAATCGGCGTAAGAGAAGGGTTTTAGGTTCCAACCATCAAGGGTTCTGTAACCCTCTTCCTCTACCCGTGCCCCTTCACAAAAAAAGGAGGGGTGCGAAGTCGTAACAGGAGCTCGATGAGGAAGGCATCGAAGGGACAAACGACGAGAAAACAAAACAGGAGTTCGTGAGATGCTGAAGATTTAATTTAAATTGCCGAAACCCTAGATTTTATAAATTCCGGATTTAAGGTAGAACTGGGAGAAATGGGAAGGTTAAGCTCTTTTTTACTAATTGGAAATACTAAATTTAAATCCTGCTCAAGACCTGCCACGAAACATCTTTTTAAGGATTTCTCCCGCTCAAGGATCTTAAATTCTCAAAACAAATAAGCAAAAAATTTATCAGGATGTGAAAATATTTGACAGTAGTCAAGCGAAACAACTTGCAGGTTTTATCATCTCAAGATTACAGCAATAATGGAAATCTGTTCGAGTTAAATCCTTTAAGTTTGTTTATTTTAAAACAAAAGCAAATTAAAATCCGAACTGGGTTCCACTTAAAAATGACATCCAATATAAATCACATCAACATCTAGGTGATTATGAAGTGATTCAAGTTTTCATTCTTCAGGCTTTCATTAAAAATAAAATATATTCTAAAAATTTCAACCTTCATATGCCACCTTGGATCTACGCTCTGAGAAGCTATTCTTTGAATCAAAACGTCAGGATTACCTGATAACGGAGATATAAGAGGAGCCGATCCTGCCGGTGATGCTGGCGGCGTCGGCGAGGAGCATCCTAAAGGCCTCTTAATCATAATACTCCTCGTCACCCTCGGTGTATTTTCTAGCGAATCATAACCAAAATCTTTCGAGATCCCGCCATCCGCCATCTCATCTTCCGCAGTCCAAAATCCCCCTGTAAAGCCAAAGAACAATAAGAAAAACCCTATCTCAAGAGGAAGAGTGTGTGCTAGGGCTCGAGCTACCTTTCCCGGAGTACGAGCGGAAGTAGAGTGGAGTGGGCTTCCGAAGGCGACCAAGGCCTTTGTCCGGTTGAGGTCCGGCGAGCGTGTCGTCCCAGAGCTTGTCGAGCAGACCCATCTTCTTCGTACTGGAAAATGTCACTGATCGGAAGAGCTCTTCGACCGACTGAGAGGCAAGGTTAGGAGGGCACTAGGTATTTATATCTCCACATTTGAGTGAACTTCAATGCATTCAACGCTATGGATCTGAAAAAAAAATTAAATGATGTTCAATAAAATAGTTTAATATCCTAATTAAAATTTAAGTTAGGTCTTATTTTTAATTTAAAAAATGCAATATAAATTTAAATATATTATTTATAGTATACGTAACTAGAAAAAAATTATTAGTTATTAATTTTTTTAATTAAATTAAAAATTGAAATTTTAGCCTAAATTTTTTTCGGCTTTTTTAATTAGCTGGCTATGGATGTAGGGTACAGGATAACATGGGGGCGCAACAAACAAAGTTTTTGCTGGCCTTTTTAACATTTTTATTGGAACATTTACATGTATGCTTATTTATTATGTATTTAAGTATCTATCATCTATGCCTTCATTTACATATCTAATTTTATTTATGCAAGAAAAAAAAAATTTCACTTTGCAAGGTTAAAATTATGATATTAATGATATGATATGAAAATTTTGAATAATATATTGACTATTCATTATATAATTATTGTTAACGAAGCTGATATCTTTTGGGGGCTATTTTAGGCTCATTTTATCGATTAACTTAATTTCAATATTTGCTGATATGAATAAAATTTTATGCATTTAAATAATAACTTAAAATTGATATATTTTAAATTTTATAGTATTTTTGAGCTATTAAAAACATTAATATTTATTAAATTACTATGAGCATTTGAAGATTATCATTGCCATCATAACTAATAGTTACAATAACATTATTATTATAACAACTATAATAATCCATGGGAGTGGAGTGAGTGTTGTTTGATTTTTAAATAGACTACTATGAATGGCATGCTTGACAATTAATTTTATAACAAGGATATGCATTCATAAAGCAAAGCTAGCAATATGATCATTGTTGTCATTAGTGATATATTTGATAGTGTCATTGTGGCAAGCATGGTGATGATTGATGTGAGTGCAAATGAGCAATGTCTACAATTTGGACTAATGTGGAGAGTGGCTTGCCATGTATATATTTTCTTATGACAAAAAATTCATCACTATAGTGTATATAATAAATGATAGAGCAAGCAATTTTTTATCCTCAAATAAATGCAATGACCAATGCATTCATTAAGTATCATGATTAGATAGTTCATTGATAGCTAGCACAACAAGCACTTAGCAAAAAAATAATGGAGCTCAAGCAATGTCATCTACTCTTTGAATTGTAATAATAAGCAATGTAATCATTCTAACTGATACACCACCAACAAATTTTCATCATCCAACACGGATCTCGAGGCATGACACAAATCTCGAAATGATATTTTAAGCAAGAAACATTTAAATCTTGATTAAAAGTCATCCAGAGCTCCGATTTCAGCAAACTTAACATACTTAATGAGAGACCTAATGATATGAAAAATAGCTCAATCCAAGTCAAATCAAGCTCAGATCAAGTCATTAAACCACAGTTAGAAGATTTATGAATACATTTGGAAAGTCAAACGTCTATCAAATATGGTAAGTTTATACTCAAATCAAGTGGCTCGACAAGATGAATCCAACAAGCCCAATATCACTCAATTCTGACATCATTAAGGCGCTCAAATGTCCATTAAACGTTGTATGATCGAGGGAAGCTCTCCGGGCCGTCCGATCAAAATGATTCATATTCCTGCATTAATTGCACCCAGAACACTATAAATAGAGCCACATCTCACTCATGAGGGGAAGGAATTCTAGAAAGAGCCTGAAGTCTTGAGGAGAAGCTGCTGACCACCACCGATCTCAAACGACCACCGCAGTCCGTCGTCGATCACCGATGACCTCAGACGGCCACCGACGACCTCAGACGACCACCACCAACCATCGTCGATCACCGCCAACCGTCGTCGATCACCGTCGACCGTCGTTGACCACCGCCGACTGTCGTCAACCTCCACCTATCGTCATTGATCACTACCAAGCAGACGTCGTTAGTTGGCGTTGTACCTTGAAAAATATAGTTACAATTTCCCGTCTATGGGACAAGGGATTTTTGTAATCATCAATCAATAGTGAATTTTCGTAACAGGGTCAGGCCCCATGGTTTTTCCCTTACTGGTTTTCCACGTAAAAACTTCTAGAGTCATCACCATTTTTTTCTATTTCATCTGTGTGTGTGTTGAACTTACGTACAACTCTAAGACGATAATTTGTTGCTCTACCGCCGCGAATTTCTTAGCACACATCACTAACCATAGTGATTCATCAGACATTATTATTATTATCAACAAGATGATGTTGATAGAACCACTTGTCAATGTCTTTAATAGCGAGGAGGTTTTTAGATATTTATTATTGTGAAAAAATCAAATGACAACAACAACAACAACAACTATTTTATCCCAATAAGTGGGGTTGGTCACATGAAATCTTTTTCTTCATTATGTCCTATTAAGTTTCATATTTTCATTTAATTCTGATAAATTTAGATCACTTTGTATACAATATGCGCAAGCCTTTTTAGCTCTACCACTACATTTGTTAACATAAGTTGAATCTAAAACATTTACTCTCCTAACCAGATCATCAAAAGGTCGACGTTTAAAGTGACTAAACCATCTAAGACGACTCTCTCTAATATTGTACCTCCAAAGCTACACCAACCATTTCACGGATAGTTATATTTTGCATTTCATCTCTAAGTGTCAAGCCACTCATCAACCTAAGCATTTTCATCTCAGCAACACTTAACTTAGTTTTGTGTTTCTATTTTAAAGGCTAACATCCTGTGCCAAAAAACATTGCAGCTCTCACCACCATCTCATAAAATTTTCTTTTAAGTCTAGGTGGTACTTTTCTATCACACAATAGGACAGATGAATTCTTCCACTTTAACCAACCAACTTGAATTCTATTAATAAAATCCTCATCTATAACACTATCACTTCAAACAATAAAAACCCCAAGTATCTAAAATGATTTTATCACCCATAGTTAAAACTCTACCACTAGGGCTAGTATTACTAAAATTAAAATCAATGTATTCAGCTTTAGATCTACTCAAATGAGGGTCTTTAGACTCCAATGTAGATCTCTTCAATTCAAGTTTTTTTTTTTTAAATCTTGCTTTAGTTTTATCCACAAGAAAGACATCATCAATGAAAAGCATATACCTAAGGGTGTCCTCTTCTAAGGTGTCTGAAAGTGAGGCCAATCTCAAGGTTGATAGGTGCAAAATCAGACTCGGCTCCCCTATGTATACACATAGACAAGGATAACATGGCCCTATGACACTTAACAAACTCCATACAAGTAGAAAATCACGATGACCCACACGTTTCAACTAACATACACACATGCAAAGCAAAAAAACACATGTAAAATGAAAGAGAAATAAAAACTTTTTTTAGCTTTTTGGCTTTATAATTTTTTCTACTCTGTAATTTTTCAGTGCTTGCAAGAAAATACAGGCAACAAGACAAGTGCAACAAAAGAAATAACCAAGGAAAACATGAAAGAAAAACAAGAAAACAACAGTGTCAAAACCTAGATTCCAAGCAATTCAAATACTCTTATCCTAAAATAAAATTTTTCTTTATGCTACAACAACACGAAAAATTTGACGACCGAAAACTTACCGTGAAGTAAGTCGGTTAATCATGCAATTAAACATATCAAGTAATAATGTAGTTTAAGGATTAATGTGTATCAATCCCACGAGGAAAGAGATAGAAATATTCCAGTATGTGAATCTCTAGTCTACTAAATATCTAAACTTAGTTCGGTGTGATCACAAGCAAGAGATGTAATTTCTAAGATCTTACTCAAAAATATAAACCAAAATCACGAACGACAAAACGAAAAATAGAAAGAAAGAGAAATGGTCTCAAAAAATCAGAGAGAAAGCTAACACAAGCTCTTCGAGAAAGATGAGGTTTGAGCTGTGATTTGGGTGTAGTGTTGAATTTTTTGTTTCTCCTAATTGTTTCTCAGCGTGGGTGTTATAAACCAGGGTCAATATTTTTCCATTTTTCCTGTGTTTAGGTCATAAGGAGAATCAAAAACTCATGAAGTTTTATTTTGTGCAACCCCAAGTCGTTTCTCAGGATTCCTCTGATTCCTTTTATGGTTGCATATCTATTAATGAATATGTCTATTCTATCAGAAATTTGTGGTTAATTTAATCGTTCCACTACACAACGACAAAAGTCGCAAATCACGATAGAATACAATATTTTAACTAGTCAGGTTTGGAATAAATGTAGGTCAACATATTAAAAAACAACATTAATCAATTAAAAGCATATAAAAGACAACAAACGAAACATGCTAGAAAAATCACGAAATAAAAAACAACCCCCTACATTAAGGAGGCTCGAAGAGAAATCTAGCCACTCATATTAAAGTTAGTAAGCTCCACGAAATTCATGAAAACAAGAAAATTAAGCAACATTACAACATAAAAACAGTTACAAATGGAATTCCCCTCTTCAATACAACAACCAAACTCTCCTCTTATATAATTTTCTCAAGTAAAACTAAAGAAAAAAGAGAAAGAGGAGAGGATAATAAGATCTCTTAAAAAATCCATCAAAGTCATGCCTCCAACCGTCTCCAATGGTCCACCCCGTCCAAGTAGCTCTAAGTTCACTTTTTTAAGCCAAGATCTTAGATTTATCAAGAAAATATTTTCATAAATATTTCCCGCTTCATCGACAGTCATGCCCGATTCCGGAGTGGTCATATTGAACTTATTAATTGGGCAGGGTGGTCTCGCTTGAACTCTGTGTGGCCATGCCAAGTATGGTGATGGGGCAGTGTGGTCACTCACGATCTGAGGGTGGTCACGCCGCTGCCTTCGATACATGGGTGTGGTCACACACATATGTGGCGTGATCATGCCACTTGGGGCACTTTGGAGCTTGCTTTTACGCGCTTCAAAATGCGTGCTCGAGCTCTTGTAACATTTACATCACCAATTAAAACCTTCCACAAGCGTAAATCTATGATAATTAAGGTAAAATAACAGGTAAAATATAGAAACATAAATCGATAAAATCACATAAATTTGACTCATATCATTCAATTATTTTCACCCATAAATTTAATGAATGACATATTAATTTAATTCTTCTATAATATGTACACTTTTGTGCATCCCTTTTTTTCTTATAAATAATGATCAAAATGCTCTTCCTTAACTCTTTAGACAACTTTTTAGTTTTTAAAATAATATTAAAAAGTTTAGTAAGCCAAGAAACTCCCAAATCTCATAAATAATTTCACATTTTTATTGGGATATCATCAGATCCTATTGATTTACTACTCTAGGTTTTCTTTAAGGCCCCTTTAACTTTCTTATTACTAATGTGACAGTAAAAACAATATTAAGATCGCTAAGGTCAATTTTATTTTCAAAAACATCATTGAAATGTTTATCAAAATATTTGGCTCACTTGTGTTGAATATCTTTCTCTAAAAAAGTATTTTTTTCTCATCTTTAATACTCTTGAATTAAATTTTCCCTTTTATTTTCTCTTTCTTTTGGCTAGCTTATATATTATCTTTAATCCTTTTTTGTTTCTAATCTATTTTAAAGATCAATAAAAACAGAGTTTTTAATATCATAAATTGATCTCCTACACTCCCTCTGAGTCACCATATCTTTTTCTCAGTTCTCAAAATTTTTACATTAAAACCAATTTTTATAATAAAAATTCTTATATTTTATCTTTTCTTGTACATTTTTTTTCACCAATTATTTTTATTTTTAGAAACTTTTCCTTTTGATTCTTCAAAAACAACTTTTGATATTTGTTTAATAGTATTTTTTTACCATATCCCACATGAAATTCACTATTTCATGAACATCTGAAATCTTGAAATAATGAAGTTTATTCATAAATATAATTTTCTTTGTGTTTTGCAGGTGTCTTCATCTAATTCTATGACTATATTTTTTATCTTCTAAAATCTCATCTTAAAATCTAGAACTAACAATTGATATTGAGTACCTAAATTTTTACTTGAAATGACCTTACAATATTTACATTCTCGACGATCTCTTTTTCTCATAAGAAAACAATCAACTTATGTTTTATTAGATCTATTCCTATAAATAATAATATGCTCACAATTTTTTT
>JXCR01073682.1:10402-22325 GCA_002079205.1 Phalaenopsis hybrid cultivar | reverse complement strand
AACACTCTATTGAAGAATATAAAAATGCCACCACCAGTCTCTATGCTCAATTTAAGAAGTTGAATAAGAACACTCAAGCAAGTGAAACAATGGTGGAGTAGTCTCTATGCTCAATTTAAGAAGTTGAATGAGAACACTAGAGCAAGTGAAACAATGGTGGAGTAAACGAAGAAGGCGGATGAAGACCACAAATTGTTAATAAAATTAAAGGATGAGGTCATCGTATAAAAGGAGCGGCTAGAGGTCTGAAAACTTTAGTTTGTAAAGTGGTCCCGTCTTTGATGTAGGATGATACAAATTGCTTTCTAGAGCTCGCAGTGGATCCTGGAGAAAAGGACATGGAGAAGGACGACACATCCACAAATTCTTAATTTTTTCTTAATTTCTTTGACATTTTATTTTTATACTTTTGCTAAAGTGATGATCCGTGTTGAGGTCAACTGTACTTTAAACACTGATGATTGTGCTACCAATTTAAGTCATCCTTTAGCATGATCCTGACACCTGGATTTCAATTCCTTATGTCTGTTTATGCTTGTGAGATGATAATTTACTGACTGTCATTAATAGGCGACAACCACCAGATGATAACTTTTGTAGCCATTTGAAGGTTTTCTGCAGAGAAACTAAATAACTTGATAAATTAGCTTCATCTGCATAGATGTTTATCTTTCTTTTGGTTCAAATCTTATGTCACTCTTGGGCTTAGCAGGGATTCTAAGTTAAATTGTCACTTTGAAAGGGTCACACCTTGCAATTGACGTAGTCAGTGGATCTTGTCACTATCATAGTAGGGTGCCCATTTAGACGTGCTATAGGAGTGACTCGCTCGCCACTCATTACAATCTTAGTGCAAAGGGAGAATTTATTTGCCTAGGCTTGACTTGTGGCCAATGAATATACTTCTTGATTGCAAGAGAATAGTGGTTGCTTGAACGTTGACGGTAAGAATAAGTTATGACTTGATTATAATCTTTATGAATTTGCATGTAAATCTAGATGGCATGAATTTTTTATTCAAAAAACTTTATGGTAGAGAAATCCACGTATTCAATTCGCGGTATGGAATATGACCACTTCACTGTATATTTTGTATTGTATAATATGACAGATGAAGTATATATATTAATAAAACAGAAATTATAAATTAATAACTTCTTCTCGGAATATATATTTCCCAAAAAAATTGTTTTGGAAATCGAGCATGAATAAAGAAATAAATTGAGGATCTCCTAGATTTGATTAGTTAGAAAATATTTCCTCAGTTGCTGGATATGGAAAGTCTTTTCTTGTAATGGACTTGTCAAAATTTGAAGTATTATCAATTACAGAAAAACAATAAATGAACATAAATGTAACATAATCACGCTAGCGGGAATTTTGTAACATTTCAGGTCATTGCTCTTAATATTTTTTTCTTTGGCCTATAAATTACCATAAGCGTTATTCATATGAGGTTCAACGAAAAAGAGTGTTCAAAGAATGATAAAAAGTCGTAGATGTGATAGTTTGACCACTATAGGGGGAGTGATGTTGGGGAAGACGAATTGAATGATTTGTTGATCTCGCTATCTTCCCTCTGAACTTCTTTTTCATTGGTATCTGAATGGGGGGCTTCTTGTTCTTTGTATTCGAAAGTTAGATAGTTTTGATTCAGCCAGCGAGAAGTTTCCACCTTGGACTTTGAGGGATATTCTTCCCAACAAAGTGACACATGTGATATGCATCAATGTCATACGCCCCTTCCTGGGTAAGTAGATCTCTGGGAGGCGTTACCGCTACTTGGGTCCGATTCATCCATTTGATTCCCTTGTTGCTTGGTTTGAACAGTGAGTGGTCATACTGTGGCAATACTGTCAGTAAAATCTTCACCTTTTTTAATCTTCTTATGATACATGAGGAAGGAACCTCCCTTTGCTTCAGGGGAAGTAAGCTGAAAGAACAAAGAAGTCACTTAACTGTTGGAAGGTCGGAATGTGGAGTTCTCTGATTCAATAGGTAAAAATGGAAGAAGCGTACCTTTGCATTTTAGCCTTCACTAGTTTATGATTTATAATGTAGCTCATCTGTAGTTTTATTATACTGATTTTACTGCTGGAATAACAAAAGTTCTTACTCGTTCATTCCTTTTCTTTCTTTTTGAGTACCCGAATTTTAATTTTCCTACTTTTAGTTTGCCGAAAATTCTTGCGAGTTCTTTTTATTTCCTTCAGGATGAGTTCTTTAAGTCTTGTGTAGGGCGATCTCGGAAGTTCACATTTATAGAAGTTATTTATCCTCTTCTGCGTGCAAAGCATAATATAACATGTGATTTTTATTTGTGGTTCTTCAAGTTTTTGCATTTCTTGCTAATTTGCTTATGAATCCGATTAGTTAGAAGCCATTTTTCATTTGGAGAAAACACACCACCTTCAACAAAGACTGTCCCCCGCTTGGGGGATTTTCGACTCTCCTGCACATCTTGCTTTCTAGAGAGCTTTTGGACATACTCCTGCAAGATTTCGTCTCTTTGGGGCCTTCAACCTTCCCAACGGAGTATTCTATACCCCTTTTGGCCAGATATGTTAACCCCTTTTGTTGTGATATTTTAGCCAGGACTGTTTCTTAAGCGATTTTTGATAACTTAATAGGTGAAATTTAAGTTTGTAAATAGGTGAAGTGTTGAAGTACTTAGTTTTTCTTTTGTTAGCGCATCGCCATAATGTCGGTATATTGCTATTTTATGGATAAAAAAGATTTTTTTGTCTTTCTTGCTCTATGTTCTAGGGACCGCTTTGTCGAGATGCTCGAGCAATTTATATGCTTCTGATCCTACTTCTTTTGTATTGTACAGTCCAGTTCACGATGGGCGAGCTTCCCAAGTGCTTGGTTACAAACTATAGGGTCAAGCTTCTTTAGTACGAGGTCGCTAGCTTTGATTTTTCTTTATTTAACTCTTGTATTGTAATAATTCATCGTCATTCTTTTTTGTTTCTTCTTGGCCTATGTTGGTTGTTCTCAAGGCTCTTTTAGGAGTTCCAACGAACTAGTTAAGCCTTTGCTATTAGTCATTTTCCATTCTTCTAATTCTTCTTCTTCGAAATTTGCGGCCATTAGAACTCACTAGCTGTGAATGTTGTGCTCTATTAGAAGTATATTTTTGATCTCATATAATAGGATTAAAGGGGTTTGCCCAGTAGTTGTGAAAGGAGTGGCCTGAAGTGCCCATGGTATTGATGGTAGCTTTTTTGCTCATTTATTTTTTGTATTTTTCATTTTTTTTCTTGGGGAGATTTAAGATGAGCTTGTCAGCAGCTTCTACTTGATTGTTTGTCTTCAAATTACGTGTTGAGGTGAACTTCAAGCATATGATTGGCGTAGAAATTCTTCACCTTGTTAGTGAATTGAGTCTCTTTATCAGTCCTGATCAACACGGGCAGACAATACCAACATATGATATCGGTCTATTTAAAGTTATAGATAATGTTAGTAGTCATTTTGGCTAAAATCATTGCAATCCATTTGGAGAAGCAATCAATAATTACCTAAATGTAATTCCGCTGTCTTGTGGCAGGAGGAAATCGACCGAGAAAATCTATCCTCGATATTGCCAAGGGCTAGGGATTAGTTATTGGTTGCAATTTGTGTGAAGGTTTTTGGTACATAGGGGCTATTTTTTTCTATGGCTCGTATTTTTATGAGAACTCTACCACATCGTTTCTCAAGGTGGAGCAGTAATAACCTTTTTTCTCAATATTGTGTTTGCTAGCATTTTTTCTCTCAAATGGTTGCATTCTTCCGAACGTATTTGTTCAAGATATTAGCCACCTCACTTTCTCTTACACACCTGAGGGATAAATAGATTATCGACTTTCTGAATAGTTCGCCGTTGAGGATTATATACTGTGCATATTTATTTTGAACTTCCTTGATTCTTTAATGCTTGAGGGGATGACCCCCGTAGAGAAATACTCTTTTATAGGATCACTCCAACTCAGGGTGAACTCAGGTTCAATATTTGAAACCTCAACTTCTTCGATAACTGGCCTGTCCAGAGTCATGAACCACTTGCTGTTAAGGTTTTTGCTTTTGGCCAAGAGATTGACAAATTGTTTTTTCTCTCTTGGGATGTGTGCAATTCCGAAGTATTCAAGTCCTCAATTTCAACGTTAGCTTTCAATAAACACTAGCTCATCACTTCATCTCTGACCTCAAATAAGCTGTTAATTTGATTGATGACCAACTAAGAGTCTAATTTAATGAGCAAGTCTTTTACACCTATTCCCAATGTCAGTCTTAGTTCGCCGATGAGTGTTTCATATTTCGTTTGATTGTTCATCTCCTAGAAATCAATTTGAATTGAATGATAGAGTACTATATCTGAAGGGTTTTATAAAACTGTCCTTACTCATTTTCTTAAATTTTTGGATGCTCTGTCTACGAACATTATCCAGAGCTTTTCTTCATGGGTATCAATTTCTTCACTTATCAGCTCTTCCAAAGAATTTGCCATGAAGTCTGTGAATACTTGGATTTTTATCGCCATACTTGGTATATAAGAAGTATCAAACTCATTTAACGCCGCCGATCATTTAAATAATATTTTAAAATGATCAGCTTTGGCTGATACTGGCTTCAACGGATGGCCAATTATGACAAACAATATGTGATTGTAAATAAAGACACAACTTTTTTATGGAGATGATTAGTGCCAGTGTCAAATTCTCTATTATCACTCCACGAAGGACTTCTCTCATAACATATGAGGAATTTCTTCCTATTTTCTTCGCAAACTAGAATTGAGTTCACCGCTTCTTTCCAGACTCCAAGGTAAATAAATAAGTCATCTTCTGCTTCAAGACTTTGTAGTAACGGTGGGGATGACAATAGAATTTTAGCTGTTTAAATGCTTGTGCATACTCTTCTATCTAGATGAAGTGGCTGGAGCTCTTCATGATTTTGAAGAATGACTAGCATTAATCGCTCAATTTAGATATGAATTTGTTTAACCCCACAATCCGCCTTGTTAGGGTCTGCAGCCTTTTTGAGATTCCTTGGAGGTGGCATGCCCAAGATGGCCTCAACTTCCTCTAGATTTGTCTTTATTCCTTCTGATGTAAGCAAGTTATCCAATGAGTTTTTCTGATGTTACCTCGAAGGTACACTTTAGCATATTAAGTTTGAGAATAAACCTTCTCAGAGTGTTTAAAGTTTTTTTCAAGTCTTACATGTGTTCCTTAGGTGATTTGCTCTTAATTAAGTGATAATCAATATAAATTTCAACGTTTCTTCTATTTTTATTTCTAAAAATTGCATCTATTAGCCTCTGATAAGTAGTTCTGGTTTTTTTTATGCCAAATGGGATTACATATTTACAACATAACCCCTCCCTAGTGGCAAAAATAGTCTTTTTTACATTAGTGAGGTGCATTGTAATCAGATGGTAGCTTGAGAATGCGTCTAAAAAACTTATGATGGGGTATCCCACTGCAGAATCAATCCAGGGGTCAATTCGTGGTAAGGGATGACTGTCTTTGGGGCATGTTGAGTTCATATCGGTGAAGTCAACACACTTTTTTAACTTGTTATTGGCTTTACGGACTATGGCAATGTTTGCTAATCAATTCAGATATTTTACTTCTTTGATGAAGTCTACTTCCAATAACTTTTGGATTTCCCATCGGATAGGCTCGACGAGATTAGTAGCTCTCATCTTTTACTTGATCGACTTGTCTCCTTGAATGATATTGAGTTTATGGTAGGCTACATCGATGCTTACTCCTAGCATCTCATTTTTTATCCAAGAAAACATGTCGTGATGCTCACTTCTTTGGAAATGGGTACTTGCTCTATAGTCTCCATGGCTTCCAATTTGCTACCTTTGTATGTGTCAAGTTAGAAGTCTTCTTCTAAATTCTTCACAACTTGTAAGTAGCATGTCTGAGATTGAATTAAGCCCCCTTGGACAGTGATGACCTCTTCTTCACCTTGAAATTTAACGGCAATATGTTAGGTGGAGGTCATGATCTTGAAGTAATGGTCTGCCAAAGTTGGAGCGTCCGTCATAACTAAGTTCGCTAAAGTGGTGTATTTTCTTTCTCTCTTTCCCCAAATTATTGGTAAGAAACTTATCCTATAAGTCTCTTTTATTTCTTCAAAAAATACATAATTTGAAAGTTAGTGTAAGCCTATTATTGGCCACATTATCTCATCGAAGACCCTTTTGAACAAGATATTTACAAAACTGTTTGTGCTTATCGGGATGCTTCTAATTGATAGTCTGCGATTAGCATGATGATCATAATGACATTTTGTAAGGGGTTTCCACTGGTGAGCAAATCATCATTTGTGAAGATAATTGGTGGATGGATCGAAACAATTGATTTTGCAAGAGTAGTCGAACTGACTTCTCTTATCTTCAATCGCTTCAGGCTGGACCACGGTGAAGCTTCAAGTCTGTCTATCCTAAAGTAGCTAGTACTATGCCGGTGATGTGTACGTCTCTTGCCGGGTGCATCTTTCTTAGGTTCCTTGCCTTACCTCGGAGTATTCCTTCAAGTTTCTTGTTCAGATCAGCTCTTCAATGAGATTTTGGGGTTGAGGACAATCCTCCATGTCGTGCCCGTGATCTATATGGTTAGCACAATATTTATTTAGGCCACACAAGTGACTTCTGGCTTGCACTGGNTCCAATATATGATAGTAAGCAGCTACAAACATATAACATTCATAATAATGTGACCAATAAATAAAGAAATATGCCTATCAAAATAAAATTTGTGTGAGTATCATTCACTACTAATGTAAAATTGTTGAGAAAAAAACAAATTATTACTATAGATTAAAAGTACAAATACTCACCTTGATGATAGACGATTTGCTTGCTCTTAACCTGTATTACTTCTACTAATTTCTCACCTATAAAATATTAAATATTCACTTATCACTTTACTTAATTATGTTTTGATTTAATTATCAATTATTATTGCATTGCACTAATTTAATTAAGATTTCAATACTTAAAACTTTAAGTTGATTATTGCAATAAAAAATATTATTAAATATTATTAACTTATACAAAAATACATTTAAAATAAAAACCTTAACCTTTCTTTAATGCCTGAAGCAAATGTTTTTATATTTATCATTTAAATAATGAACTTATAAATATAATATATGTAATATTTAATTAATAACTTAATTAAATAATTTACCCTTAATCTTGGTCAGAAAACCCTTTCCCCGCACGCTAGCCCTTCTTCTTCTTTGTATGCAATAGTCGACTCGTCTTTTTCCTTCTGCGGGTGAGATATGGATNTAAATATAATATATGTAATATTTAATTAATAACTTAATTAAATAATTTACCCTTAATCTTGGTCAGAAAACCATTTCCCTGCACGCTAGCCCTTCTTCTTTGTATGCGATAGTCGGCTCGTCTTTTTCCTTCTGCGGGTGAGATATGGATAGCACGAGAGCTCCTCTGCAGAGCTACAACATCTTCCTCTTCGACTCCTTCGATCGCGGCTCGACACTGACGTCAGCTCCTCTTCTGCTAGGCACCAACGCTGCCTCATCTTTCGCTTGACACTGACACCGCATCTTCCTCTGCTATGCTTGAGCCTCCCATGTCACCGCTCTTCTCCTTTCTTCCTCTCTTCTACTACAATGGNAGCTCCTCTGCAGAGCCACAACATCTTCCTCTTCGACTCCTTCGATCGCGGCTCGACACTGATGTCGGCTCCTCGTCAGCTAGGCACCAACGCTGCCTCATCTTTCGCTTGACATTGACACCGCATCTTCCTCTGCTATGCTCGAGCCTCCCATACCACCGCTCTTCTCCTTTCTTCCTCTCTTCTATTACAATGGCCGACTAGGGTACAATTGAGCGCATAGAGCTTCCCTTCCTCCTGCTTCCTTTCTTCTGCATGCGAGCACTACATCACTACCATAACCTGCTCGATACAATAGGTAAATCAACTTTGACAATTTATAGAGCGAACTTCACCTCCTTGGCTTCCGACAAACTTTGTTTCCTCTCCCCTCTATTTGACTCTTCATTTCATCTTCCGGCTCTTCGTTTTCTCTTCCCCGGATAACTGAAACGAGACTTCGCAAAATCTTACTTGGAGACAAATTGAAGTAGCTTCAAGGGATATTGATCGAATGTGATATGTAAAATTTAGTAAGGCAAAAAATGTNACCATAACCTGCTCGATACAATAGGTAAATCAACTTTGACAATTTATAGAGCGAACTTCACCTCCTTGGCTTTCGACTCACTTTGCTTCCTCTCCCCTCTATTTGACTCTTCATTTCATCTTCCGGCTCTTCGTTTTCTCTTCCCCGGGTAACTGAAACGAGACTTCGCAAAATCTTACTTGAAGACAAATTGAAGTAGCTTCAAGGGATATTGATCGAATGTGACATGTAAAATTTAGTAAGGCAAAAAATGTGAGTTAAACCACAATGATAACAAGTTTATCTCGATCTATATTTGCTCTTGTGCCCGAAAAAAATATAATTTATGCAGAAGAGGAAGAGGAAGAGGAAGAGGAAGAGGAGGGAAAAGAAAATTAAAGATAAAAAAATTCTACCTTAAGAAAAAAAGGAATTATGTGAACAAAAGAAATGATGATGACTACAGAATTTATTTAGCTTGTTTTATAAAATTTATGACTCTATTAATTTAATTATGCTTTAAAATTCAGCTTTTACTTTGAATTATAAGAATGTTTTTGCAACTTTTAAGTTTTTCATTATAGCACAAACTGTTAAAAATTGTTCATAATCTTAATTTGTACGTTCACCTCATTATTTGCCAAAATTAGGTATATGTACCACATTTTTTTCTATTTTATATCAACTTTTTAAGTTATATAATAATAGTCAATATTTCATAATTGTTCATGAATGGACTAAGACATTAATAGTTTTACATAACATATTAGCATTTTGGTTAATAAAAGCATTACTTCGCTCAGCACTTTACATTGCGAAGAAATAAAATAAAACCTTATGCATTGCATTATGCTTTATGCTTTAATAATATTATCAAAATTATTTCCATCAGTCAAGATGTTTTATTTCTAACATCAAACCCAATGCAGGTTTTTCAATGTAAAAAATAAACAACTTTAACCTTTAATGAATGTTAAAACCTCTATTGTTGAAGTTGGCCAAACGCTTATTGAGGCACTAAATGAGTTGACATGAGTTCACCTTACAAACTTTCTATGTGGGCACTATTACTAAGACTGCCTAGGCAGGCGCATTGTCTTGAGATGACTGGCAATGAAGCAAGTGTTTTGCTTTAATTGGAGAGAAAAGTGCTAATATTTTTAGCACTTAAGAAGTGTCTTTTATGATAACAAATCGAAATCAAATAAAATGAGCAAAATGAATTGGAGAAATAAGAATAAACAGTAGGAAATCAGTGAGATAACAAGTTCAAGAATTATAAATTTGGGAGACAAAGGATGAATTTGAGAAAACGGAAAAAGATTGAGGGCTACAAATTCATCGAAGTGGAAATAATGATGGAATGGGCAATAAAAAATATTGGACTATCTTTAGGCTATATAAGTTACAGATTTTAAGCTATTAGATTGTTTAAGTTTTTATTTATTTATTTATTGTATGAGCATTTTTTAAACTAATATATTAGCCAGGTGTCAAACCTAGAGTTCCATGAAAATTCTTTATTTTTCTAGCATAGTTTAATGACAAGGTTATAAACTCATACTCTTCAAATATATTTAGCATTTGGAATAAACTTATTAATAATATAACTATATTTTATCAAATCCTTACTTAGCTTGGGTAAGCACCTAGAGCAATTCCTAATGCCTTAGTTCCTTTGAAAGTGTAGTACTTTTGATAATCTTATAAACAATGAGACCATAATGTAAGTCTAGAGATGCACAAATATTCAATCATATAACCTTGTATGAAAAGATTAGCAAAAATAATATGATGTAAATGAACTTAGGAGTTCATCCTCCAAAGAAAGTAATTTGAAGGAGATACAAACTTTGTGGCCTAGTGGCTTTAATATAAGATATTAATTGAAAAACGGGTATACCCCGTGCACGAACTTCCCACCAACATTGGACGTAGGAAGATGTTAACTGCAACTATACCCTTACATAACAGCAAAGGTTATTTGTGATTCCAATGAACCCTTAATAATAAATAAATAAAAAATAACAAAAAAAAAAAAAAAAACTCATAAACTCTTTCACGTCACAAGGGACAAAAGAGGAAAACATTGTCCTAGTCCAACATTCTACAAAAGATATCAGCACTATTATATTATTTAAAGCAGCTATGATGGACCAGAGTCTACATTTAGGAGCTCAATAAATTACAAAAGAGCTGTTAGTCTTGAAACAGGACAAGTTCGAATAAAAGTTACTTGTCATGATAACAGAGACAAATTCTCTGTGCATTCTATGAAGCATATGTGTATAGATGAAAGCAAACTAACTGACAAAAAAAGATAAGCTATGTAAATTTTGCATTGATATAGCTACAAATATTGTGAGGTGATAAGGTCAATAAATCAAGTTGATAAATGTGCACACTTTCCTATTTTATTAAGCCCAAGATGCAAAGAATTGAGCGTCAGTTGTGTTTCATAAACATGCCTGATTGGAGATCCAGGAACATAAAGCGGATTTTTGACAACGTACTCCACGTATAAGTTGTACATATACCTCAATGCATCACGAAGATCCCCAGTTTTTGGATGTGTAACAAGGATAAGCTGCATAGAAAGTAAAGGTAATTGAAGGATCATGCAATTAAATATATAAAAAAAACCAAAACTGCCTTCTCAAATTTAAAAAAAAAAAACTGCTATAGATAAGTCCTTAGATGTGAAAAAAGGGCCAGCTTGCATTTAAGGATTATACAATTAAAATTAAAAAAATTCAATCAAATTCAAGAATTACAGGTTTGTATAATCATATTTTACAAAAAAACGTTATAATTAAGTCTATAAGAAAGAATTCAAATAAAGAATTTGTAGCTTTTCAGGCATGTTTGCTAATTGCTCGGAAAAGATCTCAGGTGAGGAAAAAAAATTTTAGATAAAGTTTTAATTTCCCTCTAGCCATTGAGAACGTAGAGTAGATAGGGTTTCCTGAGATTCCGCAACCAGCGAATCCTTTTGAGAAAAAAATTCATTTTAACTGAAAAAAAAGTAGGAAAGTGAGAGTACCCCATGTTTTAATAATAAATGATATGTTTCAGTTCTTCCACCCTTCCTATCAAATAACATGCAGCTGATTTGGCAAAGTGGTTGAGGATTTTTTTTTCCAATCATAAGGCCTTGAGAGTTTAAATAGGAAAAACTTGCTATCAAAGAACGCAAGCAAGCATTTATCATCAGTAGTCCAGAACCTGTTCCATGCATACATGCATGTAGTGTAATTTGCTTGGCATTGACCAAAACTAAACTTATAGTAAAAGCTAATTTTTCTCAATACTTACGGAGTGGAAGTAAAACACAGTGAGGAGTTAACAAAAAAATGTAAGGTTAGGAAATTCTTTTGAACATTGCAACACTAATCTTTGAAACTGAACCCAAACTATTTTTTTTTATGCCAGTATCCATTTCTGGTTGTTGGCTTCAAAAAGGTACTTTGATGAGTGCCTTAATAGGATAGGGATAGCAATCCACTAAATGGCACTTGCCCGTGTAGATTGTTTCCCTCCAAGACTTTGATGAGCAGCTTAACGGCGCTTCCAAACAAGTGACAAAGTAATATTGTACTTCTTGGTGGCTTCAACATCTAAGTTTCTTCCATGAAGGATTTTTATGTGCCAATGACAACTTAGCAATAGAGTAGCATGTTCCCTTGTCACAAGCAGATAAGTTGAGGGGTTTGGCCCACCACACACCACACATACATACCTGCAGGGGGGGAGGGGGGGGGGG
>JXCR01073682.1:0-10363 GCA_002079205.1 Phalaenopsis hybrid cultivar | reverse complement strand
GGGGGGGGGGGGGGGGGGGGGGGGGACCAAAAAAACTCATTCAATAGAACCTTAACTGAACGGGCATCCTTATAAATGTTCACAAAGTGCTTGTCATGCTCCTTATATTCCTAGAAAAGCAGCAAAGAAAAAAAAATGACGCCGATTTTTATGACAGAACCACGAAAGGTTAGATTTTAGCCAATTAAGTGTAAAAAAACTAGATAGTTTCATAAGTTAAAAACCTCCTAATTAGTAAATGATTGATACCACAATAGATTCTTTAGTTTTCTAACAAATAAAATTTAGTAATAGCTCCAATAAAAAAACTTGACCGAGTAAAATGTTATTGAAACAATCACATGACAAAAAAGATTATCAGATGGAGCAAAAATCAATTCAATTAAATTAAAATTCAAATTGCCAGTAAATGGTAAATTACTTAGGCTCTTTTTGGCACGCTTATATTAATATTGTGCTTAGCTTAGGCTCTTCTTGGCACACTTATATTAATATTGTGTTTTTTTCTATTTTCTCTCGAAAAAAAATAACCATACCATCATGTAGAAACATGAACTACTACATAACTTAAAACCAAATGCTCATAAAATCATAAGGAACATGAACATGCAAATTAATAGATTTCTAACAAATAATTGTCATATAAATCAAGATTTTTCAAAAAACAGAAAAAAAACAAGAAAATGAACCAAAGAAATTTAAATACTATGTGTGCGGTCGACAGCATTAGAAATAGAAGGGTCAGTTCAATTAATAAAAGTTATTTCGAAGGACATTTAGNGAATCCCACACTTTACATCTATTTTTCTCAATTTTAGTTTAACGAGCCAATTTCGAGTCGAACATGAACACACTGTTCACGAGCCGATTTCGAACACGAGCCGATTTCAAACATGAGCTATTTCGAACGAGCTGAACACGAGCCAAGCCTGAGCTCGCTCAAGTTCGGCTTGTTTACAACCCTAGCACTGGCAATACCTTTTTGAAGACATTCATATACACTCTCGGTAAAGTTTCTTCCGTTTCATTAGGGGGAATCAAGGTGGCTCTGGTCTCCTTTATGGCCTTTTTGCATCAGTTTTCGATCAAGAAATTCTTACTTCAGTTAGCGCACTGGCCTTCCAGGGAAGTTTTTGGAATATCTTCGGGTGAATTGATCTCTTCACTCCATGCGATATTGAGGATGTTGTCTTCTGAATCCTCCCTCTATCTCTCTAGTGGTAGAGCTTAGCAAGGAATTATATTCTTCAGCTGAATGTGACTGTTGTCTAACTCCAAAAGCTTAGCTAGAGCTCTTTGTTTTTGAAGAGCAAATGCATATCCGAATGGGCTCTCACGTTGGCCTTGAGCTAGTGCTGCATTGGCTAGAACAGGCTCTAAATCTCCAACATCGAGCATCTTTCGCTTGAATTTGGTAATGAAACTTTTGAGGCTCTTCGAAGGCTCTTGTCGGATCGTTATAAGTGATTGAGTTCTTATGTGGCTTATAGGCACTATCAAATTGGGCTACAATCATCCGCTTGAACTTGCCAAAAGAAATGATAATTTTTGCAGGCAAGTTGTTAAACCAGCGTTTGTATTCAAGTTGTTAAACCAGCGTTTGTATTAAATGATAATTTCTTCCAAGTCATAAAGAATATGGTACTTCAAGACATTGTTTGTATTCAGGTGGCACACAAAACTATGTGATCGGATGGATCAATTCTTTTTTTGTAGGAATCCAAAGATGGAATTTTGAACTTTTTCGGTGCTTCGTTTTATGCAATCACCATTGAAAAAGCATTCTCGAACGGTTTATGATTCCTCTTATCCTGTCTCATCTCTTCTACTTCCTCTTTTGATTTAGGAGATTCTTGTTCTGGGACGTATAACTCATCACTTTCTTATCTTCTTCCAGCTCCAAAGATAGAGCTCTTCTTTGCCTTGTTCTCAATAGCTGTCTATAGACCACTGATCTTGATGAACCCGTGTGTGTTTTGGCACAAGTTTTGGAATGAGTCCTAGAGGTTTCTTATATTATTTCTTTTATTACTGTCATCATATGATCTTTGAGTTCATTGATCTGCTGCATCACGAATTATGTGGTGCAGTCCATCGTTCTTCTTCAAACTCCCTCGTGATCTAGATCTCCTAACTAGGTTTGGGTATAAACTCCACGCTCACCTCACCTTTTATGATATTGAATCTTTCTAGGACAAAGAGTCCCGTATCATTCATGGGCTCATACAACCTAGGGGAGGCTTATGTAAGAATGATGTCAAAGAAGGAAAATGGTTGCATATCCCCAGCTTCAACTCTTCGTCTCTGTCAAAGGTGGAAGGAGAGGATGAAAGAGATCATCAGCCAGGGATCTGATGCCCCTTGAAGGTGGGAAGGGGTCTCTATTTATATGACTCCAGATGGCCCCCTCTCTGCTTTTGTAAGGTGACAGAAAAAGACATGGAAAGATACAAAACTACCATTGTACAGTACGAGATCTGCCCTTGATATGTCAAAGAGGGATGACAACGCGAATGTCAGATCACTCATTAATGGACATGAGTGTGTGTCAGCTTTTAAATGATGATTTTCACTTCGATGGTTTGTTGATCCTGAGGGATATTAGTTGGGCGAGTTCAACGAACTGATCTGGGAAGTCAACTTCCCTCTTAGGAACATGACATCCGGCACTTCGGCATTGTGGGTGAAGAGACTTGGCCGAACAGGTCAGCTTGGCAAAATGATCATGGTGGGCCAGTTTGATGAGCCAAATGAGTGGGCTAGGAATTTATTAAGGAAAGCAGCCCTCGCCGGCGTTTGGAAGGCCAATTAACTGCAATGTTGGTCAAATAAAGCCCACCATTGACTCTGTTATTAACCCACGGACACCAATTGCTCTTATACAGGAATAAACCTATACTATTTCCGTCTAAGTAGTTTGGTGCTTGGATCAAAATGAGTTACATTATCTCGAATAAGCATTCCTTAGTATTCTATTAAGTTGCCACATCTAACTCTTTCAAGAAAGCTGCTTAACGCATGCCTTCTCCATATTCTTGGGTCTTGTCTGTCCCTGAATGAAGGGTGCAGTGGGCAATTCATTTGTATTGTTTTACAGTTAGGTGAATATTTACATAATTCATGGATTAATATGTGCAATTTCAAGACTCTGTTTTTCCATGATTATACTGATATTCATGGTGATTTTTACATGAGAAGGTGGGAGTTTCTGTCTGTAACCATTTAATTGGTAGCTTAAAAAAGTTGATAAAGGTATGGACCATTTGTTCACCCTCAGGTGAGTAGAATAGTGGGTCACCAAAAACTACACTAAAATGTGACCTGCATAAAAATAATAAAATATATTTGTGTAATAGTACGTGCTTGGTGGATTTAGGGTTTGTGGACCTTCAAATAAGATCTACAAATACCATAAATTTCTATATAGGACACCGCCCGTAAAGCAAAACATTATATTAACTAAAACACAGTTTCACAGTCATGAGAACGCTTCTATTTAATGACTTAAGAAGGAATCTATAACACCCAACCCAGAGAAAAATATTAAGAGCAGAATACAGCTATTTGGTGATAACAATTAAACCAGCATTCCAAGTCTCTATAAATCCAATTAAATTCAGAACTTTTTTCCCACCCCGTAGAACCAAGTTGCAGGAAGAGATCAGCTTGGACTAATTCCCATGCATTAACCGTGAGCACACTTTCAGAAATCAGCTGGAATTGTTTTACTTGGCTCATGGGAACATATTCCAACAAACTGCAGTGAACAGGATACAAAAGGGTAGAAACTGTTCCAAATATGGCTTTCTTAAATGGTTAAACGGTGGTCCTAGTGGGCTGAACCGGCCTCCTAAACCTGAATTGATTCAGTGGATAGGGTTTAGAGGCATTTGGGCCTTTCGCCCAATAGTAGGAGGGTCCCACTCCCTCCACTCCACATATATACTTTTATATATAGGTGCTCTGTGTTTTTGTTTCATATTTTGGGGCTGTCTGGCAACGGATTTAGAGCAGGATTTAACCTGGATGTAGGCGAAATCTTGCCAAATGGTCATTTTGGATAAAATAAAGCCGTGAATTTGATAAATCCGGATTTCATGAATTTTGACTGTAAATCCCGGAGTTAATAAATCCCACGAATCGGTGGATTTACGGGATTTAGATGCAGAGCTATTTGGGTTGCTCTACTTACTTGTCAAACAGTTATGTTGGATTTACAGGATTTAGTGAATCCGTTACCAAACGGTTTTTCGAATTTAAACCATTCAGGGTTTAGTAAGTCAGGGTTTATTGGATTTACTAAATCCTAATAACTTAAATATCATCTTTTGCCAAACAGCCCCTATAGAATTTTGCTTGGAGAGCCGCCAACATCTTGTGTTCCCTTCAAGGTTTGTATCCGACAGAAAGGGTAGTGCTTCGGCTGTATCCTNTTTAGAGGCATTTGGGCCTTTCGCCCAATAGTAGGAGGGTCCCACTCCCTCCACTCCACATATTTACTTTTATATATAGGTGCTCTGTGTTTTTGTTTCATATTTCGGGCTGTCTGGCAACGGATTTAGAGCAGGATTTAACCTGGATGTAGGCGAAATCTTGCCAAATGGTCATTTTGGATAAAATAAAGCCGTGAATTTGATAAATCCGGATTTCATGAATTTCGTCTGTAAATCCCGGAGTTAATAAATCCCACGAATCGGTGGATTTACGGGATTTAGATGTAGAGCTATTTGGGCTGTTCTATTTACTTGTCAAACAGTTATGTTGGATTTACAGGATTTAGTAAATCCGTTACCAAACGGTTTTTCGAATTTAAACCATTCAGGGTTTAGTAAGTCAGGATTTACGGGATTTACTAAATCTAATAACTTAAATGACATCTTTTGCCAAACAGCCCCTTTAGAATTCTGCTTGGAGAGCCGCCAGCATCTTGTGTTCCCTTCAAGGGTTGTATCCGACGGAATGGGTGGTGCTTCGCCTGTATCCTTCTCCCGAGGTGGTGATTACCTACCCCGATTCCTTGCTTGCTTGCTGCCATCCCGACAATCCTCTTTCATTCACAGGATCTCCCCAATTGTCTCTGCTCCCAGCTGCCTATTGCAGCCTGGTTTTTTTCCCGCAACTCCCTTCTTCTTAGCCGCAGCCCCGCTTTCCTCTTCCATCCAGGTTGTTTGCTTCCCCTTCCTCCCTGCCGTCAAACCCCTCCTCTTCCTCAACCGTCTAGATCTTGCCACAAACCCTTCCAAGCCTTTCCCCAACCTGCTGTCCCCTTCTCTAGCTCTTCCCAAATTATGCAGCAGTCCCTCTCAAACTTTCCAGCAGCTGTTGCCTCACCATATCAGCCCCATTTGCTGTCGCAAGCATCCGGCCGGCCATCCCCGCCTGCTGTCCAGTCGGGGTTCACCCCTTAATATTTTTGTTGTTATTTCCTGTTTTTAAAGAGTCATCATTGTAATCGATTTCAATTTCAGCAATAATATTTTTAATTTCTATTGTGGTTTGGGTTCTCCGGTATCAGATGGATGAACAACTAAAGAACAGAGGACCTGATTTTAAACTTGTTTCTTGTTTCAAGGAGTGGATGCAGTCGGGTTTCACGCCTTCGCCATTGTCTTAGGGTGTCTTTTTATATATTTTGTCGTTATTTCCTGTTTTTAAGTCGTCATTGTAATCGATTTCAATTTCAACAATAATATTTTGTTTTCTATTGTGGTTTGAGTTAATTCCGGTATCAAATGGATAAACAATTAAAGAACAGTGGACCTGGTTTGAAACATATTTCTTGTTTCAGGGAGTGGATGCCGCCTTTTGCTCTTAATACTTTTCTTTCTAAAAAAACGGCCTATGAGTACAACCTTTTTCTGTAGAATACAAAAAGAAAAGAAGGCAATGATTTGTCCAAAAAAAGTTTGGTTTATGGAGAAAGTTAGAAATAGAAAATAGAAAATCTGATGAGATGTTCTTGATGATGCCAGCGAGAGTTTCTCAAGATGTTTCATGATCTCATTGATTTGGATCATGCCAAAGTTTATGGATTCTCATAATTGTGCTGCCTCNAAAAAGTTTGGTTTATGGAGAAAGTTAGAAATAGAAAATAGAAAATCTGATGAGATGTTCTTGATGATGCCAACGAGAGCTTCTCAAGATGTTTCATGATCTCATTGATTTGAATCATGCCATAGTTTATGGATTCTCATAATTGTGCTGCCTCTTGCTGTGGTAATTTTAAAATTGAGAGGAAGGGGGCAACTGGCAGGCAAACACGAAATGGAAACTGATCCCTGAACGTGGCTGTCTGGATTGGGCTTGGCTTCATGGGGAAAGAGGTAAAACTCTAGGCAAACAAAACTTGGCAAAGTCATAGAATCACTATAATTTATCTCTCCACCTCACAGCTCCTAAACTAGGGAAACCTTCCTAACTCTCTCAGGATAATCCTGAAAATAAACTCACCAAAAACTTCCCTTTCTGACCTAACAAGAGAGTATTTACGGACAAACACCTATTAACTCCTAGGCCACCTAATTACTAAATTCTATCTCCCAAGGAAAAAAAATCATTAAATGTCCTTCGAAATAACTTTTATTAATTGAACTGACCCTTCTATCTCCAATGCTCTCGACCGCACACACAGTATTTAAATTTCTTTGGTTCATTTTCTTGTTTTTTTTCTGTTTTTTGAAAAATCTTGATTTATATGACAATTATTTGTTAGAAATTTATTAATTTGCATGTTCATGTTCCTTATGATTTATGAGCATTTGGTTTTAAGTTATGTAGTAGTTCATGTTTCTACGTGATGGTATGGTTATTTTTTTCGAGAGAAAATAAAAAAAAAACACAATATTAATATAAGTGTGCCAAGAAGAGCCTAAGTTAAGCACAATATTAATATAAGCGTGCCAAAAAGAGCCCAAGTAATTTACCATTTACTGGCAATTTTAATTTTAATTTAATTTAATTGATTTTTGCTCCATCTGATAGTCTTTTTTGTCATGTGATTGTTTCAATAACATTTTACTCGGTCAAGCTTTTTTATTGGAGCTATTACTAAATTTTATTTGTTAGAAAACTAAAGAATCTATTGTGGTATCAATCATTTACTAATTAGGAGGTTTTTAACTTATGAAACCATCTAGTTTTTTTTTTTTTAATTGGCTAAAATCTAACCTTTCGTGGTTCTGTCATAAAAATCGGCGTCATTTTTTTTCTTTGCTGCTTTTCTAGGAATATAAGGAGCATGACACGCACTTTGTGAACATTTATAAGGATGCCCCCTGTCGGTATGTATGTGTGGTGTGTGATGGGCCAAACCCCTCAACTTATCTGCATGTGACAAGGGAACATGCCACTCTATTGCTAAGTTGTCATGGCACATAAAAATCCTTCATGGAAGAAATTTAGATGTCGAAGCCACCAAGAAGTACAAATATTACTTTGTCACTTGTTTGGAAGCGCTGTTAAGTTGCTCATCAAAGTCTTGGAGGGAAACAATCTACACGGGCAAGTGCCATTTAGTGGATTGCTATCCCTATCCTATTAAGGCACTCATCAAAGCACCTTTTTGAAGCCAACAACCAGAAATGGATACTGGCATAAAAAAAAAAATAGTTTGGATTCAGTTTCAAAGATTAGTGTTGCAATGTTCAAAAGATTTTTCTAACCTTACATTTTTTTGTTAACTCCTCACTGTGTTTTACTTCCACTCCGTAAGTATTGAGAAAAATTAGCTTTTACTATAAGTTTAGTTTTGGTCAATGCCAAGCAAATTAACACTACATGCATGTATGCATGGAACAGGTTCTGGACAGCTGATGATAAATGCTTGCTTGCGTTCTTTCATAGCAAGTTTTTTCTATTTAAACTCTCAAGGCCTTATGATTGGAAAAAAAAATCCTCAATCACTTTGCCAAATCGGCTGCATGTTATTTGATAGGAAGGGTGGAANTACTTGTCAAACAGTTATGTTGGATTTACAGGATTTAGTGAATCCGTTACCAAACGGTTTTTCGAATTTAAACCATTCAGGGTTTAGTAAGTCAGGGTTTATTGGATTTACTAAATCCTAATAACTTAAATATCATCTTTTGCCAAACAGCCCCTATAGAATTTTGCTTGGAGAGCCGCCAACATCTTGTGTTCCCTTCAAGGTTTGTATCCGACAGAAAGGGTAGTGCTTCGGCTGTATCCTTCTCCCGAGGTGGTGATTACCTACCCCGATTCCTTGCTTGCTTGCTGCCATCCCGACAATCCTCTTTCATTCGCAGGATCTCTCCAATTGTCTCTGCTCCCAGCTGCCTATTGCAGCCTGGTTTTTTTCCCGCAACTCCCTTCTTCTTAGCCGCAGCCCCACTTTCCTCTTCCATCCAGGTTGTTTGCTTCCCCTTCCTCCCTGCCGTCAAACCCCTCCTCTTCCTCAGCCGTCTAGATCTTGCCACAAACCCTCCCAAGCCTTTCCCAACCTGCTGTCTCCTTCTCTAGCTCTTCCCAAATGATGCAGCAGCCCCTCTCAAACTTTCCAGCAGCTGTTGCCTCACCATATCACCATTTGCTGTCGCAAGCATCCGGCCGGCCATCCCCGCCTGCTGTCCAGTCGGGGCTCACCCCTTAATATTTTTGTCGTTATTTCCTGTTTTTAAAGAGTCGTCGTTGTAATCGATTTCAATTTCAGTAATAATATTTTTAATTCTATTGTGGTTTGGGTTCTCCGGTATCAAATGGATGAACAACTAAAGAACAGAGGACCTGATTTTAAACTTGTTTCTTGTTTCAAGGAGAGTGGATGCAGTCGGGGTTCACGCGTTCGCCATTGTCTTAGGGTGTCTTTTTATATATTTTGTCGTTATTTCTTGTTTTTTAAGTCGTCGTTATAATTGATTTCAATTTCAACAATAATATTTTGTTTTCTATTGTGGTTTGAGTTAATTCCGGTATCAAATGGATAAACAATTAAAGAACAATGGACCTGGTTTGAAACATATTTCTTGTTTCAGGGAGTGGATGCCGCNAATATAGTTATATTATTAATAAGTTTATTCCAAATGCTAAATATATTTGAAGAGTATGAGTTTATAACCTTGTCATTAAACTATGCTAGAAAAATAAAGAATTTTCATGGAACTCTTGGTTTGACACCTCACTAATATATTAGTTTAAAAAATGCTCATACAATAAATAAATTAATAAATAAATAAATAAATAAATAAATAAATAAAAAAACTTAAACAATCTAATAGCTTAAAATCTGTAACTTATATAACCTAAAGATAGTCTAATATTTTTTATTGCCCATTCCATCATTATTTCCACTTCGATGAATTTGTAGCCCTCAATCTTTTTCCGTTTTCTCAAATTCATCCTTTGTCTCCCAAATTTATAATTCTTGAACTTGTTATCTCACTGGTTTCCTACTGTGTATTCTTATTTCTCCAATTCATTTTGCTCATTTCACTGTATTTGATTTTGATTTGTTATCATAAAAGACACTTCTTAAGTGCTAAAAATATTAGCACTTTTCTCTCCAATTAAAGCAAAACACTTGCTTCATTGCCAGTCATCTCAAGACAATGCGCCTGCCTAGGCAGTCTTAGTAATAGTGCCCACATAGAAAGTTTGTAAGGTGAACTCATGTCAACTCATTTAGTGCCTCAATAAGCGTTTGGCCAACTTCAACAATAGAGGTTTTAACATTCATTAAAGGTTAAAGTTGTTTATTTTTTCCATTGAAAAACCTGCATTGGGTTTGATGTTAGAAATAAAACATCTTGACTGATGGCAATAATTTTGATAATATTATTAAAGCATAAAGCATAATGCGATGCATAAGGTTTTATTTTATTTCTTCGCAATGTAAAGTGTAGAGCGAACTGATGCTTTTATTAACCAAAATGCTAATATGTTATGTAAAACTATTAATGTATTAGTCCATTCATGAACAATTATGAAATATTGACTATTATTATATAACTTAAAAGTTGATATAAAATAGAAAAAAAATGTGGTACATAGACCTAATTTTGGCAAATAATGAGGTGAACGTACAAATTCAAATTATGAACAATTTTTAACAATTTGTGCTATAATGAAAAACTTAAAAGTTGCAAAAACATTTGTATAATTCAAAGTAAAAGCTGAAATTTAAAGCATATTTAAATTAATGGTCATAAATTTTATAAAACAGCTAAATAAATTATGTAGCCATCATCGTTTCTTTTGTTCACATAATTCCTTTTTTTCTTAAGGTAGAATTTTTTTATCTTTAATTTTTTTTTCCTCCTCTTCCTCTTTTGCATAAATTATATTTTTTTCGGGCACAAGAGGAGCAAATATAGATCGAGATGAACTTGTTATCATTGTGGTTTAACTC
>JXCR01073635.1:4766-18727 GCA_002079205.1 Phalaenopsis hybrid cultivar | reverse complement strand
TTCTTGCGTGATCTCTTCGAGATTTTTCTCCTCGTCTTCGGGCAAGGGATTCGCCACTCCCTCGGCAAACATCAACGCTGGCTCCTCATCATGGAGGCTAGTAAGGTTTGCTTCCTCTTCGGACTTCTTGCTACGACATTCGGACGCGTTGTGTCCGTACNGCTAGACCTAGGCTACTAAAGAAATTTCTAGACCTCAACCAAAAGTGAGGTCAACANAAGGATATTGGACAAAGTATACGATCTTGATTGGAATAGCAATGCTTCTAAAAGGCATTGCACAACTGCTGTTGGTTTCAAGTAGATGCTAAATAATGACTTTTGTGTATTTTTATTTTTACATNTTAACTCATGCCTATTATGAAGCCACTAATTATGCAATCAATTCAAATTATCAATTCAAGATTAGTCTCACATGCTGTTGGTTTCAAGTAGATGCTAAATAATGACTTTTGTGTATTTTTATTTTTACATTTTTTTCTTTTGACGCAATTTGTACATGATACTAGTTAGGTTTGTTTATTACAGTATGCTTTTGAATAAAATTGCTTCTTTTTCTTGGCTGACTCCGCTTACTTGGAGGATTAAAAGCAATGCTTGAGAGAGCAAAAACAATGAAAGCACACAATTTGTGATCTATTTGATCCCCATTGTTGTCACTTTTTGGGAGCATTGCCTTGGTTTTGAACGTTTTATGGAAGATGGAGCTTCAAATGGAAATATTAATTTCAGTTTTTTCAGTGGTTAATGCAAGGTCATTCAGGGTTAAGATTTTCTAATGCAATCAATTTGATGCGAAATATGCATTTATGTAAGGGAAAATTGTATATTCACATGTTGCAATTTTTTAGTTAATCCAACAAATTTGTTTTAATGAAAATACTTGATATTAGAATTTAAGAACAAGACCAACATGTCTGCGCTGCNCGAAATATGCATTTATGTAAGGGAAAATTGTATATTCACATGTTGCAATTTTTTAGTTAATCCAACAAATTTCTTTTAATGAAAATACTTGATATTAGAATTTAAGAACAATTAATAATGAAGCGATCTTGTTTTGCCCAAGACCAACATGTCTGCGCTGACACTAATCCAACTGCAAAAGTAGTAGCAGGTTAGTTGCTAAATAGTCAGTTAAATTGAGGTCTGCTGAAGCTTTGCAAAACATTTAATTAGTACAATGCAAGACATGAACAACGGGTCTGCTGAAGCTTTGCAAAACTTCAAGAACCGCCGCCACGTGTTTCCATATTATGAGGATCTTGTTCAGAATCAAACTGTAAGCAATACAGAACATTTTAATGCCCTTTTAAATTTTAGATTTGNCCGCCGCCACGTGTTTCCATATTATGAGGATCTTGTTCAGAATCAAACTGTAAGCAATACAGAACATTTTAAACAGTATCAAGCTATTTGAAACGCCATTTTATGTGTAATAGATTTTTATAATATATAGAGATTAGTGTGCTATACAAGTAAATATAAAAATTTAGATATTTGATATGTTATTATAAAAGATATTTAAGGATTTCACTTGAGAGATGATTTTGAGAAAGGTCAAGCAATACCAATAAACTCAACATACAAAATTCATTGGTTGAGGAAGGTGCCCTTTCAATTGATTTCATCTTAAGTTAATTGTTGCCGCTAATGCAATATTTAATGACCTTGAAAGTTCACCTGTAATTGCATTTTGAGACATGTTAGAGTAATTTGTTTGAGATGATATATTTCAAAACCAACTCGGAATGATATCAGAAATACCACAATTGGAGAGGTCTAAAATGGAAAGGAGCTTTTGATTTTGAAGCCATAGTGGGAATTGAGGACCAAAGAGACAATAATTTAGGTAAAGATAATTAATTTGAAATGGTGGCGCCCAATTAGGACTAATCATTTTAAAGTTCAATTGATTATATGAAAGATATAGGTATATCAATAGTGATCGATTTGTAAAATGAAATTCAGAGAGACTACAATGCAAATTATTGGAACGAAGATCCCGANGGCGCCCAATTAGGACTAATCATTTTAAAGTTCAATTGATTATATGAAAGATATAGGTATATCAATAGTGATTGATTTGTAAAATGAAATTCAGAGAGACTACAATGCAAATTATTGGAACGAAGATCCCGAAAGCTAAGTTAGTCAGTTGTCCAAGGCTCTGTGGAATAAGTCCATCAAACTAATTATTTCCAAGATCAAGTTATGTTAAATTTATCATATTTTCAACCTATTCAGGTATGCTTCCTCTCAGTTGGTTATTGGAGAAATCAATTCTTGTCATTTTATATTTTTTGCATTTTATAGCAGTTCCATCTTCACTTAATTTTGTAAAATTATTATAACTAAGGCCCAAACCATTGAGATCACATGATAAGCTTGAAGAGACAAATAAGATTGGTCTAGTAAAAAAGTTTGAATCGAGGTATAATGCCTTTAATTTTTTTAATTGCCCTAACCATTGAGCTGGTTATTAAAAAGAGCAAATGTTTCAATGATTGATGAAAAATTATAATATAGAAGTAAATTCGGAAGTGTTTGTAGGTTGCATAATGACAAATACAAGGTAGAGAGAGCTGGAAGCACAATGTAACCAATTCGTAGCGAATGTTAGATTCACATCGACATATCAAGGAATTGTAAAGAGAAGATNAGTGTTTGTAGGTTGCATAATGACAAATACAAGGTAGAGAGAGCTGGAAGCACAATGTAACCAATTCGTAGCCAATGTTAGATTCACATCGACATATCAAGGAATTGTAAAGAGAAGAGGTGGGGCATCCATAAGAGGTTATAAGCAATTAGAGAATTATCATGAAGATCAAGGCTTCTAAGCTTTGTCAAGTTTCCAATATGAGGTGGAAATTCTCCACGAACCCCGAATAGGAGAGGTCAAGATGACTCGATTTAGCGAGGGAATCAATAGAATAAGTGATCTTTGTTTGATTGCAGAGAGTGTTACTCAAGCACAAATATTGCCAGTATGGTAAGTGAAATAAAGATAAATGTAAGGATGTGGCATATAAATAACCACCCACAAGGTTTGAAAAAATAGAGAACTTGTTTAAATCGAGCTTGTTGACATGATTGGTTACATTCTTACATCACTCCTTTCCATGTGCAACAATCCCCGTATATATCCCAACTCGAGAGAACGAGGTGAGGATCATATAGACTTTGCTTAAAATCAAGGAGGGCATCACTTTCCTCAGCACTGCAACGTTGGTTAACCTTGCGAATAACTAAGCCACCTTCGCTTTCCACTCTCACGCAATAGAAAATAGAGTAAACATTAGCAGTAGAGAAAACTCAACTATTTTCATCAAAGTTGGCATAATTTTAACTCTCTTACTCTATCCCTTCTTATAGCATATTGGTTGGAAGATTTCTCGAAATTTTTTTCCTGTACTCGCAATATAGTCCNCAGCACTGCAACGTTGGTTAACCTTGCGAATAACTAAGCCACCTTCGCTTTCCACTCTCACGCAATAGAAAAATAGAGTAAACATTAGCAGTAGAGAAAACTCAACTCTTTTCATCAGAGTTGACATAATTTTAACTCTCTTACTCTATCCCTTCTTATAGCATATTGGTTGGAAGATTTCTCCAAATTTTTTTCCTATACTCGTAATATAGTCTTTTTCTATATGATTAATTAGTAAGAATTTTATTTAGTTGAATTATGGACGTGCACTTATAAGCTTCACCCCAAAGCTTGTGGAAACTTTGACCTACACTAGTCATTGGGCTGAAACAGTCAAAGAAATAATGGCAAAACCATAGGTCTGGCCTTTGAAAAGTTGAGATTTAGCCAAAGCCATATGTATTGAAGAAATAATGAGCATTACTCTTTCTTTCTTCCGCAACATGTACCTGGAGCTCGGATATTTAAATTTGCAAGAATTCTCAACAAATTTTATAATATAAATATATGTATGATTAATGGCAGAGCATTACTCTTTCCTATGAGTAGTTATATTATGTTAAGGTTCAGTCTGACGTTAAATGTTGATTTAGTTTGTTCTTTTTGGGGTCATTTATGTACATTCTACCCAATTTCTATCTATTTACATATCTAACGCATATATTTAGCTTTCTAACATTTAACCACTCAAAAGTTTTATATTACATAAAAAATATCATCATTTTAACATTTAAATGGTGAAATACACCTTTTAATGCAGGGGTAAGATGCACCTATGTATGAATTGTAGTTCAGGCGTCAAGATATGTAAAAACTTTGAAATTGAGCGGTATATATGCAAATCTTACTTTTTTTTAGTTTAGTTTACCTTCAGTTGTACATTATTTATTATTGTCCTCATTTTAAGGCATACAATTTTCCCTTAATCCACTCCACCGAACATCACTTGAGGTGGACCTTGAGCTGAAACATGAAATAACTCTAATAGACAGGACTCTAAATTATTATTTTCTCTTTTGAGATTATTGTATGATTCAAAAATCACTTTCAAAGTTGTATGAGGTTTATTGTTACATTTAAAGACGATGCAGACAACTTCGATGATCGTTTGAAAATGATTTTCACTTATAAATTCTTCAGCTTAAAGTTTTCAGGCATGAACATCGCCCGAAAGCACTAAATTATTGGAAATAAAAATGTTGAAGTAATGAGATAGAGCACAAAACAAAGATTACAAAAAAAATATGTACAAGGCAAGGATCAATAAGGAAAAGGGTAGCACAAAGAAATGCCAATTGACAATATGGACGAGAATTTCTCAAATTTATTTGAATTATTTAATATAAGATAACAATCTAATATTAAAAAAATATATGATCAATCACCAACCTCAAGAGATATCAATGATATTACGTTGTAATTATTTATTTAATTTTACGTGACTATATTATCTATTTAATTATGCATAAATATAAAAGATTTTACTAAAGATGTTGATCTCCTCTACAATCACCTATGTTTCTACCGCTATTCAGGCGCCCATAAGAAGCACATATTTACGGAAAGAAGCAAAGTTAGGGTTTCATGAGGAGAATGCTCCGACGACGACTGACACATAACAAGTGGAATTATCGTTTTAACCACTTCATATTTCATAACATCTAGAGATAAAAAATAACAACCGCCATAACCGTTCTATACGATCAACTTTATAAAATTTAATTTTACAATAAGTTTTAAAACTGACATAAGTAAATGCTATCTTAGAGTATCATTTTTGTGATTGCATTAAAACCCACCAGCTCCCATTAGCTATGAGTCAGTGCAAGCATATGCCTTTGGTGAAATTGGTAGCTCTCTTAAGTGAGCAGGGATGTTGAAATAAGCAGGGATCTTGGAGCAGGCCCATCTCTGGCCCAACTNAAGTTTTAAAACTGACATAAGTAAATGCTATCTTAGAGTATCATTTTTGTGATTGCATTAAAACCCACCAGCCCCCATTAGCTATGAGTCAGTGCAAGCATATGCCTTTGGTGAAATTGGTAGCTCTCTTAATGTTGAAATAAGCAGAGATCTTGGAGCAGGCCCATCTCTGGCCCAACCATGGGAAAATATTTTCATACGGAATATGCACACAGCTCTACGTGTGTACTAAATTAACCCTGTAATACTCCCATAATAATCTATGAATAACATCGAAATAGAACCCGTGAAGGTTATTGGAGTTATATGTTATTGAAATTATTTTCGGCAGTTTTATCTCATATCCCGTAATTTTATGTCATTTCCGATAATTTTATCATGTCTTTCCATGTAGTTGAGCTCGATAGCTCGATAGATAAGTTTAATAGCTCGTTAGGTTGGCAACTTGACAGCTCAATAGCATGACATCTCGATAATTTGGTAGCTTGGCAACTTCACAAGGCTTTTGGGTCAATGAATGCATTAAGTCGGTCTAAGTTTGGGGACGTAACAATTTCAAGTCGACTCATGAATTAGTTCGATTTTAGCTTGATTAGACACTCCCAAGCTAAACTCAATGAGCTAAAAGGCCTAGCTCAATATTACCCCTAGCCGACTCATTAGCTCANTTCATACGGAATATGCACACAGCTCTACGTGTGTACTAAATTAACCCTGTAATACTCCCATAATAATCTATGCATAACATCGAAATAGAACCCGCGAAGGTTATTGAAAGATTATTAGGGTTATATGTTATTGAAATTTTTACCCTAATAACCTCCAAATAACCCACAAATAACCGCAAAATGGAGGTTATTGAGGGGTTATTACGCACGCAGAGGTGCGTGCGTATTTCGTATGAAAATATTTCCCCAACTCTCACACCACGTGTTCCTTCCAAAATTTTCATAAAAAAAATTTACTATTAAGAAAATAAAACAAAACTTTGATTTTATTTAGATTAATTTGATTATGTTATAAAGCAAAATTAATTGATTTTATTAGAGTTAAATTTGAAATTTCTAAAGAAGTTTGAACTTTATATCGATTTTAGTATTTTTTTATTTAAAATGTTTTTAATAATTTAATTGGATTTTTAATATTTTTTAAAATTGAATCATGTTTGTAATTTTTCATTCAAATTTTAACACATAAAAATTATATGTAAATTTAATTGTTCAGGAGGTAGATGTGTAAATACATAAAAATTATGTCATATACAACAATTTTATATCACAAAAACTTCATATCATTTTCGGCGGTTTTATCTCACATCCCGTAATTTTAAGTAATTTTCGATAACTTTGTCATATCATTCCATGTAATTGAACTCGATAGCTTGATAGATAAGTTTAATAGCTCGTTAGGTTGGCAACTTGCCAGCTCAGTAGCATGACATCTCGATAATTTGGTAGTAGGGATAATTGGGTCAATCAATGCATTAAGTTAGTCTAAGTTTGGGGGCGTAACAATTTCAAGTTGACTCATGAATTAGTTTGAGTTTAGCTTGATTAGATGCTCCCAAGCTAAACTCAATGAGCTAAAAGGCCTAGCTCAATATTACCCCCAGCCGACTCATTAGCTCAGGAATCAGCTTTTTTTTTTTTTTATATAATTAATATAAAATACATTAACAATATGTTAAAATTTAATATTTGGATCCGTCAAAGATAGGCTAATATTATTTATTACTATATTTATGCACTTTTTGCTGGAAAGACCACTGACGGACGGCGAAATCCAAGAAGGCAAACACCGGTCGTTGTCAATGCAGTAATACACACATAATATATCAACTAAGGGAAATTTACAAATGGACCGGACAATTCTTATGAATTTATATATCGAACACTAACAATTTGATATTTACATTTAAAACACTTTGCTGCTATATAAATATGCATTTGATCATTTTTAAGAAGTTAGTAGAAATGATATGTTTGATGTGATGTTAAAATTTTGAGTGTTATGAATGTAAATATTAAAATTTAGGCATCAGATATGAAAATACACAAAGAAAAGAGTGGATAGGCATAAGAATTGTGTGCTATATATGGAGATGTGCCTCTTTTAATAACGCTTTATGTATAGAAATGTGCTTTTTTTAATAATGCTGATAGAGACTTATTTTAATTGAGTTAAAATAAGATTAAACTAATTTGATTTGAGAACAAGAGTGATTACATCGTTCTATTAATGGGATTCATAAGTGATCTAATAATTATTCAATAGCAAACTCTCAGGCTTTACTTCACGCATCGTCACTCTCCTCTTCTGATTCAGACGGAGCAAATACTCAGACAGAGCAAATAAACATGGCGATGAACCTGGAGGCATTTGCGGGCGCTTTCGTTGAAAAGCTCGCGAGCATGGTGAACGAGAAGGTGGTCATGATTTTGGGCGTCAAAGATGAGCTCAGAAGGCTGCAGCAGCGAATGGCGAGAATCCAAAAGTTCCTGGAGGCGGCGGAGCGGCAACAACTTGAAGATCCAGCCATCAAATACTGGGTAGGCGAGCTCAAAGACGTCGCTTATGATGCTGACGACATTATCGATCGCTGCATGATTGAAGGTGCTGCTCTTTCGCTAGCCGACCGACCATCCTCATCCAGAAAATTATCGGTATTCTTCTGTCAAAGTTTGGTGTGAATAAGCTGATTTCTGAATAGACTCCAAGTTTTTTTTCTTTACTTTCATTCCATTAAATAATAATCTTACAATACTTTTTAGGTACGAAATAAAGTTGATAAACTTCATAACATCTTCGACTGCTCACACTTATCCTCTTGCTTCGCAAGCATTCCGCGTCGTTATGAGATTGCAGAATGCATTAAAGCTCTTAATGATAAACTGGAAGAGATCTATAAGGATAGGTTACAGTTCAAGTTGGAGGAGAGCAGAGAACAAACAAAGCTCCAAACGATCACGACTGTGAACGCCAGCCAAACTGCCCCCTTGGTAGATGTTAATGTGCTGGGAACAGAGATTGAAGAAGCCACTNGTTCAAGTTGGAGGAGAGCAGAGAACAAACAAAGCTCCAAACGATCACGACTGTGAACGCCAGCCAAACTGCTCCCTTGGTAGATGTTAATGTGCTGGGAACAGAGATTGAAGAAGCCACAAAAGAGCTGCTGCCCTTGATAGTTGGAGTGCAGGCGAAGAAATGTCGCGTCATTGCACTTACAGGGATGGGAGGCATAGGGAAAACAACACTTGCGCAAAAGATATACAACAGTAAGAAGATACAGGCTGACTTCCAATACAAAGTTTGGATCTCCGTTTCACACAATTATGATGAGATAGAACTGTTGCGGCATGCGATTAAAAAAGGGACCGAAGTTAATCATGGTGATACTAGAAATAAAACAGAGCTCCCGAATGTCCTGCCAAACAATAAAGCCGAGCTACTGCCATCACTACGGTCCGCTTATCTTGGGAAGAGCCTTTTTCTTGTTTTGGATGACGTTTGGAGGGCAGATGTTTGGAATGGTCTGTTTAGAAATCCATTACAGAGCGGTGCTGCGTTCCTTAGGATCTTAGTCACAACTAGAGATGAAAAGATTGCGAGGGAGATGGGGGCGGCACACGTACATCGAGTCAAAGAACTTTCTGATCAAACTGGCTGGGAAATATTCTGTAAAAAGGTTTTTTTGGATGAAGAGGAAGAGATTAAAAAGTTGAAAGATTCTGGACTTCAGATTGTTAAAAAATGTTCTGGCGTCCCTCTAGCCATAGAGGTCATTGCTGGTCTTCTCGCGGCCNTTTTTGGATGAAGAGGAAGAGATTAAAAAGTTGAAAGATTCTGGACTTCAGATTGTTAAAAAATGTTCTGGCCTCCCTCTAGCCATAGAGGTCATTGCTGGTCTTCTCGCGGCGAATAAAAACAGAAGTAGAAGAGAATGGGAAAGAGTTCTTAACAATGATTTGTGGTCCATTAGAAGCCTTCCCGAACCACTGCACCGTGCGCTGTACCGCAGTTATGACAAGCTTCCATCTCATCTCAAACAGTGCTTCCTTTACTGCTCTTTGTTTCCTGAGAATGCATGTATCTATCGTGATGATCTGATTCAATTATGGATCGCCGAAGGCTTCATAAGAGAGCAAACCGTTTCATTAAAGGAAGATATAGCAGAAGGGTATTACAATGAACTGATTGGGAGAAACCTTCTGCTACCAGTTTATTCCCTTGACAATCATTGTAGAATGCACAACTTATTGAGATCTATGGCGATATTTCTCTCAAAAGATGAAGTATTCTCTGCAACGACAATGCCTGCAACTGCCATCTCTTCAAGTATGAAACTTCGAAGACTGTCAATCAGAACTAGAAATAATTTATCAGCCATAAAAGATTTGGTAGGGGAGCAGAAATATTTGCGAACTCTACTTACTTTCGATGGCATCAAGGTGTTGAATGATAATCAGTTGATGGGATTAAAACGAATTCGTGTACTGAAAATTGACAATCTTGATGTTGATAGCATTCCCAAATCCATTGGCGAGCTTATGCATTTAAGATATCTTAATTTAAATTCTGCAAATATCAGAGAGTTGCCTGAATCTATAGGAAGCCTCATCAACCTCCAGTTCCTACACCTTCGGGGGTGCACTTTTTTGACGACGCTTCCTAAATCCATCACTAGGCTGCACAATCTACGCTATCTTAATCTTGCAGATACTCCACTAATCTCCATACCAAAGGGCATTTCAAAGCTAGAGAAGATTAATTACATCAGTGGATTCGTTGTAGCTGATCCAAGAGAACCAGAAGACTCCTACAGCAGCTTGGAGGAGCTGAACTCTCTTTACCAGCTGAGAACGCTCAGCATTTCGAGGATGGAAAGGGCTAAACAAGGAACTTTAAGTCTTGGAAAATTAACTCGCCTCATTGACCTTCAATTAGTCTACACGGAAGCGGAAAATCAACCTCTTACAGCAGAAGAGGACATCACACGCATAGAAGATGTCTTGGACAAGCTGTGTCCTCCCAAATGCCTGGAAAGGCTCGTCATAAGTAATTTCTTTGGCACTCGTTACCCAAGCTGGATGAAGTCTCCTTCTTTCGGAGATCATCTTACTTGTTTGACAACACTGACCCTAAAGAATCTTTCTTCATGCCGTCAACTTCCACCCGCAGGTGAGTTGCCGCAATTAACTCATCTAAGCATACAAAAAGCAGCTTTGGTGAAGAAAATTGGAGCTGAGTTTCTTGGCGGCACCTATACAACAACAAGAACAGCCTTTCCCAATCTCCAAAAGCTTGATATAGCCTGCATGTATGAACTGAAAGAGTGGAGCTTCAACAATGAGACGGAAGGACTTGAGCGCGGAAGTGGAAAGGCGCATATTTTTCCTCAATTGAAAAGTTTGTCTATCCATTGTTGTCTAAAGCTGAAAGCACTCCCAAAAGGCTTAGAACAGTGCAAGACTCTCTCCATAACTGCCGATCAAAGCCTTAATGCAGTAGAAAATCTCCCCAACATAGAAGAAATGGAAATCCAGAAAAATCACAATCTGAAGACGGTGTCAAATCTCCCAGCACTATACAAACTTCGTGTGGAAGATTGTCCATCACTGAACTGTGTGGACAAACTAGATTCTCTTCAGCGATTGGAGCTGGGTGATAAAAATATCAAGGGAATCCCAAATTGGCTGAAAAGGCTGCTTGAAGAACGAAAGCCCGCTGAAGTTGATGATAATTTTTTCTTAACAATCACTTCCTATGACACAGCCCATTTGAGATTTTTGCAAGGAGGCCCAGACTGGCATATAATAGTGCAAATCCCACAGTTCATCGCATATAACTATGAGCGAACCCATGTTGTGCGGTACACAAGGAACCCTTTCACATATGCATATGAAGTGCTAGAATAGTCCGTACTATTTATAAGAGCCAAAGGTGCTGATAGCTTGAGATTAAATTTTCCTTTTTTATGAATGTGTGTGTTTTTCTGTTGACATGTAACATTTTTCTGTTCTTTTTGTTTCTTATTGTTATTTGTACGAGTGCAAAGTGTATTTTTTATTCAGTAAAGGTTATATATGTTATTTCCTTTCAGAGTACCAGAATTAATAATAACATGTTGGGATATTTTATTTATCAAGACATAAACTTGACTTCAATACTTAATCTTTCTACCAATATGCTTGATACTTTTATTTGTGTGACTAACGTGTGAACCCTTTGTAGATTATTGCACTATCCCAGAATTTGATTATCAGGTGGTCTCGTACATAGCAAGAAGGTAATAAGGTTTGCTCATTGGGTGGCTAAATGCGGATTGAAGATGCATGGTGCTATGGTTTCTAAGATTGCTNTGCTGATAGCTTGAGATTAAATTTTCCTTTTTTATGAATGTGTGTGTTTTTCTGTTGACATGTAACATTTTTTTGTTCTTTTTGTTTCTTATTGTTATTTGTATGAGTGCAAAATGTATTTTTTATTCAGTAAAGGTTATATATGTTATTTCCTTTCAGAATACCAGAATTAATAATAACATGTTGGGATATTTTATTTATCAAGACATAAACTTGACTTCAATACTTAATCTTTCTACCAATATGCTTGATACTTTTATTTGTGTGACTAACGTGTGAACCCTTTGTAGATTATTGCACTATCCCAGAATTTGATTATCAGGTGGTCTCGTACATAGCAAGAAGGTAATAAGGTTTGCTCATTGGGTGGCTGAATGCGGATTGAAGATGCATGGTGCTATGGTTTCTAAGATTGCACCTACTATTCTGTGGCTGTTAGCTTTGAAGGATATTAGTTAGTTGTTTTCTTTTGTTTGTGTTTTGTATTTTCTTTTTTGGAGAAGAGGACCTATAGTTTTTAATTTTATTTTTTGAGTGTGTTGTGTTGTGTGTATTGCTAGGTCCTCTTTCTTGTACTTCTTTTTTGTGAGCAATGCATAAGGAGCCGAATAATACTCTTTCATAAAATAAATAAAAAAAAGTAATTTGAGCTTGCTCAAGCTCTCAAAAGAACAAAAGAAGAGAAAAATGAGATACAATATATATATATATATATATATATATATATATATATATATATATATTTGTCCATTGCATGTCAATCATGTAGGCTACAAAATTTAGAGCTCCAACCCCTGCTGAGAAATGACTAGAAAATTTCATGTAAAATTCGAGTGAAATTTTTTAAGGACATTAAATTTTAGATAAGAAAACACTCAGACATTTCATCCTCATTTTGCGATAATTTTGATCTAGAATTGAGATTTCACGTTGGCGTAAGTCCTATGGTTAATTATCTCTTCTAACAATAGAAGGGTACATTCAATTAAAGCTGGTCTTGAGGTGCATAGTATTTAAATTCAATACCTTCAAACACATTTTAACAAAACTTCTTAAATCAATTTTCACGATCATCAAGCAAACATAATAATCTTAAGAAAAAAAAGCTTAATTCAAATCCAACTAACTCAAGTTCCCAATTCTAGTTGTTAAGAAAGAAGGGCAAATAATACGCAAGAATTAACATAACAATCAAGACAAAAGAAAACAAGGATTTAACGAGGATTGGCAATGTGCTTATGTCATCGAGAGCGAATAGAGGCGGCTTTCGATTTCTTGAAGCAAGGTTATCCCTATTGGGGTTACAAAACACGATATGAGTCATACCTAACAATGACATATTTCGATACACTTGATTAAAATGCTCGAATGATCGTCTTTTTATATGTTGTTCTTAGTAGCAGCNGAAGCAAGGTTATCCCTATTGGGGTTACAAAACACGATATGAGTCATACCTAACAATGACATATTTCGATACGCTTGATTAAAATGCTCGAATGATCGTCTTTTTGTATGTTGTTCTTAGTAGCAGTCTTGATCTCCTTATTGTCCTCCTGAAAATATTTTAACAAAAGAGAGATTTTGTTGAATTTGGAGATATCCATGCTTGTTGAAGACGATGAGTTTTACATACATACCACTCAATTCCAATGTATTTGCATATCTAGGAATTAAACTTCAATATTTAGTTGCATGCCGCCTTACAACGCATATAGAGATGTATTTCACTTTTCAAAAGTTAAAATGGTGGTATTTTTAATGTGATATGAAAAGATTTTGGTGTTATTAATGTAAAAAAGGTAAAGTTGAGGTGTTGGATATGTAAATACATAAGAATTGTTTGGTATGTAAATAAATGCCACTAACATCTAAAATGTTGAAGATGCAAATTGCATTTTCTTTGTGAAAGACTCTTATCCTCATACCCTTTCAATAATTTTATAAAGGTTTCTTTGTTCCATTTTAGGGACTAATGGATCATTATGAAGATATTGTTGACTGCTTCAATCGTAGGGGCGTCTTCGCAATCCTTCTGCCTAGAAGAAATCATCTTCATCCAATTCCTGAATTTTCCAATCTGTTTTGCAAATTGCTTCATTTATACCTCTCCCGAGATAAGCACGAAGAAGAGGTTTTCATTAGGTTATTGAATGGTTATTGTAGCAAAAAAAGGTGGAGTCGTTGGATCTCTCATCAAATCAGTATAATTGGAGGTTTTTGACGCGTTATGAAAGGGTAATTTTGGAG
>JXCR01073632.1:69048-88343 GCA_002079205.1 Phalaenopsis hybrid cultivar | reverse complement strand
AGCGTTACACATCAGATAAAAACAGAGCAAACTTCATTAACAAGACAAACATTCCTTAAAACCTAAATTCGCAGTAAAACAAATATAATCTACCTGTTGAATCCCTTCTTTCACAGCTAAACTCAGCTCATTTTCATGATTCTCGAAAATATTTTTTAGATTCCAGCTCATTGTCATGTCTCTCGCAAGTATAATGAGATTCCAACATCATTTCCTTATCAAGAAATACTTCCATCGAACCTATCCACCAAATACGAATGGATCCCTAGAAAGGCAACAAAATGAGAATATCCCCAATCCCTAAACTTAAAGGAGACAAAATACGACTTTTTTCTATTGGCGGGAAGCGAAAATGACAAAACAGTGCTTTTTGTGCTTGGGCAAAACTCGGGTTGGGTCGAACGCAATATAATATAATTTTTACGATTGTGGAGACATATTCCATGCGACATTTTGTTATTGGCTTCCGCATGAAGTCTTGCATACGTTGCACGTATAGAATAATTTTTCTTGTGCATGAGCTAGAGCTAAGGCTGAAACTTTTATATAAAGGTATGTGTGATTTTTAAGTTAAAATATTGTTGGATAAATAAATATATTTATGTGTGAGGGTGCGTTCAATTAATTAATGCCAAGTTCTATTGAAATCAGGGATTTAACAAATAATGAATTCATATTTGAAGGAGAAGTTGAAGGAGCATACGGGTTAGGAGGATCGATCCGAACAATTTATAAGGTAAATTTTCATGTTAAAGAAAATTATCCAAATGTTATTTTAATATATTTAATATTGAAATAAAGTTTACTTGAATCAGGAATCGACGACTTGATAAATTGTTGGGATTTAGAAAGAGGTGAAATCAAGACTTTCAAAAAAGGAAAATGTAAAGATTTATAAATTCTATGAGTTAAGTATATAAATTAGTTTAAGTAAAGGTGATATTAATTTGATTTTAATTTATCAAGCCATTGAATTATAGGTCGATAGAGAAGTCATATTGCTAGGGAAAGTGACGTGAAGGAATAAGCATTTTCATAAGTCTTATAAGTCAAGGTGATAATTACGTTCTTATATGTATTAAATTTAAAGTTTATTAAATAAAGAATATCTTCAATGCTCTAGACAATTAGTTTATGTTTGTATACAAGTTGTAGCTTAAGAATGAAAAAAAAATGAAAGGAGAAAGGAAAAAAGAATATTTAATGTCTTAAAATAATGTAATTTAAATGAAATGATAATTAAATTTTTAAGGCATACAAGATTGCCCCCAGATGGTACTGATAGAGGACGCAATGTACCCCGTGCACGTTAAAGGAAATGGTAAAGGTGCGCATTCGGGTATAATTTCAGTACATTTGAGTACATTTTTTAGGATGACTTCGGACACATTTTGATGGAGCTTTCAAGCATATTTTGTGGATATCTTTGGGCATGATGGTAATACAGTGATGATATTAAAGAAGTTAAAAACGGTAAATACTTAAATTGTAACAAGATGAAATTAATTGCATTGTATATTGATCATTCATGCATAACATAACATATAAATTTAATGTATATTAGATTATATCACTCACTAAGTTTTACTTACAATTGAAGTTAAATATTTTTTTCAGAAGAATGAAAGTTTTAGGTTGATATATCTGATATGAGAGACTTTATTTACCAGATGAGGATCAGTGCTGCTAGATATTTTCTTGATAATAGTTTTTTTATTGTTTTAATCGGTCTTTAATTTACTGTTCAGCGCTGGATTGAGATATTATTTTAAGATGTTACTGTTTATGAATGTTTTAGATTGTATTGCACTTGTGGATTAGTGACTCTTTTATATGTATTGAAAGTTTACAAAATGTGGATAGATCCTAATACCATTCGACCGCTGTTGCAACATTATTTAATTCTAAGCATTGGGTTGTATCATGACCAAAGTAGTATAAGAGCATTTAGGTTTGATCATGATCTAAAATAGTCATTAGGATGATTAAATTAATTTATAAGTGATATGAATGAAAGATTAAATTGTCTAATTATAATTTTTTTATGTTTTTTAAAAAATATGGAAACTCAAGGGGATGAGCAAGAGATGATCTTGTAGAAGTTATTGCACCCCCGCATATTACTGTGAATGTAGAGACATTTAATGAGATGATTACAGAAGTAACCCGGTTGATTAAGAACTCTCAGACTCGTGCTAGTTCCAATGGAGGAGGACAGATGGATAAGTACTTGAAATTATTTCAGGATATCAGACCACATCTCTTTTTTGGAGGAGGTCCGGTAGATATTGAAAATTGGCTGCTGAAAGTGGAGAAGAACCCAGATTTGTCATCCAAAGAAGATGGTTACATTGGCCACTTTTGCATTAGAGGGAGAAGCGGAGAGATTGTGGCGTAGACAGCTGCAGAAGAAATTTAGGGGTAGAGCCAGTCACACAATTCAGCGAGGCGAATTCGTGAGCACCTTTAAAAACTGATTCGTATCACTGCCCGCTGGAAGGCAAATACAGGACAAGTTTATCATGTTGGTACAAAGTGATTGCTCGATTATGCAACATGAAGTTGAATTCACCATGCTTTCTAGATATGCACCACAGTTGATCCCTAATGTAGATGAGAAGTGCCACTAATTTTTGTCTGAGCTCAGGAATGTGATTAGGCAGCCATTGATTCCTCTTTGAACTGATGATTACTCTGTTTTGGTGGAGAAAGCTAGGAGGATTGACCTGGAATTGGAAGGCCACCCAGAGGATAAAGGGCATTTAGAAGAGAAGAAATTCAAAAGAATCCAGATTTCCTCAAGGTTCTCAGAGGCAGTCTTTCCAGTAAGGTAATACAAGCTCTAAGAAGACTAGATCCAGCAATATTGGCACTAAGTTTGAAGTGAAGAAATGTGACTAATGCGGAAGGTCTCACAAGGGTGAGTGTCTGTATAGATCGAATACTTACTTTTGGTGTCACCAGCCAGGACATATGGCGAAGAATTGCCCCAAATTGGGTCAAAGGGTTCCAACAGATTCAAGGAGCATTGTTGCACCACCTTAGAGAAGCAATGGTAAACCGAGCGCAGCTAAGTCTTCAAAGTTAGTATCAAATGTGGTCAAACTCAGCAGAATGTTTATTATCATAGAAAGAAGCTCGGGACTTCCCTGATGTCATCACATGTATGATTTCCTATAACAATTTTAACCAATATACTTTAATCATCATAAGATTCATATCATCATAAGATTCATATATTGTCATACATAAAACAAGGGTTTGCATATCTAAGAAACTCAACTCTATATGTTTAATGTAATGATTTTAATGATAGGTATTATATATCTTTATAATAGGCCGATGAGAGTACTATTTAATTCAAGAGCATTACATTCTTTTATAGCTGATGAAATGACAGTGATGGGATTGAATATTTTGTCGATGTATGTGATATTGTCAGTTAGAATGCCAAATGATGCTTTTCTAGAAGTTGATCAATCATGTGATGTGGAGCTTATGATTGACGGAAAGAGTTTTAATGCCCAACTTATTGTGTTGCCCTTGGTGGAATCATGGATTGGATAAATGAAAACCTTGGCATTATTGATTGCAATAAGAAGACCGTCAAAATAAGTGTACCTATGGAAGCAGAAGTTAAATTTTCTAGAGATAGAGGACTGACATCCATGATAATTACCTGCATTAAAGCTTACAAATTGTTGAATCATGAAAGTCGAGGTTTTCTTGCTCAGGTGGCAAATACTTCTAAGAAAGTGAAGTCTTCGAGTGATATTCCATTGGTAAGAAATTATCCAGAGGTGTTTCTAGAAGATTTGTCAAGGATATCACCAATGCGAGAGATTGATTTCAGCATTGATCTTTTACCAGGTTATGAGCTTATATCCAAGACATCTTACAGAATGGCGGTTAAGGAGTTACAGGAGCTGAAAATTCAATTGCAAGTATTGTTAGATAAAGTGTTTATCAGGTCTAGCACCTCACCTTGGGGAGCTCCAATATTATTCGCGAAGGATGGGAGTTTCATAATGTGCATTGATTGCAGGGAATTGACTAAACTCACAGTTAAAAATAAATATCCACTACTCATGTTTGATGATTTGTTTGATCAATTTGAAGAGGCTTCAATAATTTCAAATATTGATCTGAGGTCAGGTTATCATTAGTTGAGAATCAAAGAAGAAGACATAGCAAAGACCACTTTCAGGACTAGATATGGGCACTATGAATTTGTGGTGATGTCGTTTGGACTGACAAATGCTCCAGTAGTTTTCAAGGACCTAATGAACTAGGTCTTTAGGCAATTTTTTGATACATTTATGATCGTCTTTACAGATGATATTCTGGTATATTCGAGGGATGAAGTCATTTATACAAATCATTTACATATCGTGCTACAAGATTTAAAGGAGAATATACTTTATGCCAAATTTTTTAAGTGTGAATTTTAGCTTAAAAGTGTGGCTTTTCTTGGGCATATTATCAATGGAAACGACATATCTGTGAATCAGAACAAAGTGGAGGTTATTGCAGATTGACCAAGACCTACTATTGTTACTGAGAACAGGAGTTTTCTAGGTTTGACTGGTTATTACAGGTGGTTTATTGAGGCATTTTCACATATTTATATTCCACTATCAAGCTTGACTCAGAAGGAGGTAAAGTTTAATTGGTCTGATCATTGTAAGGAGGCTTTTCGAAAGCTGAAAACTTGTTGAATGTCTGCTCCAATATTAGCCATTCCTTCGGGTTTTGATGGGTTCTAGATTTTTAGTGATGCATCTTTGAGAGGTTTGGGATGTTTGCCTATGTCATGGTAGGGTTAATGCATACGCATCACAACAATTGAAGAATCACGAAAAGCCTATTTATGACTTGAGCTTGCTGCAGTTGTATTTGCACTCAAGATCTGGAGACATTATCTGTATGGAGTTAGATACAAAATTTTTACTGACCACCAGAGTTTAAAATATATCTTCACTAAGAAAGAATTGAACCTGAGGCAAAGGAGATGGTTGGAATTTATTAAAGATTGAGATTTAGATATTTAGTATCATCCAAGAAAGACAAATGTGACGGCTGATGCGCCGAGTAGAAAATTTTCTAGTAATTTGAATTATTTATTTACTCAGCAGGAGGGTTAATTGAAAATCCGAAGAGATTGAGGTTGACTATAATTGATTATGTTGATGATAGTATGACTCAGTTATATCAGTTGAAGGTGCAGCTAACTTTAAAGGGCAAAATTAAAGATTCTTTAGCCAGAGATAACAGCATTCAGAAAGTTTTGGAGAAGATTCAGGCAAGCAATTTGAAGAGATATGTGATAAATCATTATGGTCTATTGAGGTATAAAAGCAGGGTTCATGTTCCAGATGTTGATGATCTAAGGAAGGAAATTCTAGAGGAAGCACATTTATCTAGATATATTATTCAACCAGGGAGTAATAAAATGTATCAGGGTTTTGATGGCCAGGATTAAAGAGAATTGGGGCACAATTTGTCGCCAAGCGTCCTGGAGGTCAACTGCAGCCTTTACCGATTCCAAAGTGGAAATGGGAGGAAATTGCGATGGATTTTGTGATTGGTTTGTTGAGATCACATCAAATTCATGCTGCTATATGGGTAATTGTCGATAGACTGACTAAATCTGCCCATTTTTCTATTAGACACACAGATCAGTTGAAAAGCTAGCTAAATTATACATGGATCAAATTCTGAAGTTAAATGAAGTGACTAAGTCTATTGTCTCCGATAAAGATGGTAGGTTTACTTCCAGATTGTGGAAGAATGTTCAAAAAGTTTTAGGTACTCGACTAACTTTCAGTACACAGCATTTCACCCTCAGGCAGATGATCAGTAAGAGAGGACCATTTAGAGCTTGGAGGATCTACTAATGTTAGATATTTTTGACTTTGGTGGAGGTTGGGAATCACATATACCTTTAATAAATTTTGCCTATAATATAAGTTATCAGGCTAGCATTGGGATGGCTTCATATAAAGCCTTATATGGAAGGAAGTGTAGAACACCTCTATGTTGGGTTGAAACAAGTGAGGAAATCATTGGAGCTGATTTAGTTTATTATGTTACTGAGAAGATTCAATTAATCAAGAGATAGACCGGGGGCAGTGTAAGACAGACAGAGGAAATGCTATGATGTCAAGCACAAACCTGTTAAATTTGAAGTTGGAGAGTTCGTTTTCATCGAGGCCAATCTATTGAAAGGTGTGCAATGGTTTGGGAAGGCAGGAAAATTGAGCCTCAGATATGTCTATCCATTTGAATTTGTGGAGAGGATCGGGAAGGTGGCTTACAGATTGGTTTTACTAGCTCATATGCAGGGAATGCTTATGTTTTTCCACATTTCTTCACTGAGAAAATATATTGGAGATGAAGCCAGTAGGGTAATAGTAGACTCAGTTGAAATTCAAACTGATTTGACATATATTGAGAAACCTGAAATGATACTGAATTATCAGGTGAAGAAGCCACAGAGCAGAGAAATCCCTTTTGTGAAGACTTTGTGGAAGCATAGATCAAAAAATGATGCTGCTTGGGAGAAAGTCTCTGAGCTGCAAGAAAGATATCAACTTTTCTCTTGAGGTATGTTTATGTAAATGTTTCGATGACAAATTTTTAGAAGGTGAGGAGATTGTAATAATAGGAAAATAATAATAATATTAATATTAATAATCTTATTGAATCGAACCGTTGCGGTATATCGTCAAGTGAAGCCGGGAGGGGGAGGATATCCCTCAATCATTCTTCTCTCCAAACTGTCAAAGCTTGTCGGATCAAGACATGTCGTGGAAGAAGGAGATAGCCTCGCACACTCTGTTGGGTTATGCCGCAACCAAAGGAGAAGAAAGAAATGGAGATCTTGTGGTATCGTAACTGAAGTAGGGTTTTCAAGCCATGCGAAGACGAAGAGGAAGAGGAAAAGACCGCATTGTTGTCTGAGTTGAGTTGTGCGGTGTCGTCTGCATCGAGTCATGCGAACGAGAAGAGGGTAGCAGCACTGCGAGGGCTTGCGGCGTTGAGTGGGCTGCAATCAAAGTAAAGAAGAGTAAATTTGTGTCAGTCGCGAGGATGATTGAGAGGTTTCCCTACTAATCTTCGCGTGCAGTGGAAGAAGAGACCGATGGAGGAGGGGGAAGTGTGCAGCTTTGTCGAGAGGAGAAGTTGTGCATTTGATCGNAAACTGTCAAAGCTTGTCGGATCAAGACATGTCGTGGAAGAAGGAGATAGCCTCGCACACTCTGTTGGGTTACGCCGCAACCAAAGGAGAAGAAAGAAATGGAGATTTTGCGGTATCGTAACTGAAGTAGGGTTTTCAAGCCGTGTGAAGACGAAGAGGAAGAGGAAAAGACCGCATTGTTGTCTGAGTTGAGTTGTGCAGTGTCGTCTCCATCGAGTCATGCGAACAAGAAGAGGGTAGCGGCACTGCGAGGGCTTGCGGCGTTGAGTGGGCCGCAATTTAAGTCAAGAAGAGTAAATTTGTGTCAGTCGCGAGGATGATTGAGAGGTTTCCCCTACTAATCTTCGCGTGTAGTGGAAGAAGAGACCGATGGAGGAGGGTGAAGTGTGCAGCTTTGTCGAGAGGAGAAGTTGTGCATTTGATCAAAGAGGCTAGTTTCATGTGAAATAGGAGGGCTCTGCGAAGCCGAAGCTTTGTGTGTGAGCTATGGCTAAGGCCGAAGCTTTTATATACAAGTATGAGCTTTTATATACAAGTATGTGTGATTTTAAGTTAAAATATTGTTACATAAATAATTATATTTATGTTGGAGGGGACATTAATTAATTAATGCTAAGTTTTATTGAAATCAGAGATTTTACATATAGTGAATTCATATTTGAAGGAGAAGTTGGAGGAGAATACGAGTTAGGAGAATCGATCTGAACAATTAAAAAGGTAAATTTTCATGTTAAAAGAAATTAACCAAATGGTATGTATATATATTTGATGTTAAAATAAAGTTTACTTGAATTAGGAATCGACAACTTGATAAATTAATGAGATTGAGAAAAAGTTGAAATCAAGGCTTTCAAGGAGAGACTAGGTAAGGATTTATAAATTTTATGAGTTAAGTATATAAAGTAGCTTAAGTAAAGGTAGTATTAATATTATATCAAGTGATTTTAATTTATCAAACCATTGAATTATGGGTGGATAGAGAAGTGATATTGCTAGGGTGGAAGTAAACTGAAGAAATAAGCATTTTCATAGTTCTTTAAAGTCACGGTGAGTAATTATTTTCTTATATGTACTAAATTTAAAGCTTATTAAATAAAGAATTTCTTTAATGTTTTAGACAATTATTTTATGTTTGTATGCATGTTGTAGATTAAGAATGAAAATAAATGAAAGGGGAAACAGAAAAAAATGTTTAATGTCTTTAAAAGGATGTAATTTAAATGAAATGAAATGAAATTTAAATGTTTAAAGTATACATGATTACCCCAGATGGTACTGACAAAGGATGCAATGTACTCATGCACGTTAAAGGAAATGGTAAAGGAGCGTCTTCGGGTGCAATTTGAGAGTACTTTCAATTAAATTTATAATGGTGTCTTCAGACACATTTTAAGGGTGGCTTCGGACACATTTTGATGATACATTCGGGTATGAAGATAATCTTGTGATGACTATTAAAGACATTAAAAACGTTAAATGCTTATAGTGGAACGGAAATGGATAAATTGAAAATTTTAATGAAATTAACTACATTTTCTGTTGGTCATTCATGCATAGCATAGCATAACATAAAAATTTAATACATATTAAATTATAATTACTCACTAAGTTTTACTTATAATTGAAGTTAAATATTTTCTTTCAGGAAAAGAAATGTTTTAGGTTGATATATCTGATAGGAGAAACTTTGTTTACCAGAGGAGAACCACTGTTGTTAGATATTCTCTTGATGATAGTTTTCTTTATTGTTTATGTCGATTTTTGATTTACTATTCAGTATTGGATTGAGATGTTATTTTTTGNACTCACTAAGTTTTACTTATAATTGAAGTTAAATATTTTCTTTCAGGAAAAGAAATGTTTTAGGTTGATATGCCTTATAGGAAAAACTTTATTTACCAGAGGAGAACCACTGTTATTAGATATTCTCTTGATGATCGTTTTCTTTATTGTTTATGTCGATTTTGGATTTACCATTCAGTACTGGATTGAGATGTTATTTTTTTATATTATTGTTTCTGGATAATTTAGATTTTATTGAACTTGTGAATTAGTGGCCCTTTTAAATGTATTAAAAGTTTTCAAAATATGGATAGTTAGATGTTAATATCGTCCGACCATTGTTCCTGCCCAGGTTGTGACAAGGTCTGGCACTCAAAAACACATTCGAAGTTCTAAAGCCACTCAATGACCTCGTCGTGATTCATGTGTCCTTTGAAATATGACAAATCCACTTTTATTTAAAAATTTTGACTTCTCAGTTTTCAAGTCCAAATGGTTGAGGTTCTTCATTGGTGAAATTTGTATGGTGTGAGAGATTCATTCTACTCATTCGATCGAGTGAGTCATCAATGTGACTACATGTAACCCATCTGGATGGTCTCATTTTCTCAATTTATCGAATCATCGTAGCACTCGGGGGAGTTGTCGTTGTATCTTCTCCAAAGTAAACTTCAGATCAGCGTTCGATTATTATCTCCTCGNTGACAAATCCACTTTTATTTAAAAATTTTGACTTCTCAGTTTTCAAGTCCAAATGGTTGAGGTTCTTCATTGATGAAATTTGTATGGTGTGAGAGATTCATTCTACTCATTCGATCGAGTGAGTCATCATTGTGACTACATGTAACCCATATGGATGGTCTCATTTTCTCAATTTATCGAATCATCGTAGCACTCGGTGGAGTTGTCGTTGTATCTTCTCCACAGTAAACTTCAGATCAGCGTTCGATTATTATCTCCTCAGAGGTATGCTTATGATTTTAGTTTGGATAGGTATAAGAGGTATAAAGGAATAATATAGGGTGGTGGAAAAGAAAATTTGCAGGTGGAGATATGGGAGATCTTAGAAACTCTGGGATAAGCCAAGCATTAAACTAGCTATGATACCAAATGATATCGGAATTAGCTTGAACCATAATAGAAAAAGCAAATATTATTACTGAAAGCAAACAGACGGTTATACTCAAATACACTTGAAAGGGCTTGATACATGGGTGGTGAAGGTTGGATTGGTAGTTGGGGAGTAGAGTTAGGTGGTTGAAATGGATTGTAGGTGGTTGGGACATCAAAAGAAGGGGTTGAAATCACGTTGGCTGCTAAATATAGTGAGGGCAGCAAGTGGGGTGGCAAGCATAGCAGTGAGGCATGGTGGGAAAGGATCAAACGACCAAGGTACAACAAGAAATCAAGAGGTTTGTTTTTTTTCTGGATGACAACAGCTAATGGGCGAAGCCGGAGAATGCAAAACAACAAAGAGCAGCGTTTCTAGGTGGTGGCAGTAAGCAAGAACATCTGGAATTGGAAGAGTGCAGTGAAAAAAATAAACAAGTGTTGTTCGGGGTGGCTGCAGCGATGGAGGATGGTCAAGAACCTCGTGGGGAAAGATGAGGAAGGAGATAGGAAAGACAATTACCACATCAGAAGAAAGGTACAGTTAGAGCACCACCTAATTTCTTGGATACAACCCTCTATGGGAAAAGAACGAATGTCGATGGTTGTCCAAACAAAAGAATCACATAAAGAAGCCCTAGAAACTTAGAATTTGATCCCCTATGGAAAGGAGGCTCTAAAACAACATAAGAGCGATGGTCGGTCCTCCCAGGTCTGGGCCTGTTCGGTCCAAATGATAAAATCGTGGAACATAGCTCCCACGGCTCTTTATACCCATGCATTGTAGCATAAGTCGCGGAAAAGAAGGAGAGGGGGCTCCCGGTAGTTCCCGCATCAAAAAGACTACTGACAAATCATTCACATGTTATGAATGAAGAACATNGCTGATTTAGTTTATTATGTTACTGAGAAGATTCAATTAATCAAGAGATAGACCGGGGGCAGTGTAAGACAGCCAGAGGAAATGTTATGATGTCAAGCACAAACCTGTTAAATTTGAAGTTGGAGAGTGTTTTCATCGAGGCCAATCTATTGAAAGGTGTGCAATGGTTTGGGAAGGCAGGAAAATTGAGCCTCAGATATGTCTATCCATTTGAATTTGTGGAGAGGATCGGGAAGGTGGCTTACAGATTGGCTTTACTAGCTCATATGCAGGGAAAACTTATGATTTTCCACATTTCTTCACTGAGAAAGTATATTGGAGATGAAGCCAGTAGGTGTAGTAGACTCAGTTGAAATTTAAACTGATCTGACATATACTGAGAAGCCTGAAATGATACTGAATTATCAGGTGAAGAAGCCACAGAGCGGAGAAATCCCTTTTGTGAAGACTTTGTAGAAGCATAGATCAAAAAATGATGCTCCTTGGAGAAAGTCTCTGAGCTGCAAGAAAGATATCAGCTTTTCTCTTGAGGTATGTTTATGTAAATGTTTCGATGACAAATTTTTAGAAGGTGAGGAGATTGTAATAATAGGAAAATAATAATAATATTAATATTAATAATCTTATTGAATCGAACCGTTGCGGTATATCGTCAAGTGAAGCCGGGAGGGGGAGGATATCCCTCAATCATTCTTCTCTCCAAACTGTCAAAGCTTGTCGGATCAAGACATGTCGTGGAAGAAGGAGATAGCCTCGCACACTCTGTTGGGTTACGCCGCAACCAAAGGAGAAGAAAGAAATGGAGATTTTGCGGTATCGTAACTGAAGTAGGGTTTTCAAGCCGTGTGAAGACGAAGAGGAAGAGGAAAAGACCGCATTGTTGTCTGAGTTGAGTTGTGCAGTGTCGTCTCCATCGAGTCATGCGAACAAGAAGAGGGTAGCGGCACTGCGAGGGCTTGCGGCGTTGAGTGGGCCGCAATTTAAGTCAAGAAGAGTAAATTTGTGTCAGTCGCGAGGATGATTGAGAGGTTTCCCCTACTAATCTTCGCGTGTAGTGGAAGAAGAGACCGATGGAGGAGGGTGAAGTGTGCAGCTTTGTCGAGAGGAGAAGTTGTGCATTTGATCAAAGAGGCTAGTTTCATGTGAAATAGGAGGGCTCTGCGAAGCCGAAGCTTTGTGTGTGAGCTATGGCTAAGGCCGAAGCTTTTATATACAAGTATGAGCTTTTATATACAAGTATGTGTGATTTTAAGTTAAAATATTGTTACATAAATAATTATATTTATGTTGGAGGGGACATTAATTAATTAATGCTAAGTTTTATTGAAATCAGAGATTTTACATATAGTGAATTCATATTTGAAGGAGAAGTTGGAGGAGAATACGAGTTAGGAGAATCGATCTGAACAATTAAAAAGGTAAATTTTCATGTTAAAAGAAATTAACCAAATGGTATGTATATATATTTGATGTTAAAATAAAGTTTACTTGAATTAGGAATCGACAACTTGATAAATTAATGAGATTGAGAAAAAGTTGAAATCAAGGCTTTCAAGGAGAGACTAGGTAAGGATTTATAAATTTTATGAGTTAAGTATATAAAGTAGCTTAAGTAAAGGTAGTATTAATATTATATCAAGTGATTTTAATTTATCAAACCATTGAATTATGGGTGGATAGAGAAGTGATATTGCTAGGGTGGAAGTAAACTGAAGAAATAAGCATTTTCATAGTTCTTTAAAGTCACGGTGAGTAATTATTTTCTTATATGTACTAAATTTAAAGCTTATTAAATAAAGAATTTCTTTAATGTTTTAGACAATTATTTTATGTTTGTATGCATGTTGTAGATTAAGAATGAAAATAAATGAAAGGGGAAACAGAAAAAAATGTTTAATGTCTTTAAAAGGATGTAATTTAAATGAAATGAAATGAAATTTAAATGTTTAAAGTATACATGATTACCCCAGATGGTACTGACAAAGGATGCAATGTACTCATGCACGTTAAAGGAAATGGTAAAGGAGCGTCTTCGGGTGCAATTTGAGAGTACTTTCAATTAAATTTATAATGGTGTCTTCAGACACATTTTAAGGGTGGCTTCGGACACATTTTGATGATACATTCGGGTATGAAGATAATCTTGTGATGACTATTAAAGACATTAAAAACGTTAAATGCTTATAGTGGAACGGAAATGGATAAATTGAAAATTTTAATGAAATTAACTACATTTTCTGTTGGTCATTCATGCATAGCATAGCATAACATAAAAATTTAATACATATTAAATTATAATTACTCACTAAGTTTTACTTATAATTGAAGTTAAATATTTTCTTTCAGGAAAAGAAATGTTTTAGGTTGATATATCTGATAGGAGAAACTTTGTTTACCAGAGGAGAACCACTGTTGTTAGATATTCTCTTGATGATAGTTTTCTTTATTGTTTATGTCGATTTTTGATTTACTATTCAGTATTGGATTGAGATGTTATTTTTTGATATTATTGTTTCTGGATAATTTAGATTTTATTGAACTTGTGAATTAGTGGCCCTTTTAAATGTATTAAAAGTTTTCAAAATATGGATAGTTAGATGTTAATATCGTCCGACCATTGTTCCTGCCCAGGTTGTGACAAGTTCTGGCACTCAAAAACACATTTGAAGTTCTAAAGCCACTCAATGACCTCGTCGTGATTCATGTGTCCTTTGAAATATGACAAATCCACTTTTATTTAAAAATTTTGACTTCTCAGTTTTCAAGTCCAAATGGTTGAGGTTCTTCATTGATGAAATTTGTATGGTGTGAGAGATTCATTCTACTCATTCGATCGAGTGAGTCATCATTGTGACTACATGTAACCCATCTGGATGGTCTCATTTTCTCAATTTATCGAATCATCGTAGCACTCGGTGGAGTTGTCGTTGTATCTTCTCCAAAGTAAACTTCAGATCAGCGTTCGATTATTATCTCCTCAGAGGTATGCTTATGATTTTAGTTTGGATAGGTATAAGAGGTATAAAGGAATAATATAGGGTGGTGGAAAAGAAAATTTGCAGGTGGAGATATGGGAGATCTTAGAAACTCTAGGATAATCCAAGCATTAAACTAGCTATGATACCAAATGATAACGGAATTAGTTTGAACCATAATAGAAAAAGCAAATATTATTACTGAAAGCAAACAGACGGTTATACTCAAATACACTTGCAAGGGCTTGATACATGGGTGGTGAAGGTCAGATTGGTAGTTGGGGAGTAGAGTTAGGTGGTTGAAATAGATTGTAGGTGGTTGGGACATCAAAAGAAGGGGTTGAAATCACGTTGGCTGCTAAGCAGAAGGCTGATATAGTGAGGGCAGCAAGTGGGGTGGCAAGCATAGCAGTGAGGCATGGTAGGAAAGGATCAAACGACCAAGGTACAACAAGAAATCAAGAGGTTTGTTTTTTTTTCTGGAAGACAGCAACGAATGGGCGAAGCCGGGGATTGCAAAACAACAAAGAGCAGTGTTTCGAGGTGGTGGCAGTGAGCAAGAACATCTGGAATTGGAAGAGTGCAGTGAAAAAAATAAACAAGTGTTGTTCGGGGTGGCTGCAGCGATGGAGGATGGTCAAGAGCCTCGTGCGGGAAGATGAGGAAGGAGATAGGAAAGACAATCACCACATCAGAAGAAAGGTACAGTTAGAGCACCACCTAATCTCTTGGATACAACCCTCTAAGGGAAAAGAACGAATGTCGGTGGTTGTCCAAACAAAAGAATCACATAAATAAGCCGTAGAAACTTAGAATTTGATCCCCTATGGAAAGGAGGCTCTAAACCAACATAAGAGCGATGGTCGGTCCTCCCAGGTCTGGGCATGTTCGGTCCAAATGATAAAATCGTGGAACATAGCTCCCACGACTCTTTATACCCATGCATTGTAGCATAAGTCGCGGAAAAGAAGGAGAGGGGGCTCCCGGTAGTTCCCGCATCAGTAAGACTACTGACAAATCATTCACATGTTATGAACGAAGAACAGATTATACCACCATCATGCTACTCTTTTATGAAATATCTATCAAATTCAATATGATTTATACAATATATTGCACGGAACTATACGCAATATTAATGTGAACCTATGATCATAATAGAGCCTTATAAATACATTTGTTCAACTTTTACATATTGTAGAATAATTTTTAACTATAGCATTTGAGGTTCCAATTGCTTCCCTTACTTTCCATTCTACTTGTGATGTTATCAAAGTGCTCCTTAATGCTACTTATGAGTTCAATGAGATGACCGATGCCTCCAACTTAATCTAATCTCCAGATTAAATCAAAAGTTCAACTACTCTAATTGATATAAGTTTTCAATTTGTGTTCTCACAAACAGACACAAATTGAAAAATAAAAATTCACCTATCCAAAATTACCAGATTCCAATCAAGATGCAATAACTATCCTGATGAATTTAGCATTATGAATTCAACTAATATTTGAACATGCGGTTGCTTTTCTACTCATAATCGGATCCTCATTGCCTAGCTTTTCAGTTATTTTGATCCTATGTGCTCCCTTATTTTCTATTATTGTTGTGATGTTATCAATGTGCTCCTTAATGCAACTTATGAATGGTCTGATTTGGAGATTATTGATGACTTTAGCTTAATCTAATCTCAAGATTGAATCAAAAGTTCAACTAGTCAAAGATATAATGATTCAATTTGCAAAGATGTACGAATTGAATAAATAAAATCACATACACAAATTTACTAAATTCCAAGCTAGATGCAATAACTATCCTAATGCCTTTAGAATTATAAATTTAACTAAATAATTGAATATGGGGTTGCTTTTCTCCTAATAGTCAGATCATAATTTCTTAGCTTTTCAGTTATTTTGATCAAATGTATTTTGTTTCTTTTTTTTTATGTTTGAGGTTTCTTTATGACAACATTTTCAAAGAATGGTTATAACGTTCTTAATTCTAAGAAAAAGTTGTTGTAATGCAATATAGTGGCCACAAAATTTAAAAAAAAAAAGTAATACTTCATGTCTTTTCATGCATCACTTTCACAAACATAAATACCTTGATTAGAACAAAACGAAAAGCATTCAATAGTAATAAAACAAATAAAAAAAATATATAAGGGTACAAATAACCAAAAAATGATAAATAAACTATTATCAACTTGACAACTATAAAGATGCAAGCTTCTCAAAAAATCAAAAACTCTCAATCACAAAACGAAGATAATTGAGCAGTACAGATAGACAAACACCCTAAAAATTAACGATAAGTACAAGAGAAGCAAGAACATGATTAGCTTGAGTTCAAGATAGCCAACAAGAAGCATTTTGGCGTTTAGACACATCATATCCATCTAAATATCCGTAATTTTCTGTCTGAGCAGGTCACATCTACTCAGTTAGCATGTCTTAAAAAAAAGTGTCCAAACATTTGGCTAGGCTGGCTGTTTAGCTTGATGATCAAAATATTAGATGATGATGGAAATAGAATAAGTGATCAACTGAAGAAAAGGTAACAAAGATAAACTAGGATACCAAATAATATGAGATTACCAAAAACAATGTGTGCTACATAAGGATTCAGAAAGTACCAATCAAAGAAATATGAAGATTTGATGCTTGCCCTATTGTAGTGCACACAGGATACCCTGCAAATGTCACAAGCACATAATAGTACATCCGTTAGCATTATTCCCAAAAAATTTTTAACACAAATTAATAGTGTTTTTTTTTAACTAAAAGACAAAGGAATTTCATGACTTAAAAAGGAAATATTTAGAAGCACAATTGAGCTGTTATAGTTTAGTAGCATCAGAAAGCCGATGCTTTAGGAATTCACTACTGAAATTTAAATCATAATGATAAACAGATATATAAACTCGAGATATAACATTAGCGTGTTGATTAACCAAAAGTGTTTATAATGTTACAAAAAGTCTTGAAAGTACAAAAGTTTCAACCGAGAATTTGTGTAAATGGAGTTAGTTACAAATTTCGGGTGCAAAAACTCAATTGATACCATTCAAAGAAGACAGTGTTTCGAAAATATAGGAGTTGCAAATCAAGGAAATCAGTTGAAGTATATTAATCAGAGGATTCACAAACAGCACTCAACTATGACGATAAGAATAATAAAGTAAACGTGCAAAAGACAATCTAAAAGTGTATATTCGTCTTAAGCATAAAAAGTATTTTGACTACCTCAATAGGCTTGGTTAACTTGTGCCAGGGGTTCAATTCAATTAGCATCAGCAACAATTCAGGTTTCAATCTTCTATACCTTTCAATAAATGGCTTTATCACTCTCTAGTTTCCATGTTTTCTTTCCTTGGTGCTGCAAGGAAGCAATGTCCGAATTGAGTACTGTGGCATATGCCGTGATGTCTGAATTTGCTCTGGAACTTGCTACAGAGTTTCACGTTGCACTTTGTGGCTTTCCTACTTTGCGATTTACCCATCTAACAGCTTTCCTTTAACAATTTTTCCTTTGCAGGTACTGTACTTATGCTCAGTTGATTGTTTTGCTTCCTTTTTGTAGCATTTTATTAAAGCAAGAAGTGTGAGACTTCCTAGAATTGCTGGAACGAGAACTTTAAAGTTGAAATTTGTATGTTTTATTAAAATTAATGTTAGACACAAGTTGTAATTGCTGGAATTAAAAGAGCTTAATTGAAACTAGAAATAAAAGACTAGATTATCATGAATTTAAAAAGGTTATTAAATTTAGGTCTATTTAGGTTACGAATGGAACCCAAGGAATGTATTTTTAAATTGATTATGAACAAAAAAAATGTCAATTTTTCCTTTGAATATGTGATTATTCGAAGCGAGTTCTTTGAGTGCTTGCATATCTCAATGAAACCTTTTGACAGATACTTATCCTTGTAAAGTGTGAGACCTATATCTTCCAATTAGTAACTTTTGTCCTCTATTGTTTCTTCTTGATTGTTTGGCAATTGGTGTGTCTAAATNCCAATTAGTAACTTTTGTCCTCTATTGTTTCTTCTTGATTGTTTGGCAATTGGTGTGTCTAAATGAGATTGTGTCAAACTCAATATATGGATATTTCTTTTTTTAAATTAAATTTCATCAACCTGAAAATATTATAAATCATAGAAATGGGCAATTTCAAGTTTTTGTGACTACAATATTCTCGTGTTGATTATATGAAATAATTTTTTTGGTTTAACCTCAAAAGAGATTGATCTTTGCTTAAATTTTTAATGCTTGTGAATTTGTGAATTGTGCCGNAAATCATAGAAATGGGCAATTTCAAGTTTTTGTGACTATAATATTCTCGTGTTGATTATATGAAATAAATTTTTTGGTTTAACCTCAAAAGAGATTGATCTTTGCTTAAATTTTTAATTCTTGTGAATTTGTGAATTGTGCCATCTTGTATTTTTTTGGGCATCTCATATTAGGTTTTTATTATTGAACCAAGATCCTAAGAACTACATCAAATTGATATCATATCAAAATGAATAGAAGTGGGGCTCAACATTAAGTTCAGCTGACAAATCAATGAAACAACACGATTTTAATTACTTTAGAAAACCAAAACAAAATGCTAGTAAAACAAAATGAAATGGGCCTTGAAATAAATGAAATTAAACTATCTCAACACTTTAAAAAACTAAATAATTTTGTCAAAAAGAACAGGATAATTCACATGGCCTTAATGAGAATCCATTAACAATCTTTTCTCAACGTGAAAGAAATAACCGGAATATATGTCATCAAGAGTACGCCGTTGAAATTTATTACAGCCATTGGCAACAACTTTATGACATTGATGAAGACAATTAGGAAAGTTAAAGTCAATTTATCGATATTTGATGGAAAATAGATACTAAAGCTTTCTCTAACTATAATCGGAAAATAGATACTAAATCTTTTTCTAAGTAATCTATAAAGATAACTCCTTGGATTGACAGATGATATCAGGCGGGCAAGAAGTTTTGTGAAAGTAAAACTAATTGAAAAGTTGAAATATTTGCCGGTCCCAAGCCCGGATGCGAAAAGTGGAGGGTTGCGTTAGGTAGTCGACAGCCAGTGTAAAACTTGTCGAAAAAAGGTTGCGTTAGGTAATCGACAGCCAGCGTAAAACTTGTTGAAAAAAAATCATGACATGAATCATTTGATCATTGTGTAAGTGCTAGGGCGTCCCCTGAAAGCGACGCGCTGTATAGCCTGAATACAGTGAAAAGTGTACAAGGGCCACTACACCGGCGCCCGGGCGTAGTGTTAAATAAGCAAGGGTTCCCACATTACGGACGAATGCGGGTAAAGAAGTTAGTCC
>JXCR01073632.1:51117-66467 GCA_002079205.1 Phalaenopsis hybrid cultivar | reverse complement strand
TAGGAAGACTTGGGCTTATTGTATTAAAAATGATCTTAATTTATTAGAACTAAATGAAAATATGACACTAAATAGGACGCAATGGAGAAAAAGGATTCATGTGGCCGACCCCACGTAGTGGGATTAAGGCTTTGTTGTTGTATACTAAATTGGCATTGAGAGATGGGAAACAATCAGATAGGACCATTATAGATTTCCCCATAGAAATTGGGACAAATAATATTTAATTTCAGGGACATCAAACAAACAGAACAAATACAAAGTTGAGCACCTACAATTTGAGAGATTGGCGATCTCTCCCTATTCTTATAATTCAAGAGGTAGAAAGTCTCTCCCAAACCTTAATCCCATAATACAAGACAAGATCTCATACATGATCCCAACCCTGAACTTATTAACCTTATTTAAATTAACAAAAATAAAAAATAAAAAATCTAAATTGCCCTTAAGCTAGGCACCGGTGTAATAATAATCCCCTCCCAAAAAGAACCTTATCCTGCAGATGGATAAAAAAAAATGGTTGTGGGATCGAGCTCCCCCGCCTCCTTGTCATAAACTATGAAAACCTACAATGTCTGATCTTTACAACGGTTTTCATCACACCTAAAACATAATCCCATTGTTTGCTTCTCCTGAATCTATCATTGTAAGGCATTTGAATGTCATCCTTAGTCATGGCCCATTATTCATGTCTCGGGGAGCCTTCTTCTGCATTTCCACTATGTGAGTTTTTAATATCGTCATGGTGGTAGGACACTCCAATTGTGATGCTCCTATTAATTCTTTCAATTGCATTTTTATCTTCAACCAGCTGCGCTAATTCTATAACTTATCCCAATCCTCAGTCTCAACAAATGAAGTGTTGCAAGCATGTCAGGCCTTGGACCTTTCATGAAATTCCCCTCCAATACTCCTTCATAAATCCCCATCAGTCATCTCAACAATAGCTAAAATCTCTCTATATATTCAATGAAAGCCCTCTCCTAACTCAAGGCAAAGAATTCCTCATGTACGTCTCTTTCCCGAATTGCTCGAAAATGATCCAACAAGCATATCGGGTATCTAGCATCCCTCCACCAAAATCATGTTTTATGCTTTCCCTTCCAAACATAACCCAGTTGTTATGAACTTCTCCACATTTAGCCCATTCACCGCAAAATATTCCTTCATCCGGTATACCCGTCCATGTGTATCTTCCCCCTCGAAGATCGGCATCTTCAACTTCTTAACTCTAGCGTCTCCACTCGAGCTTCCTCTCCCTCTGGGGTTTCCCCCATGTATATACGGTAAAACTCACTCTGTCAAACATAGTCATATCTTATCTCGGCTTCTCTCATTCCTTCTTCGTACTCCTCCATACCCAATACATAACCTCATCTCCATGTTTTGACCTAACCCCCTCCCTCAGAAAATCTATAATCCACCCTCCATTGAAGTCATAGAAAGGGGGTTCTTAATGGTGGATGTTTTCCTCCTCTTTTTTCCTCTCGTCTGATATCTTTTCCTTTTGATTTATACAAGGATTCTCCGATCAACCCTTGGTTAGGGTTTACAAATTAAACAATATGTGTGGTATTAGTTTGCATCTCAATAAGCCGCCTAATCATCTCTTCCAAGATCTTGAATCAGTTTTCAATGGAGGAAAGCCTTTCCTCTATCATGGATTTAATTTGACTCGTCTCTTCCTCCAATTTCTTCTCCAATTCATCTATTTTCTTGGTTGTCATTCCCCTCAGAAATTGGTTTTGATCTAGAACGAGGAACTAATGAATGTTGAAATCTTGTCGTCTAAATTGTGTCTATATCGTGAGGTCGTAAGCCCCTCATTTGCATAAGTTTCCCAACTATAACACTTACCAAAGCTTCCGTTTCATGTCCCCATATGCCGCAATTCTGATGTTGCTACCATTCGATCGTGTCGGTATCACAATGTAGTAAGCTGCGATTCCATCATTTTTCATCCAGCTACCTCTTTCTGTGATTGTGTTGCAACTAAGGCACATCAATTGTTGCTTCCAGTCTCGGACACGACTAGTATATGTCGTGATCACGTCAGTCTTCCCCACAAGCTCCAATCGCATGATGTACCGTGAGTTTCAGTCACTTCTGTAAGCGTCAATCCGGTCGTTGGCTGCTAACTATGTCATATTGCAACTGAATCTCAAGATACCATGCGACCAGTGAAAGGAAATAGATGATGGGTTGGTAGATCGTTCGGTTGTGATACCAATTTGATAGGAACCAACACAGATTTTCACGCAGAAATTAGGGAAAATAATATTTTATTGAAAGAATATCAAACAGGCATGATGATTACAAAAATAGACACCTACAATTCGAGAGGTAGGTGATAACTCCCAATTGCTATAATTCGACAGGTAAGAAATCTCTCAACCCTAATCCTAAGATACAAGACCCAATCTTATGCATGAACCCAAACCTTAAAATAATTATATTAACAACAAAAATAATCATAAAAGACTAAATTGCCATGAGGTTAGTAGAAGATAAAATTGCCCTTAGACTGAGCACTGGCGTAACACAATCATGACTAGAACCCATCGCTACTCTAAAAATTAAATTATTATTAGCAAAAGATAATTACCATTATTCTAAACGGATTGATCGAGAGATGAATTCAACAAACTAAAACTAAGGAATGAATAGTGTAATATGATATAACAAGAAGTTTGAAGAAACGTTGTTACATTATGAAGTAAGGGAGATTCCTAAACTAACACTTATTAGTTTTAGATTAGGCTTAAGAGCTAAGTGGTTAAAGGACATGACACCAAATAACATTAATTCATTTGATGTCGCTTTTCAACTTGTCATAAGTTCTAAATTAGAAATAAAATTTGCATCAACTGGAATTTCTCCTTATGCAAGAAATACCAAATTTGCCAAAGTCATCAAACTTGTATTTGTACTTTTAAAATGGAGCAAGAAAACTATTAAAAAATATATTAAAATAAAATCATTACCAATTTCTGATGGTTCAAAAATTTCTACTAAAGCTTGTTTTTAAATTTCATCAAGCAATTCATTTTGCAAATAAACTTTTTCGCAGCAATCTACACATTTATATTGAAGAGCAAAATAATAAAGATTACAAGGAAATTATATGCATAAATTTGATGATAAAAGTTTGTGATTCTTAAAATGCTTTGATTGAGAACCCTTTAAATATTATGTGACACATCATTATCACACCAAAGCTGAACATAAATGAAAAAGAACTTCTATTGCTCAATTATAATTTGTGGTAAAAAAAATATTGTGACTCAGTATCAATAATGAAACTTACGTGAATAAAATTGCTAAGTCTACAACTGAATGCAGGATTTTAAGAGCTAGACCATATCACAATCTTAAATAGTAGCTAGGCAGATAAAACTACACTTTTGATAACTCAAAGATGCTTGCTACTCATTTCGTTTGCTACCTAGAGTGATAATACATTGTGTGATGTTTCCATAATGGATGCTACACATGTTATTTTGGGTAGATTATGATTGTATGATGTGGGAAGTCAAATAATTATACATTTCAAAATAATAAGAGGGATACTTTTGAAGCCTAAAAAATCAAGCAGTCTCGCATTAAAAGAATTAAGTGCCCTAAGTAATCTAAACAAAAGTATGCATCTTGAACAAACATAATTTTGGAAAAGGAGTGTAGGGCTAAGGGCATAACATATGTATGGATATTTGTTGAGCTGAATGAAGATTTGACTAAGAGCATATTTGTGCTTCAGAATGTTGACCAATAACTATCTAAATTCAAAGAACTATGCCTTGATGAACTACTTGATAAATTACCTAAACTTAAAAATATAGACGTTGTCAATTTGATTTCTAGATCAACAATACCTTATTCACCACAGTATAAGATTAATCCTACCAAGCATGTTGAACTTAAAGTAAATAGATGAACTAATTCGAAAAGAGTATTTGAAAAGGCCGGTAAGAGTCTACATGTTACTCCTATTACTTACAACTCAGAAGAAAAGTATTTAGAGGATATGTGTGGATAGTCATGCCATTTATAAAATCTTCATCAACAACAATTACACATACTAAAACTATGATAGTTTAGATATTATGAATGGACTTGTTACTTTGACAAAGATTGAGCTAGCGAGTAGTTGCCATCAAGTGAGAAAAAAAGAGGGTGATGAATGAAAAAGTGGTTTTAAAATGAACAATGATCTTTATAAATGGTTAGAAACTTAGAAATGGCTTTCAAACTAATTAATGCACCATGTGCTTTCATAAAAATTATGAATCATGTTCTTTGACGATTTAAAGGAAAAAATTTGGTAGCGCAATTTGATTATACTAAAATTTACAACAAGATTAAAGAGTATTTAATATAACTTTGGAAGGTCTATAAAACATTGCAATCTGAAAGAATATATGTAAATCTAAAGAAGAGTTGTTTTGCTATACCATCTATCATATTTTTGGTATTTGTAGCATCTACTAATAGATTATATGTTGATCTCCATAAATTTAAAACGGCTGGAGACTCACTAACACTTACTAGCATTATGAAAAATTTAGAGTTCTCAATGTTTGGTAAATTCTAAGAAATTATTGATTAATGTTTTATACATGTCATGATACAGATTATAAATTTACTAAGGATTCAAATGAACAAAATAGTTGAACATTCTTTCAATGATATTAAAGAGACATCTATAAATGCACATGTGCTTAAATTACCTAAATTAATAAACTTTTAGAGGTTTTGTGTGCTGTATTCGATATAGAATTTGGTGGAGTTCCAAGTCAGAATGGATTCAATTATTGAGAAGTTAATGAAGCAAAATAAAAATATTCCAACTATGATATGAAATTTTGTATGGGTGTACAATCGCTTCAAAATTGGAGGCATTATTTGATGTCTAACGAATTTTCTGTCTTTGTTTTTATCTTGTTAAACTTTGGTTTACTTCTACAAGTTATTTCAATTAAGTTGGCATCAACTACAATTCATATTCCAATCTTCACTTCCTTCTTTTGGGCGCTAGCACTCTCTGCTTCTTTCAATTATTGAGAAGTTAATGAAGCAAAATAAAAATATTCCAACTATGATATGAAATTTTGTATGGATGTACAATCGCTTCAAAATTGGAGGCATTATTTGATGTCTAACGAATTTTCTGTCTTTGTTTTTATCTTGTTAAACTTTGGTTTACTTCTACAAGTTATTTCAATTAAGTTGGCATCAACTACAATTCATATTCCAATCTTCACTTCCTTCTTTTGGGCGCTAGCACTCTCTGCTTCTTTCAATTATTGAGAAGTTAATGAAGCAAAATAAAAATATTCCAACTATGATATGAAATTTTGTATGGATGTACAATCGCTTCAAAATTGGAAGCATTATTTGATGTCTAACGAATTTTCTGTCTTTGTTTTTATCTTGTTAAACTTTGGTTTACTTCTACAAGTTATTTCAATTAAGTTGGCAACAACTACAATTCATATTCCAATCTTCACTTCCTTCTTGTGGGCTCTAGTACTCTCTGCTTCTTTCAAGCACTGCAAAGTGCTTCTGTTCCACTCAAGTGTTATAGCTTATGTGGCAATTTCTCGATTTCCTTCTGGGACTAGCTTATAGTTTCACATGCCTCTTCGTAGATTTCATGTTAAATGACTTCATTCCTGCTACAATATTTTCTTTCTGGGTATTGTAGTTTTGTTTAACTAATTGATTTCAATCATTTCATTGGCATTACAGTAGCTAGAAGAGTGAAACTTTATGGAGTTGTGGGAACAAAAATTTTAATGTTGAAGTTTTGTTAAAATTTAAAATTAAGTATGCTTGTACTTGTTGAAATTCTAATGTGTAATCTTCAAGGAATTTCATAAGTTACTAATTTCATAAATAAGACCCGAGAGGTATTCCAAGTAAAAAGGCATATTTTCCATCCATACTAGCATAAGTTGTTAGATACAGTTTCTTTGAGCACTTGCAGTCCTTGAGGATAGCTTTTGAGGGACGATTTTCTTTGTACTGACAAGAGGTTCGGATCTCGTAATTGGCACTTCTACTATTTATCCTTTCCTCTTAAATGCTCAATAATTGGTATATGTTTCGTCATGGAAATTTTGTCAAACTTGATACTTATGATTTCCTTTTTATGGTTAATTTTATTTACTGCATAATTCATATTGGCTCTTAGATTTATCATGGAATTTTAAATCCTAGCAACTTTTACATCATAATTTAGAAACGAATGAAATATGTTTTCTGCATTTATATCAAAATAGATTAATTTTGTGTGAATACTGGTTGGGAATTTACAAATTATAGTAGTTTTTCTGTTACTTTCATCTTTTCCTAGAATTATATTAGTAAATCCTAGACCTTAAGACATCCGACATTATTCAGAATTAAGAAAATATGGCATTTGTAAATCATAGAAATCAATTGAAGTAATAATAACCCAACCATCCGGACTATGCACATATATGTCAAAAGTAAGAGTGACCAATTGAATGCAGAACAAACCCTCTTATTGATGTGGTTGCTCACCTGAACGCATATATCCAAACAGGCCTTGTCCAAAAAAGCTGCACTTTGAAGTTGAACCAACCTTACATTGTTTATATCGACTTTTTAACACAATCTTACCAGAGGACTATGGTTATGACATAGGCAGATTCAAAGAAATTCTCAATCTAATAACAAGCTATTGCCATCCACTGGCTTCCATCCTCACTGTACAAATCCATTTCTAAAATTGCAATTCCACAATCAAAAGATGTCGTGTAGCGCCCTCATAGGGAGTCAGTACAGCACATCAACAATCAAACATTAAGATTGACTCTCTTTTCTTTTCCAATAATGTAAAACTAAATAAGAAACTTGAATACGTAATGTAGGATGGCTAAAGATCTAGAATTTCTAATGTAATCTTGCATGAGGTGCAAGATAAAACCACAAAAACAAAGAATATGCACATTATCAACTTAAAATTTTAGCAAAGCTTTTTTTCAATATTAAAGACAATATTTAGTTCATTCTAAGAGATAATTAAATAAAATCCCAAGATATGAAACTCCACAAGAAACACTGATGAACTTTAAATTTGAGCAACAGGTCAAGTTAACACCTTAAACAAAAAATTTGACATGTATCTCACTTGACAAACTTCTGATCGCACAAAAAAAATAGTGGCTAAACAATTTAAAAAATAATAACAATGATAGAAACCAACTCAAATTAAAAAAACTACCATCATCCCAGTAGTTTATCTTGCTCTTCATACAAGATTGCATAGAAGAAAATAAGCATCATGACCCAGCACAAGAAGTTTCCCTTAGAAATTAGTTGTCCACATCTATGAAGCACTCGAAAAAGACACATCTAACAATCATACACATAGAAAAAAGCTGATTGTACTTCAATATTCAATGTTCACTGAATTTTAACTACCTCAAGAATCCAATTTATAACCTACAAAGCACCAAAAAAAAGTATCTCCTGATAATCAATGAAAATCTACTCAAAACAGCAGGTCAAATCCAAGTTCAGTAAATACCTTCATCATCTTCTAACTTATTCTAAGAGATTGCATAAAATCTTTCCTGTTATGTTGATGAGAACTCCACAATTTGGTGACGGGCTAACATAACAAAACCTAGTAACTTTTGATGGTTCTCACAAACAGGAAAGTAAAGGATTCTTAAGTTCACCCAACATTTTACTGATCACTTTCAAATGTCCCTACAATAATTCCTTCTTCACCTCAAAATAAATGGATTAGCATGCAACTCATTTTAGAGAACGAGTATTAACAGACACATTTTATTCAATGAAATGAGGAAATAGAAAATGTTAAAGCAAGAAATATTGGAGCAATTTAATTAAATAAATCTTATTTCAAATAAAAACACTGATNACAATTAAAAAGGTAAATTTTCATGTTAAAAGAAATTAACCAAATGGTATGTATATATATTTGATGTTAAAACAAAGTTTACTTGAATCAGGAATCGACAACTTGATAAATTATTGAGATTGAGAAAAAGTTGAAATCAAGGCTTTCAAAGAGAGACAAGGTAAGGATTTATAAATTTTATGAGTTAAGTATATAAACTAGCTTAAGTAAAGGTGGTATTAATATTATATCAAGTGATTTTAATTTATCAAACCATTGAATTATGGGTGGATAGAGAAGTGATATTGGGGAAGTAAACTGAAGAAATAAGCATTTTCATAGTTCTGTAAAGTCACGGTGAGTAATTATTTTCTTATATGTACTAAATTTAAAGCTTATTAAATAAAGAATTCTTTTAATGCTTTAGACAATTATTTTATGTTTGTATGCATGTTGTAGCTTAAGAATGAAAATAAATGAAAGGGGAAATAAAAAAAAATGTTTAATGTCTTTAAAAGGATGTAATTTAAATGAAATGAAATGAAATTTAAATCTATAAATTATACATGATTACCCCAGATGGTACTGACAAAGGATGCAATGTACTCATGCACGTTAAAGGATATGGTAAAGGAGCGTCTTCGGGTGCAATTTGAGAGTACTTTCAGTTACATTTATTATGGTGTCTTCAGACACATTTTAAGGGTGGCTTCGGACACATTTTCATGATACATTCGAGTATGAAGATAATCCTGTGATGACTATTAAAGAGATTAAAAACGTTAAATACTTATAGTGGAACGGAAATGGATAAATTGAAAATTTTAATGAAATTAACTACATTTTCTGTTGGTCATTCATGCATAGCATAGCATAACATAAAAATTTAATACATATTAAATTATAATTACTCACTAAGTTTTACTTATAATTGAAGTTAAATATTTTCTTTCAGGAAAAGAAATGTTTTAGGTTGATATGCCTTATAGGAAAAACTTTATTTACCANGGTACAAATAACCAAAAAATGATAAATAAACTATTATCAACTTGACAACTATAAAGATGCAAGCTTCTCAAAAAATCAAAAACTCTCAAGCACAAAACGAAGATAATTGAGCAGTACAGATAGACAAACACCCTAAAAATTAACGATAAGTAAAAGAGGAGCAAGAACATGATTAGCTTGAGTTCAAGATAGCCAACAAGAAGCATTTTGGCGTTTAGACACATCATATCCATCTAAATATCCGTAATTTTCTGTCTGAGCAGGTCACATCTACTCAGTTAGCATGTCTTAAAAAAAATTGTCCAAACATTTGGCTAGGCTAGCTGTTTAGCTTGACGATCAAAATATTAGATGATGATGGAAACAGAATAAGTGATCAACTAAAGAAAAGGTAACAAAGATAAACTAGGATACCAAATAATATGAGATTACCAGAAACAATGTGTGCTACATAAGGATTCAGAAAGTACCAATCAAAGAAATATGAAGATTTGATGCTTGCCCTATTGTAGTGCACACAGGATACCCTGCATATGTCACAAGCACATAATAGTACATCCGTTAGCATTATTCCCAAAAAAATTTTAACACACATTAATAGTGTTTTTTTAACTAAAAGACAAAGGAATTTCATGACTTAAAAAGGAAATTTTTAGAAGCACAATTGAGCTGTTATAGTTTAGTAGCATCAGAAAGCCGATGCTTTAGGAATTCACTACTGAAATTTAAATGATAATGATAAACAGATATATAAACTCGAGATATAAAATTAGCGTGTTGATTAACCAAAAGTGTTTATAATGTTCCAAAAAGTCTTGAAAGTACAAAAGTTTCAACCAAGAATTTGTGTAAATGGAGTTAGTTCCAAATTTCGGGTGCAAAAACTCAATTGGTACCATTCAAAGAAGACAGTGTTTCGAAAATATAGGAGTTGCAAATCAAGGAAATCAGTTGAAGTATATTAATCAGAGGATTCACAAACAGCACTCAACTATGACGATAAGAATAATAAAGTAAACGTGCAAAAGACAATCTAAAAGTGTATATTCGTCTTAAGCACAAAAAGTATTTTGACTACCTCAATAGGCTTGGTTAACTTGTGCCAGGGGTTCAATTCAATTAGCATCAGCAACAATTCAGGTTTCAATCTTCTATACCTTTCAATAAATGGCTTTATCACTCTCTAGTTTCCATGTTTTCTTTCCTTGGTGCTGCAAGGAAGCAATGTCCGAATTGAGTACTGTGGCATATGCCGTGATGTCTGAATTTGCTCTGGAACTTGCTACAGAGTTTCACGTTGCACTTTGTGGCTTTCCTACTTTGCGATTTACCCATCTAACAGCTTTCCTTTAACAATTTTTCCTTTGCAGGTACTGTACTTATGCTCAGTTGATTGTTTTGCTTCCTTTTTGTAGCATTTTATTAAAGCAAGAAGTGTGAGACTTCCTAGAATTGCTGGAACGAGAACTTTAAAGTTGAAATTTGTATGTTTTATTAAAATTAATGTTAGACACAAGTTGTAATTGCTGGAATTAAAAGAGCTTAATTGAAACTAGAAATAAAAGACTAGATTATCATGAATTTAAAAAGGTTATTAAATTTAGGTCTATTTAGGTTACGAATGGAACCCAAGGAATGTATTTTTAAATTGATTATGAACAAAAAAAATGTCAATTTTTCCTTTGAATATGTGATTATTCGAAGCGAGTTCTTTGAGTGCTTGCATATCTTAATGAAACCTTTTGACAGATACTTATCCTTGTAAAGTGTGAGACCTATATCTTCCAATTAGTAACTTTTGTCCTCTATTGTTTCTTCTTGATTGTTTGGCAATTGGTGTGTCTAAATGAGATTGTATCAAACTCAATATATGGATATTTCTTTTTTTAAATTAAATTTCATTAACCTGAAAATATTATAAATCATAGAAATGGGCAATTTCAAGTTTTTGTGACTATAATATTCTCGTGTTGATTATATGAAATAAATTTTTTGGTTTAACCTCAAAAGAGATTGATCTTTGCTTAAATTTTTAATTCTTGTGAATTTGTGAATTGTGCCATCTTGTATTTTTTTGGGCATCTCATATTAGGTTTTTATTATTGAACCAAGATCCTAAGAACTACATCAAATTGATATCATATCAAAATGAATAGAAGTGGGGCTCAACATTAAGTTCAGCTGACAAATCAATGAAACAACACGATTTTAATTACTTTAGAAAACCAAAACAAAATGCTAGTAAAACAAAATGAAATGGGCCTTGAAATAAATGAAATTAAACTATCTCAACACTTTAAAAAACTAAATAATTTTGTCAAAAAGAACAGGATAATTCACATGGCCTTAATGAGAATCCATTAACAATCTTTTCTCAACGTGAAAGAAATAACCGGAATAAATGTCATCAAGAGTACGCCATTGAAATTTATTACAGCCATTGGCAACAACTTTATGACATTGATGAAGACAATTAGGAAAGTTAAAGTCAATTTATCGATATTTGATGGAAAATAGATACTAAAGCTTTCTCTAACTATAATCGGAAAATAGATACTAAATCTTTTTCTAAGTAATGTATAAAGATAACTCCTTGGATTGACAGATGATATTAGGCGGGCAAGAAGTTTTGTGAAAGTAAAACTAATTGAAAATGTTAAAATATACTAAATTGGCATTGAGAGATGGGAAACAATCAGATAGGACCAGCATAGATTTCCCCATAGAAATTGGGACAAATAATATTTAATTTCAGGGACATCAAACAAACAGAACAAATACAAAGTTAAGCACCTACAATTTGAGAGATTGGCGATCTCTCCCTATTCCTATAATTCAAGAGGTAGAAAGTCTCTCCCAAACCTTAATCCCATAATACAAGACAAGATCTCATACATGATCCCAACCCTAAACTTATTAACCCTATTTAAATTAACAAAAATAAAAAATAAAAATCTAAATTGCCCTTAAGCTAGGCACCGGCGTGATAATAATCCCCTCCCAAAAAGAACCTTATCCTGCAGATGGATAAAAAAAAATGGTTGTTGGATCGAGCTCCCCCGCCTCCTTGTCATAAACTGTGAAAACATGCAATGTTTGATCTTTACAACGGTTTTCATCACACCTAAAACATAATCCCATTGCTTGCTTCTCCTGAATCTATCATTGCAATGCATTTGAATGTCATCCATAGTCGTGGCCCATTATTCATGTCTCGGGCAGCCTTCTTCTGCATTTCCACTATTTGAGTTTTTAATATCGTCATGGTGGTAGGACGCTCCAATTGTGATGCTCCTATTAATTCTTTCAATTGTATTTTTATCTTCAACCAGCTGCGCTAATTCTATAACTTACCCCAATCCTCAGTCTCAACAAATGAAGTGTTGCAGGCATGTCAGGCCTTGGACCTTTCATGAAATTCCACTCCAATACTCCTTCATAAATCCCCATCAGTCATCTCAACAATAGCTAAAATCTCTCCATATATTCAATGAAATTCCTCTCCTAACTCAAGGCAAAGAATTCCTCATGTAGGTTTCTTTCCCGAATTGCTCGAAAATGGTCCAACAAGCATATCGGGTATCTAGCATCCCTCCACCAAAATCATGTTTATGCTTTCCCTTCCAAACATAACCCTGTTGTTATGAACTTCTCCACATTTAGCCCATTCACCGCAAAATATTCCTTCATCCGGTATACCCACCCATGTGTATCTTCCCCCTCGAAGATTGGCATCTTCAACTTCTTAACCCTAGTGTCTCCACTCGAGCTTCCTCTCCCTCTGGGGTTTCCCCCATGTATATACGGTAAAACTCACTCTGTCAAACATAGTCATATCTTATCTCGGCTTCTCTCACTCCTTCTTCGTACTCCTCCATACCCAATACATAACCTCAACTCCATGTTTTGACCTAACCCCCTCCCTCAGAAAATCTATAATCCACCCTCCATTGAAGTCATAGAAAGGGGGTTCTTAATGGTGGATGTTTTCCTCCTCTTTTTTCCTCTCGTCTGATATCTTTTCCTTTTGATTTATACAAGGATTCTCCGATCAACCCTTGGTTAGGGTTTACAAATTAAACAATCTGCGTGGTATTAGTTTGCATCTCAATAAACCGCCTAATCATCTCTTCCAAGATCTTGAATCAATTTTCAATGGAGGAAAGCCTTTCCTTTATCCTGGATTTAATTTGACTCGTCTCTTCCTCCAATTTCTTCTTCAATTCATCTATTTTCTTGGTTGTCATTCCCCTCAGAAATTGGTTTCGATCTAGAACGAGGAACTAATGAATGTTGAAATCTTGTCGTCTAAATTGTGTCTATATCTTGAGGTCGTAAGCCCCTCATTTGCATAAGTTTCCCAACTATAACACTTATCAAAGCTTCGGTTTCATGTCCCCATATGCCGCAATTTTGATGTTGCTACCATTCGATCGTGTCGGTATCACAATGTAGTAAGTTGTGATTCCATCATTTGCATCCAGCTACCTCTTTCTGTGATTGTGTTGCAACTAAGGCACATCAATTGTTGCTTCCAGTCTCGGACACGACTAGTATATGTCGCGATCACGTCAGTCTTCCCCACAAGCTCCAATCGCATGATGTACCGTGACTTTCAGTCACGTCTGTAAGCGTCAATCCGGTCGTTGGCTGCTAACTATGTCAGATTGCAACTGAGTCTCAAGATACCATGCGACTAGTGAAAGGAAATAGATGATGGGTTGGTAGATCGTTCGGTTGTGATACCAATTTGATAGGAACCAACACAGATTTTCACGCAGAAATTAGGGAAAATAATATTTTATTGAAAGAATATCAAACAAGCAAGATGATTACAAAAATAGACACCTACAATTCGAGAGGTAGGTGATAACTCCCAATTGTTATAATTCGAGAGGTAAGAAATCTCTCAACCCTAATCCTAAGATACAAGACCCAATCTTATGCATGAACCCAAACCTTAAAATAATTATATTAACAACAAAAACATAAAAGACTAAATTGCCATTAGGTTAGTAGAAGATAAAATTGCTCTTAGACTGAGCACTGGCGTAACACAATCATGACTAGAACCCATCGCTACTCTAAAAATTAAATTATTATTAGCAAAAGATAATTATCATTATTCTAAACTGATTGATCGAGAGATGAATTCAACAAACTAAAACTAAGGAATGAATAGTGTAAAATGATATAACAAGAAGTTTGAAGAAACGTTGTTACATTATGAAGTAAGGGAGATTCCTAAACTAACACTTATTAGTTTTAGATTAGGCTTAAGAGCTAAGTGGTTAAAGGACATGACACCAAATAACATTAATTCATTTGATGCCGCTTTTCAACTTGTCATAAGTTCTAAATTAGAAATAAAATTTGCATCAACTGGAATTTCTCCTTATGCAAGAAATACCAAATTTGCCAAAGTCATCAAACTTGTATTTGTACTTTTAAAATGGAGCAAGAAAACTATTAAAAAATATATTAAAATAAAATCATTACCAATTTCTGATGGTTCAAAAATTTCTACTAAAGCTTGANCAAATTTGCCAAAGTCATCAAACTTGTATTTGTACTTTTAAAATGGAGCAAGAAAACTATTAAAAAATATATCAAAATAAAATCATTACCAATTTCTGATGGTTCAAAAATTTCTACTAAAGCTTGTTTTTAAATTTCATCAAGCAATTCATTTTGCAAATAAACTTTTTCGCAGCAATCTACACATTTATATTGAAGAGCAAAATAATAAAGATTACAAGGAAATTATATGCATAAATTTGATGATAAAAGTTTGTGATTCTTAAAATGCTTTGATTGAGAACCCTTTAAATATTATGTGACACATCATTATCACACCAAAGCTGAACATAAATGAAAAAGAACTTCTATCGCTCAATTATAATTTGTGGTAAAAAAATATTGTGACTCAGTATCAATAATGAAACTTACGTGAATAAAATTGCTAAGTCTACAACTGAATGCAGGATNTCAGTATCAATAATGAAACTTACGTGAATAAAATTGCTAAGTCTACAACTGAATGCAGGATTTTAAGAGCTAAACCATATCACAATCTTAAATAGTAGCTAGGCAGATAAAACTACACTTTTGATAACTCAAAGATGCTTGCTACTCATTTCGTTTGCTACCTAGAGTGATAATACATTGTGTGATGTTTCCATAATGGATGCTACACATGTTATTTTGGGTAGATTATGATTGTATGATGTGGGAAGTCGAATATTTATACATTTCAAAATAATAAGAGGGATACTTTTGAAGCCTAAAAAATCAAGCTGTTTCGCATTAAAAGAATTAAGTGCTCTAAGTAATCTAAACAAAAGTATGCATCTTGAACAAACATAATTTTGGAAAAGGAGTGTAGGGCTAAGGGCATAACATATGTATGGATATTTGTTGAGCTGAATGAAGATTTGACTAAGAGCAT
>JXCR01073632.1:7033-49733 GCA_002079205.1 Phalaenopsis hybrid cultivar | reverse complement strand
AAGTACCTCCTATGTCTTTTGCAGTAAGTGCACTGCACTGCATCCCACAACGCAATGGGCCACCACAATCCTATCGCAGCAAGGATAAAATAGCAGGTTCACCAAAAAAGATTAGTGACTTCAGCAATAGCACTTCATACCAGGTAATTCAGTTGATTAATATCAAGACACATCCAAAGATTTGTAGGACATCATATGTATAAAAACAAACTAAGAAAATACTAAAATTAAAAAAAAGAATATTTAATTAGATGAAGTTCTTAGTTTCATTTACTACATTTTTTCATTATAATATCCAAAATATGACCGATAACATAAGAAAGATATTCCACTTAGAAAGCTTCTAAAGTTTTTAAAGTTAGAGTAAAATGTCCTTCACTTCATCGAGCATAACCAATCAACAATAACGAGACAAGATAGATTCCATTTAGAAATCTTATAAATTTAATAACCTTGGACTTAGGTGTCCTTCAATTCATCGAGCATAACCAATCAACAAAGAAGAGATAATATCACCAATAACAAAAAACATCAGTTTAAGAATTTTCTATCCCTTTTCTAAACTGCAACTACAAGGTCAATATAAGACAAATGGTTATCAAAGCTAACTAGAAAATGGACGTACATTGTTTACTGTGTGCGCATCCCACCTCAGAAAAAATCCTACCAAAATACATTTCTTATAATCACATATGAGAAAAATTTCTTTAAAGGTCCATCCACTCTCCATGCATCTTCATCTTAAGAAAAGCACATCCCTACTGGAAATAAAAAAGGTTTCAAATAGAAGCATGAAGGAAGAACCCAAAAAAATAATCGAAAAAAAAAATATGCCAAATAAGTGCAGATCCAATTTTAGAGGAACTCCTATCTGGCTTGGTTACAAATATCATATGGAGTGGAAAAGGCTCACATTGACGTATGGATAAAGAAACAAACAAAGAAAAAAAAAGAACAGAATCGGAGCATTGCTGATCCACAATAATCTATATCTTAAATAAATAAAAATTAAAAGTTAAGTGCTGAATAATGGCTTGCGTCCTATGAATTTATTTTACTTGAATTAATGAAATATTAAGTGGAACTCATAAAGGTATGTTAGCACTATCAGAATGGCTACATTCACAAGTATATTCAGAGCGGCAGAGAAAACTTTAATAAATAGTTTTATTCTATTATAAAATTATCAATAGTATATAAAACGCATAAAACATTCCAGATGTATGTAAGGTGCCACGTTTTAAGTGTAAGCAATCTAGAAATATTTAAATGTAGAAAGAAAAAGATATGAGAAGCTAGAGGGTTCAGCCCGATGAGTACCTACCAGACAATTCAGACATCTTGGTGGATCATGGTTGAATATCATCTGATCGCAAAGCTGTTCACATACAAATTGATGAGCTGAATATCAATGACCTGAATAGAATAAACTTCAAGTAGTTTAATTTGAAGAAATATGGTTAACGAAATCAAAACAAAACAAAAAAGGCAAGGACAAATCCAAAAACAAGATAGAAGACTTGATGGCTTTCTTCATTCCAAAAATTTAAATAACTATAAGAAGTATAAATGAGGACCCTCCAATAAAAATAATAGAAATAAGTCAAAAATAAAAATGATAAAAAAAGAAAACGCCTCAAAAGTCTAACCTGATACCACAGGATTGTCTCATTTACTGAAATCTTGTAGAACCTATTAGACAGAACTTAGCGTTAATGAAGTGTTTAACTATGAAATGGAATTAAAAAATGACAATAAAATGTAAAATAAAATCATAATAGGAAAGGTGGAATAAGAAACTTATAAAATCCTTACAAGATCCAACNTTTGAAGTTGAACCAACCTTGCATTGTTTATATCGACTTTTTAACACAATCTTACCAGAGGACTATGGTTATGACATAGGCAGATTCAAAGAAATTCTCAATCTAATAACAAGCTACTGCCATCCACTGGCTTCCATCCTCACTGTACAAATCCATTTCTAAAATTGCAATTCCACAATCAAAAGATGTCGTGTAGCGCCCTCATAGGGAGTCAGTACAACATCAACTATCAAACATTAAGATTGACTCTCTTTTCTTTTCCAATAATGTAAAACTAAATAAGAAACTTGAATACGTAATGTAGGATGGCTAAAGATCTAGAATTTCTAATGCAATCTTGCATGAGGTGCAAGATAAAACCACAAAAACAAAGAATATGCACATTATCAACTAAAAATTTTAACAAAGCTTTTTTTCAACATTAAAGACAATATTTAGTTCATTCTAAGAGATAATTAAACAAAATCCCAAGATATGAAACTCCACAAGAAACACTGATGAACTTTAAATTTGAGCAACAGGTCAAGTTAACACCTTAAACAAAAAATTTGACATGTATCTCACTTGACAAACTTCTGATCGCACAAAAAAAATAGTGGCTAAACAATTTAAAAAATAATAACAATGATAGAAACCAACTCAAATTAAAAAAACTGCCATCATCCCAGTAGTTTATCTTGCTCTTCATATTGCATAGAAGAAAATAAGCATCATGACCCAGCACAAGAAGTTTCCCTTAGAAACNAATAGACTACCACTGAGCATAGAGGGGAAATTTAGAAGAAAAATAAACAAATTTATCAGGTTGTTCTTGGTGTGTGTGCATGCATGCAAGCAAAGTGAAAATGAAGGCTAAAAGTCACTTGAAACCGGTCAGCCTCCAGAAAACAACAATTCATAAGGTGCAACTAAGAAGAATGTGTAGCAGGTCAGGCAGTTACAAAAAATTAATATAGAAAAGAAAAGATTGAGCAATAAGAGCAGGCCTACGAAGTCATACATGCTATTACTCTAAATACTTACCATTTCATATCATTATGGTCATTGTCATCTTTCTAATCCATAACCCAGCTATTTTCGTTGGGCTCACTGATCCTTCCTTTACTTTCCATTCCTAATTTTATGATGTTCGAGATTAAGTATATGTTCTTAATTAAATTAACCCACGCTAACCATAAGCCAAGTCTTCCCTTTCAAAGCCAATTAAAACGTCATAATCAATTCTTTGTATTTTCTCCAAGCCAGACGCCCAAACCTTCCCAACTGATTTCATCTTTTCCTCGATCTTCTCATCCAGAGAAGCCAAATCATGCATTTCTGTTATCTAAATAATGCATTTCATAATTAGCGCCACTATAAGCATTGTGATATATTCCTTTCTTCTAGAGTTAACTTCTCAGTTCAGAAAGATAAACAAAATTTATTTAAATTTCAGGAGATAAATCAATATAATAATCAAAAAGACTTCTCCTTCCATTCTAGGAACTCCGAAATTACAGAGCACTTCTAATGATGAAGATCATGAATGCCCTAGAGATAAATTCTGTTGAGATAGCCAAAAGTCATTAAGAGTAGGAGCAAGCTCAACAAGCTATGAGAGATTGTACCAACAACCAGCCTAACTTTTTTACGGATGGTGGGAAATTTGTTGAAAAAGAGTGCCAGCAGATTGGTTGGGCTAGTAGCATTGAGAGAGTCATGTAGACTGTGCAAAAGCAGAAGACTAGGATCAAAAAATTCTTCAGTAAGGCTTTTAGAACCAAATAAGGTTAGACACACAGAAATTAAGTTTAAAGAGTTAGTTTGTTCATCTAAGCTGCCATATTTTACTAGCATATGTGCATATAGTGCAATGAAAAGGAAAAATAATGGGTCATCAGCAAAGTATATCTTTTACAGCACAAATAAAAATTAAAGTTCTATTCCTGCATTTTTAGCTGCTTCAAAATTTTATCATTCATTACACTTTCACCTGTGTGAAAACTAGCATTTTTCACAAACAGATAAAGCAGCATTTTTAACACTTCAAAATTATAAAACAGCTGCCACAATTAGTTATGTCAGGTTCTAGCAATCTTGTTAAATGTGCAAAGAAGCATGTTTTCTAAGTATGGTACAGAATGGTAAGAATGCATTTTGCTTTGCAAGTAAATGTATTTATGCAGTAAAGTGCTATACAGAGCACGACACAGCTTGTGTCCTATTGCTATACAGAGCGCTATGGAGTTTTCTGAGTTTTATACATTAATATCAATCTTCTCATCACAGTTTAATAATAAGTTAATATGGTGCATTACTCATCACACAGCTTGAGCCCTATTGCAGGTTTGAGTCATCAAGTGTTTTCATATTCTGTTAACACAAGCCACCTTCTCATTCCACCAAAATGATCAAGATTCAAGACTCACAAGCTTCTCCTCCGCCCCCTTCAGTGATTTCCCATTTTTCCCAAAGCCAACTAGATAGACTACCACGTAATCTTGTTTCTGAGATCCCCCACACTGATATTCCAGATATTTGGTCGTCTTCACGGCCACATTTTCTTCAAACATAAGGCGCTCCTTGTTGAGGTTGTGGGCTCCAATAATTTTGACACCCGGGACTCTCACATTTCTAGTGTTTGTGTTCAGAGGTTTGAGGGTCAAATTTTCATAAGGCTGATTGGATTGTAGATATGACACTACCAAAGAGATTTGCAAGGACTATTTGATTTGAGGATCGAGAAGGGGAAAGCCCTTCTGATTAATTACCCCTCCCAATAATAGGAGAACGCTTTCGATATAAGTAGGTCATTAACATTGAATATTCAACATATGGTAGCAACAGATCTAAGATTTAAGTTATAAAATTTATCACCATGGAGCTTAAAAAGGATGATGGGGGAAACGATGAAGAAGCCGATCAATATCTCATGGTTCTATCATCCTAGGTCATCATGGTCCCTAATCTACTTAGTCAGAGACGCTAGTTGACCCAACCTAACAGAGAGATCCCTAACAGCAACAAAGATTTGTGTCATCCAAGAAATCCATGTAGATCTGGAGTACATTTGTCTAAGGAGACAAATTTAAGTCGACCTTAGTGAATATAAGGGTTTGTACCAATCGGATATTCTCTAATGGTTCATAACTCAAAAGATAGAAAGTGGTTTAAAAACATACGAGTTGCGGTCATAACCATACTATAATGATGTTATTTGTTGACAACCACTCGGTTAGAGGGCTTTGATCATAATCGTCATTATGTGGAGCATTTGGTTAAATCAAGCAAACAAAAGACTCAAGTCATATTGTTACTGGCATGAAATTATTTTGAGTGTGAATAAAATAGAACACTCGTACTATCAACTCTTTTGTGAGTTAAAGTGAATCAAAAATTTGTCATCCTTGACAAATTACTGTGGATGATGAATGAAATTTACTTGAAGTCCTTTACGTGGTTAATTTTAACCTAGAACTTTTTGTTTGATTACATTGAAAATATTGATTTAAAATATTAACTTCTTGTAGGGATTTTCAGTCAATGTGGTCACCATCAGGGAATTGGAATATATTTAAAACTTTTATATTTAAAATCCGTTTGAGTTTTGTTAAACATTTTAGGATATAAGCCTTGTCGACTTCAGTTATAATAAAGAAGAAGATCGGAGTAGGTGATTTAGACTTGCAAATTGTATATATGTGATTTCGATATTATTGAAAATAAATAAACTCCTCAACTACAATCCTTAAGAGGATGAGGATCGCAATAGTAAAGTGGGACTTACAACCCTACCTTATAAACAATGTAGCCGAAATGATTCCTTTTCAAAATATGAATTATTTGAGTACAAGTTTGGCTTTAGCACGCACAGCATTCCTAAGTTATTCATTAAAGCATTTAGAATTTTAGTTGGAGCCCATGCAGATTAAACTTCATAAGTTTGAATAACTAAAAGAATTTTATAAATTATTAAAACTTGATATCAAAAGATATAAGCAAGAATTTGAAATTATGCATAATTGACTCCCTTTTATAAATATTTTGAATCATACATAAATAAGGAGTGTCCAACTTATTGATTACAGGAGCTTTAAAACTACTCGTCAATATTACAAGACATTTCATTGAAATTAAGGAATAATCATGAAGTTTCCATAGGCTTTGAAGGCATTAATTTGAAACTATAAACATTTATTTGCATATTATCTTGTTGGAGTGCATGCAATGCTACATCTTTGAGCTTTAAGAGGAACTGTCTTCTATTCGCTAGCAGGTATATTGTGAATCCAGTGGCGAATTTTCAAATTTCAAAAGCCTCATATTTGAATAATTTTTCATACCATAAAAGCCTAAAATTTAAAAAGCTCATTTGTAAGCCCCAAGAGCCTAAATATAAAAAGCCTAAATTTCCAAATATTTAAAGCCCTAAGGCCTAAATTTTAAAGCTCAAATTTCAGAATTATTTTAAAATTCAAATAGTCTACATTTTAAATTATTTTATAATTTTACGAAAACTCCATTATTTTTTGTTATTTACAAGTTCAAATCACCTGAAATTTCGGCAATCTCCCATCGTCAACTACTATTAGGAGGCACGGGAGAGTGCCAACATTCCTAATTGTATTAAAAAACTCTTTAGTCGGTGTCGTGAGACACTCCAGCCGGTAGCAAAATTTATATTCCAACACACGGTCTTAAAAGGCGCTATAAACCTTCAATGCACCTGCAACAAGAGTTATACCACACTCAAACATTTCAACAAATAGGTATTTTACTTTCCCTGAATGATACTTAATTTTCAAGGACAGATACTCGTGTTTCTCAAAACGGGTATATTAAGTCCCCTAAATTTAAAAAATAAATTTCAAACAAGTTCGTGATTTCCCTAAATGGTACTTAATTCATAAGGATGATGATCACCTACGATGATCAATAGAGTTGAAGTGACAAGATGAGCAATGAAATAAACAAATATAACACATTTTTCTGATTTTTATTTCTTTTCTTTTTTTACAAGATAAAATATAAAGCAAAAATAATAAATTGGGGGACTATGGGCCTAGTTACTTTTTTGGGCTCGGCTTAGTACTCAGGCTCGATTAACAAGTGAGGTAGGGGTTGTTGGCATGAGGTAAGCGAGTCAGGATTGGATATGAAAGAAGGGGTTCATGGGTTGGGTGCTCGGCCTTAAGGATTGTAGTACAAAGAGAAGGGCTTGGATAGGGTGCTTTCTTGTGCAACAGATAAATGCAGTAGGTTTTGGAAAGGCGCATAGCTAGGGCACGTATGCGATTTCAAGCACGAGAGTTGAGAGGAAACTACGACTGCATCGTGTAAGGCAGAAGGCGCGGTCTAGTCTCGTGAATAGAGGGAATCCATAGCGAGAAGAACCATGAAATGTGGCTCAACTTCTTCAAGTGAGTCAACGGAAACAGAGAGAAAATGGTGAGGAAGGGCTTTGAGTTAGGGCAGTGAGCGAGTTATGGCTTTGTTCAAAGTAGGAGTCAGCTTTGGGTTACGTGAGAGAGAGAGGATAATTGGCGACTTCAGTGTGGGTAGAAAAGGAGTCTTCAATTATGCCTGCAAAGCGATGAGGAAAATAGATTTTGAATTTGTGCGCTACCTAGCAAAGAAAGGAGAAGCGAACCTCAAAAGTATCTGACCAGTTGTAATCATATCCTTGTAGTGAAACAAAAAGGAGTATGATCATTGGAGTGGAGACGGGTTTCGAACATGAGGCAAGGTCGTGGAGCAATGAATAGTGGAGCACATTCGGTAGGTTGAGGCATGGAAGGGTTTCAGTTGCTAGGGAAGGCGGATGAATAGGAGCAACCACATGTAGAAGAGGGCCATGTGAATAGGGAAGCGAACGATGGGTTTCAAAGCAGAGAAAGACGATAATTCCAAAGGTATTTGCATGTTGTGTTCCTTTATTCGAACACCAGAGGCGGTGAGGCGTTCTCTACGGCAGAAGATAAATGAAGAGGAAGAAGGCGTGGGTTTTTTTACAGTAGTTTCGATGTGAGAAGGAATGAAACAAAAACAAGGGGCTTCGTTTGTTTGTAATTGAGGAGAGAGAACAATTATCAAACCAATATGGGCTTCAAGAGGCAGCGCGGTAAGATTTTGGAATTAATTTTATTTATTTATTTTCCTCTCTTTTTTATTTGACTGTCAAGCCTTGCCCCCAAACAGATGTGGGGCGCATCTGGAGCGAACCATGCTTGTTGTTCATTTACTTATATTCAACACAATGTTGATTATCTATTTCTTGTAGCAGAAAATGTTTAGCTGGAAGAGAACATATGATCTACCACCTGATGAGCCTGGTGAAGATTCTATCTGGGCATACATTGATGCCTTGACCCTCAAAAGGATGCTGATATTCGGGACAAACTCGAGTTGTATTAGAATATGTTTAGTGACCAAGACATTTATGATAGATTCTTTACAGGTTCCACTAATCTTCTAAATTGCTCGTTAGAAACTCTAGAATTTCAGGAGATTGCGTAGTGGGTTACCACTCTCAAAATGAAACATGAAGAGTGTAAAAATTTGGATAAGACAATGGATCAAATCAGTTATAAGTCTTATGAGAGCTTATAAACAGTCGCAAATACAAATGAACGACCAAGACAATCCCAACTTTTGAGTCACTGCTTTAAACTCACACAGTAGAATGATCCAAAGATTCACTTGGATGTCGAGTTCCCAGTCCAACACACGGATAGGTTGTCGATGCCAGATATATTCTACAGTCACAAAGAGATACTTTATGAGCAGTTGGGATTTGCAAGGCAGTTTACATATCTTTATTTGGTTAATCTAAGATTTCTTCTGTTTGGATTCAAGGTATGATTGAGTTTTGGAACCCTGGTAGTAGTACATAATGGGTCTACCTTGATGAGTTGATTGTCACTGTATGGAACTTGCAGACAGTATCGGGACTTCCAATTTTTTGTCACTGATAGAAGAAGTGAATTCCACCATGTTGCAAGCGTTTTCATAGACGACCCTCTAATGATGGTGAACGCCGGATCAGATTAGATTTGAAAATAGTATACCCTGAGCTTCTGAGTCATTGTTGTTTAGCTTATAGATCATCCTAGATACGCATGCGGAACCGAGTTCTGCATTATATTTATATATGAATTCGGATTTTTCTACGGGTGATTATCCATCAGATAGCTCTGCAAAGGGGTGATTCATTTGGGTTGGGGTTACAGCACGCTGATTTTTATCAAAAAAATATGTTAAGCCATCTTCACCGTTGACTTAAACTTCCCCAGCTATGTCAATATATGTGTGGAGCTATTTTTAGCAATAGTTTTGGTTATTTATTTGTTTATCCTTATGCTTCCCTCCAATAAGGGCCACGAGCGTTCACGTATTTTGTTAGCTGCTAGCCAAGCTTTTATAGGGAGAGTGTTTGTCTTTGGCTCTAGTAGTGTTTGCCTAGATATACAAAGTTTTACAGCTCATCTTGAATTCTAGTTCTCTAGAGCTTCACGTATCACATGGTCCTAGCAATATTTATAGGTGTGGATTCATATTCACATTCGTAGAGTTTTCTCACACCTATAGTGTCCTCTCTATTTTTTGGAGAGGATTTTTTACATTTCTTCAGTTATCTCAAGTCTCTTCCACATTAGAACGAGAGAAGGTGCATTTGTTTTTATTCAGATCACACTTGGTCATAGATATATTTTATCTCGTTCACCAGCTAGATATAGATCTCTTTCCAAACTACTTTCTTAGCATTGATAAGATTGATGGCACAGACTCCCTTGACAAATATGTTTTTCTCTCTAGAGCAAGATTGTTGCAAGTGACTAAGTATTTTATCAGCTTACGACCTGGATGGTTATGTTACAGATATAGATGTTCAGTCACCTTATAAGGCTATCAGTCTACCAGGTGACTCATTTGTTTCGCTATTCTAAGGCTTTAGTTTATGACGGATTATTTCATATACAGGGAGTCACTGACGCTCACTTCATGGATTCAACACCAGTACATGTCAAGTTTTGCACAGCTTCTAGATTATGAATTAATTTTTCAGGCTTGATACAAGATCTGGATTCATTATAACTGCACCAGGTGGTCCCACAAGAGTGAGCTTTGCTTTCATGAAGCACGGTGCTCGTAGGTATGAGTGTCAGGTGAGATAATTAGTTGTTTCTTGAGATCAAAGGTCCCGTCACAATGTCCCACATGCCATAAAAAACAAAGGTAAAGTTATTATCATTTTTATTTTCTTTATCGGCAAAACTCTACTCATATATTGCTCTCATAAAGTTTCATTTCTAGCTGCCTTTACTTAATCCTTTTTATGATGCAGATAAAAGAGAAGATGATCTCATAGTACAAGACGAGGTTGTCTCTTCGTCGATTAGAGCACAAGCTAAGGAGTCGCCTCCAACTTCTATTGATATTCCCTCAGCAGACAGACACATAAGGAGCTTTCTTCTGCTCTTGTGGATCAAGCGAATGACCATGTTCGTTTGCCATTTGTGGCACCAGAGGAGATTTCTTCTGATCTTGGAATATCAACTGACGTGGAGTTATTTGATGAGTGTCACCTCCCTTGATTTATCTATCATGTCTAGTATACCTCTCTCATATAGCTCTTCGGTGGATGACCGTGTTCCTTTGCCCCTTGTACCACCAGAGGAGATTTCCTCTGATCTTAGGATATTAGCTGATGTGGTTTGTTACTTGATGAGTCGATGCTAAGTTTCACCTCCCTTGATTTACCTATCGTGCCTAATATACTTCTCCTCGATAGCTCTTCGGTGGATGCTACAAGATCGAGTTTAGATAATATCCTCTTATTTTATCTTAATATGTATATGTGCTTGCATTATAACATATTGATATTTAATGTTTCTCTCAAAATAGCACCAGTATGAGCAGATTATAAGTTTAACATTTGCTACCAACGCCCTTCAATTATAAATCCTATGCAATGGGACATGAATGCGCCTTGACATTCTTTTGGAGACTGATATCTGAATGAGACTCAGAATCACCTGCCTTTGGAGAGTTTTATAGCAAACGCAAATACAATGTTGGACTTCCTAGTACACCCGGTAGCCAAAGTTTTTAGTTTGCAGACTCAAGGCTTTTACTATTACTCAGGTCAATTTCTTATTACCTGACCTTCATGAAAAGGTTATAAAATGTCGCGAGGCAACTGACGTTGCACGGGATGAGTTGGAGAGGTGCTTGAAGCCCTCAAGAGATCTCTTCAACGCTCCTCTGATACTTCAAGCGAGATCGAGAGTTTGAGGGCTCACATAATGCACCTTCTGGGAGAAATTAAAAATAATATGTCGTGCAAAGTTAGCCTTCAGGTGGAGCACACAATAAAAGTACGGATAGTTGAGAGGGAGCAGCAACGATACTAGATTTGTCACCAAGTCTTATTAGTTTTCGAGTTATTCATGACTCAAGCACTAGAGGAGTTGTGGGTTGCTAAGAAAAAATATCATGCTCTTATGGAGATCATGGCACAGCTTCGAGCTCAGCAGTCTCATTTTTTGTGATATATGTTGTACTTAGTTTGATTTGGTGTGCTCTGAGATTTTTACTTATTTATCATTTTATTAGTGAAATCTTCCCTTTCCTCTTTATTTTATTTGCCCCTTTTAATGACGCTTAGTTTCAAACATCTATTAAAAAATGTATGTTTGTGACCAAGTTTTTTTAGGCTTGTATTAGGTCGGTGACAAGAAAATAATCAATCATGCACTTAGTGTTTTATCGGACTTGTTGACGATTGTATTTCTTTCATTCAGCCTTCAGCTTTGAATAAACTGTAGGATAAATCTTTTGGCCCCCAAGTTATTTGCTTTGGCAGGCTTGTTGAAGAAGAGAATTAATCTAATATGTGTCTTAAGCTTCATCAGACTTTTTAAAAGTAGTTTGGGATTATTTAATTTAAGCAAGACAGTGAGCTTAGCTTGAAGCTTTCTTCAGCAATGTTCATTTCTATGACCTTTAGACTAATCAAGAAAAATCTCGTTCACTTGAACTTATCAAGTCGAATAGGCTTGGAATTTGATAGTTTTTGTTATAAGACTAGCAAAATGGGGATTTCTCCACTGCGACCATTTTTATGGCTTGTTTAGTGAAAAGAAGTGTCTGCGACTCTGCCATATTTGAGTTTATTGAGTCCAACCTTTTTGTCTCAGCTGAATCTTAGACTTAAACCACGATAACTTTGTCTTCTTCAAATTAATAGGTTTCAGCTTATAGATATAGGAACTTTCCTTTATCTATTAACGCGTCAAAAAGACTACTGGGTTTGGATTACTTTGTCAAATTGACGAACATAAGAAAAAAAAATCTCTTTATAATTTTTCCATATTTAAATTACTTAGGAGAAGAAATAAGCATTTGTATTGGACATCATGCACAAATCACTATTGGATTTTATGTTGGAGAATGTTGAAGAGATACAACTTTCAAAGGAATTTTGAAGGACATAGAAGTCAATTTGTTCAAATATGATCGTAAAGTTGCACTGAACATAATGAGAAAGTTTAAAAAATGAATGGATCGTTTAAGGATTGGCATAACTTGGTTTGCCACCTTTTTTCACTCTTTCGATCACTCATAAACAAGAAGAGAAATTTAAGGAGGACAAAAAGATTTAAGGAGGACGCTTATTTCTGAAGCTTTAAGCAAACAAAATTTACTATTGATTACAAAGGAGAAAGGGTTATGTGACAATCCTTGCATCATCCTTTTAGAAGGAAATTCTTATGCATAAAAAGGTAAAATCCCATTTGAAGAAAGTGCTTCGCTTAGTAGATATATGATGCCTAAACTTTTGATAAGACATAGTTTAAGTTATAGCAGAACTAACTTGAAATTTGAATGACGACTTGCTCTGTTTACATCTTAACTTATTCATTTCAGTTGATTTGAACATGTTGCTTATTTATTTCATGATTTCTTAATCTATTATTAACCCATTGTTTTTGTTTAATTATAATTTTTGCTTATGTTTTTGTAACTGTACAAGCATTAGAGAAATGAAATTTTCGTTCAATTTTTCACAATAATTCAGCTTAAAGATTCGCCAAACATCTCTGAGTCTAGTTTTTTACTTTTTTACAATTCAGTGNATGAAATTTTCGTTCAATTTTTCACAATAATTCAGCTTAAAGATTCGCCAAACATCTCTGAGTCTAGTTTTTAACTTTTTTACAATTCAGTGATAGTCATCAAATTTCAACTTAACTCCCCTTACCTACCGTCCCTNAGCAGTGAGAAACACTGAAACGTAATCTTTCAATCTCCTCCAAAGGAAACGGGTATCCCAAATGTCCCAAAAGAGGACCCGCTTGTGATTTTGCGAACTAAATCACAAATGCCTCAACAAATCCCACAAAACGGAAGNTCCCAAAAGAGGACCCGCTTGTGATTTTGCGAACTAAATCACAAATGCCTCAACAAATCCCACAAAACGGAAAAAAAAAGGATTAAAGCGAGAAACGATACCCGTCTTCGCTCATGACGCCATGGGGAAACTTCTGGCTGGGCGCCGCCAAGCTGTAATTGTAAAGATTGTTGCTGTAGATAGCGCTAAACTCGCATCGTCTCCCCTGCGCGAGGAGCGCATCCAAGCAGAGAAAAAGTAAGCAATATACGAGAACCCTAGCCGCAAGGCGATCTGCCGTCGGCATAGCTGCAGTTTGCGGAGGAGGGCACGAGGGGCGAGGTTGTAGAAAATCTGAGAGGGGAGATGAAGAAAAGCGGAGGCCGGAGGGGTTAATTTGACCGTCAGATCCTAGTGAACTGATGCAGCCATGAATCCGTGTGCGCTTCAGCGTGGATGCCTGTGACTTGCTTGGATTAACAATTTGTTTTGTTCTAAAATTCAGAAAATTAAAATATCAATTTTTTAGAGTTGAATTGATTCGAATTGGACCTAAATTTTAGTTCAGTTGTAATTTTTGAGGAATCAAAACTAAAAATTTCTTTAATTAAAATTAATTTTGGTGGTCAATTTCAATACTATGAAATAAAAGAATATTTGAGAGGGAATTTGTAGTATTTGGATGAGTTAACCATTATGTATTATTTTGACCTCATTTTTTGTTTCAACTTCATAATAAATAAATATACAACTAGTTAATGTATATTGAGTGAATTTCGCGGAAAATTTTATAAAGAGGTGAGAATGTAATAATCACTTTTGTGAAATGCAACCTTAAGAATTCCACAGAANAAAGTAAGCAATATACGAGAACCCTAGCCGCAAGGCGATCTGCCGTCGGCATAGCTGCAGTTTGCGGAGGAGAGCACGAGGGGCGAGGTTGTAGAAAATCTGAGAGGGAAGATGAAGAAAAGCGGAGGCCGGAGGGGTTAATTTGACCGTCAGATCCTTGAAAAAATATTAAGTCAATCAATTCAATTCAAGTCACTATACATCTAGGGGCGGCTGAGAAAAAAAGACGGCACAGTAACACAGGAAATATTTCCTCTTGTGTTATTCATGTATTATTGTGTATTATTCATGTATTATTATGTGTTCTTCATGTGTTATTGTGTGTTATTCATGTGTTATTGTATTATTATAACATCAAGAATATTCTCAGGACAAAATAACACATGAATAACACACAATAACACTTAAATAACACAGAAAATATTCCCGACAGAGAAAAAAACGGCGCAGTAACACGGGGGAATATTCTCTCCCGTGTTATTCTTGTGTTATTGTGTGTTATTCATGTGTTATTTATGTGTTATTGTATTATTATAACATCAGGAATATTCTTATGACACAATAACACATCAATAACACACAATAACACATGAATAACACGGGGGGAATATTCCTCGTGTTACTGCGCTGTTTTTTTTTTCTGTGTCGTGTAGGGTATCGTGGCGTAGTTTCATTGGCTACGCACGTTACTCTACGTGCGTAGTGCTGATGTAATATTTCAGATCCTAGTGAACTGATGCAGCCATGAATCCGTGTTCGCCTCAGCATGGATGCTTGTGACTTGCTTGGATTAACAATTTGTTTTGTTCTAAAATTCAGAAAATTAAAATATCAATTTTTTAGAGTTGAATTGATTAGAATTGAACCTAATTTTAGTTCAGTTGTAATTTTTGAGGAATCAAAACTAAAAATTTCTTTAACTAAAATTAATTTTGATGGTCAATTTCAATACTATGAAATTAAAGAATATTTGAGAGGGAATTTGTAGTATTTGGATGAGTAAATCATGTATTATTTTGGCCTCATTTTTTATTTCAACTTCCTAATAAATAAATATATAACTAGTTAATGTATATTGAGTGAATTTCGAGGAAAATTTTATAAAGAGGTGAGAATGTAATAATCACTTTTGTGATATGCAACCTAAAGAATTCCACCGAATTAATTTTATTAAGTTATTCCCTTGAAAACGATGAATTTAATATATATATATATATATATATAGTACTATTTATAAATTATGACTATACAAAGATATAAATATATAAGATATTGAGTTAATTAAATTTTAATTAAACTTTAATATTCTTTAATTCTTCTGGACCCTCACTATTCAAAATCAACATCCACGCGTTTTTTAGCTTTGAGTTTTGATCGAAATGTTGGTTTCTTCTCCAAATCCTGNATACAAAGATATAAATATATAAGATATTGAGTTAATTAAATTTTAATTAAACTTTAATATTCTTTAATTCTTTTGCACCCTCACTATTCAAAATCAACGTCCACGCGATTTTTAGCTTTGAGTTTTGATCGAAATGTTGGTTTCTTCTCCAAATCCTTCGAATTCTTCTCTCGTACCTTGGTTTTGTAAGTTGTTGTGAGCTTATGAAATTGGTTCATGTAGTTGCGCGATCCAAGTGCGCGATAGGGGAGTTGCAGCTCACAGTAGAGAGCTCTGGGGAGAAATTGCTGAGTATGAAACCTTCTTTCACGCTAATTGAGGCATTGATTTTCTTCCCCACACTTCCATTTTGAGATTTAATATGAATCATGCAACTTTTTCATTCCAATCACTTGAGTGGAGATGAGATTGTGTCAAAAGCAAAGATGTTGATTTGTGGGTTTCTGTAAGGACTTCTAGCAAAATGTCAACAAGTTTAAGCGAGGAATAAAAGAAAAAAAGATGGAAGAAGTTTTGGTAGGATCGAAGAAGGTCAGTTATGCTGAGAAGTTTATTTGAAACAAGAAAGTTACTTTTGGGTTAAATTGTTTTATGAGCCGAGACATTATTAAATCCTAAGATATTTACAAATTTCAGTTTATTTACCCGGGTCAGTGAGCTTGAGGCAAGCTTCTAGAAGCTAGTCGTAGGATGGCTCCGTAAATTTCAGGTAAAATAATCTTATGTTAACTTAAGAAGAATAATTTGATTAACAAAAATTGTTTAAATCATAAAGTTTGATTTTTGTTCATCGGTTATTAATATCAATATAAAGGTTATAGCGATGTCAACTAATTATTGAAGATTAAAAATCTAGCATAGCAACTTAGGTGAGTAATTATATTTCTAAGTTTTAATAATCTTCTTTATTTCAAAATGTACTCTGAACTCCATGTATGCTCCAGTTTAGTTAAATCTTTCATATTGTTAGACATGAAAGATATACATGATAGAAAAGACTGCAAGATATACATGAGATACAAGATATTTAAGAAAAACATGATATGAAAGATATGCATGAGATGCAAAATAGGCATGATATGAAAGATATGCATAATATAAGAAAAATGCATAAGATAAAAGATGTGAATGGCATCAAAGACATGTATGATAAATAGTTTCACAATAGAGTAAATATGCATATTAATAGATGATTGCAAATGTCTCGGAAGAATGCATGTTATGAAGAATGAAATAACATCTATATGAATGTTTATATGTGTTTGTTTAGATGAGTTGTTCACCTTCTAATGATATAAGTAGGGGACACTAGTGTACCCATACACATTGAGGTTTTTCTACCACTCCAAAAAATTGTGATGATTAGATCACTGACAATTGTGTCAACGGGATAATATCGGTCATGACAAGTAGATAGAGCTTGTCACCCTAAACAATTGTGATGTTTACATCACTAGCTGTTGTGTTGATAAGATAATATTAGCCAATGACAGATAAGAGTTTTTACACCCAAGATAATTGTGATGTTTATATCACTGAATGCTATGTCGATGGAAAAATATTACTAGATGTGTGTTAGTTTTTATTGACGGTGATCCTCAAGCAGACAAATGTGTATGTAAAGAATATAAAAGTAAAATCAAAGTTAAGTAAATGTATGTAGATGATTAAATTATTGTCATTGACTAAAAGTCATTGATAAATACATTAGTATATTGAAATACTTCTTATATAAATTTGAAAGATTAACATATTCCAAGATTTCTTATAGTGATTTGAAAGACCACAAACATATTGATTTCATTTTCTTAAGTTACTATAGTTTAGCAGTGTAATTACTCATAGATTATCTTTAGATAACTCATTATATTTTTTAATATATTTTTAGGTTTTAAGTTTTTTTAACAACATTAAAAGAAGATGAGCAAAAGGGTATATGAGGCGAGAACAACAACCGAAAATGTACGATTTTTGTGTTAATGAAATTGTTTTCTTTAGTGACACCTTCATGAAAAATTGATTATTAAATTATTTGTGATATAAATAAAATTGTTGAGAATTATTTTCCTCCGTTTAACTGTATGTTCTTGTCTTGGTTAATTTCAAGCTGGGTTATGCAAAAAATGATATCAGAGCGAGAGATATAGATTAAATAATATGAATCTTAGAGAAAGAACCCATAGAATGATTCAATCAAGTTATAAATAGAAGAAAAAAAAATTAAAATGAGTCTTATTAAATAAAAATTTTGTTATTTTAGAATTATCGATGATCTTGAGGAAGAGCTCATAGATGATAATCTAGAATTAATTTACCCCTGGTGCATTTTCTGATATGATGAATGTTGACCATGTTGATTAATAATTTTCAATCTCAATCTAGTAGTAGTAGAGGGGCACCAATGGATAAGTACTTGAAGTTCTTTCAAGATATGAGATAACCTTTATTTTTTTAAGTATGAGGGCCAACAGAAGCTGATAACTTGCCATTAAGAGTAGAGAAGACTATTAATTGGTCATCTTGTCCATCAAAGAGGAGAGCTACCCTTACTACATTTGATTTTAAGGGGGAAGCTAAAAGATGGTGAAAATGTCAGATGCAGAATTTTGGAGGCAGAATCAGCCACTTGGTGCAGTGGAATAAGTTCAACAGAACCTTCAAAGATTGGTTTGTACCATTGTCAGCTAGGAGATATATGCATAATAAATTTGTTAGTTTGGTAAAAGGAGACCAATCGGTTATGCAATACGAAGTAGAGTTCACCATTTTGTTGAGGTATACACCTCAACTCATTCCAAATGTAGGAGGGAAATGCTACATATTTCATTTTGGATTGAAAAATTCAGTTAGGCAGCCACTAGTGTCAGTTGAGATTGAAAATTATTCAGTAATAATGGAGAGGACTAGGCAAGTGGAGATTGATTGTTAACATACTCAAAAGCATAGAGATTTGCACAAGAGGAAGAGTTTGAAAGAAGTGACACCAACACTTCATTTAGGAGAAGGAAAGTCTATTAGGAAGAAGATAAAGTCTTGGATTGGAGGAGTTATTAGCCAGGCTGGTAGTAGTGCTATAGAGCTCTGTGCTAAGTGTTGAAAGCAACATCGTGGTGATTTTTTTTTTAGGATGAAGGTGTGTTATTTATGTAGATAGCCTGGACATTAGAATAGAAATTGCCTTAATTCTATCTAGAGATCCACATCAGATGCTAACCCAAGAAGGGATTCAACTCAGAGGAATTATTAGGAAGTTTCTACTTTTACAAGTGGCCAACAAAGGATAACAGAAGGTGACACCATGATTCATAGTGAGCTACCAAGTTAGAACATTCTCCCAAGGGTTTATTCCTTAAATCATCAGGAACGGAAAGAGTTTGTTGCCATTGATACCGATGCATAAAGTTTGATATGTTTTTGTCATCATTTAACAAGATACAAACTTTCATAATTACTTTATGTTTCATCTTCATTATATATATATAGTTGGTGTAGATTTCATGTATTTCGAGGACAAAATTTTATAAGGAGGGGAAATTTTAATAACCAGTTTTATAAATTGCATCTCTCAAATTTCAACCAAATTAATTTTATTAAATTTTATGAGTCAAATCGATCAATTTGATATATAACACTACTTGTAAATTATGAATGGAATGAGAGCATAAAATTTATAAGATATTCAGCTAAAATTTAATATAACTTAATTACTCCTTAATTATCTCATAGCCACACTAGTCGCAACTAACATACACATGATATTTAGCTTTAGGTCTCAATCAAAATGCTAGTTTCCTTTCCAGAGAACTCCCATCCCTTGGTTCTAAACATAAGCACTTTCAAATCATAAATTTTGTGTCTTAAGTGGAATGTAAGTCCTTATCTTTTTCTGCTTAACACAAACGTTCAAAATGTTAAATTTTTCTGTATTAGGTGTGATGCAGGTCCTTATGCTTTTCTACAGAGCGTAAATGTTATCAAATTTTAAATCTTTCCATCCTAGGTGGAATGCAAGTCCTTATGTTTTCCTGTCGAGCATAGACATTCTTAAGTGGATGTAAGTCCTTATGCCTTCCTGTCAGCATAGACATTTTCAAATCTTAAGACTTTCCATCATATGTGGGATGTAAGTCCTTATGCTTTCCTGTCGAGCATAGACGTTCTAAATCTTAAATCTTTCTATCATGAGTTAAATTTGAATCAATGTGTTTTCCTCCTAAGATAAGTTTCTTCCTATATTCCTTTTGAATATTTTCAGGCTGAATGATATGCTCTAGTGTTGTATTTCTTGATTTATTCATTTTTTTCACCTTTTAGGTTGAATGTGAATCCATAAGATTTTTTTCAGTTTTAATGTGTTCAGGTAAATCCAAAAAACCCCATGTGGATCCCAATCCCAAAAAAATCCAAATGCAAATCTTTCGTTGATTGCTTCGATCAACGCGAATATCTATGTCATACTTTGAATAATTCGCCACACATATTAAGGGACTATTTGTTTACCTATTTTTTGGGTCAATTGCAACCTTAGTAGTCATATGGACCTTTTGAAAAGATCTTAATACCTTCAAACTCTAATAGCAGTGCACTTGCCCCTTTTTCGCTAGGCGTGGTCATGTCAAGTCTGAAGCATGACCATGACTAGACCTAGCCATGCCCCGCCATAGGCATGGTCACAACCTCAATCCTACATCACTGATCCATGGCCTTTGTCCTGGATTCTCATTCCAACTGTCCATTAGATTGGATGGCTAAAAACTTGTGACAATCGTCGGAATAATCTGGACTATCGATCTTTCATTTGATCAATGGTTCATGACAACCACCGCCATCTATAAAAGGTGGTTTATCATCCCTCTATAGGTGCTCTGTATGCTTGCTTAGGAGGTGTGAAGTAATCGGTGAAGTGAAGGAACCTCTAATTAGTGAATTCTTATTTTTTTGGAGTGCCTTTTTGAGTCTCAGCTCTCTGGCAAGCCGTCGTTTCCACTTTTCCATTTTTTAAAGTGAAGTGTTTTTATTTAAGTATTTGAGTTAAAAATCTAGTTAATGTTAACTCAATAACCTTAGATTAGGCTTCGGTTTAGATTTGACTCGGATTGGCCTGAACCCAATCTAATCCTAATCCCTATAACTTAAACTAAAACCTAGAACCTAACCCACATCTGACCCAACCTAAACCTGACCCGGCTCAATTCTAGCACAACCTAACCTAAACCCTAAAATCTAACCTTGGTCTGACCTAACCCAACTTAGAACTGAACCAACTTAGGTCTAGCCCAACCAAACCCAAACCCAAACCCAGTCAAGACCTGACCCGACCTAGACCCAACCTAGACCCGACCCAGCTCAGGTCTTGCCTAACCTAACCCAATCCCTAAAACCTAACCTAAGTCTGACCCAACCCAGCACTGACCTAACCTAGGCCTGACCTAGATCAGGTCTAGCCTAACATAAACCCTAAACCTAACCCAGGTCTGGCCCAACCTTGACTTGACTCAACTTAGATCTGATCTAGCTCAGGTCTAGCCATACCCAACCTAAACCCTAAACATAGCTCTGGTCTGACCAACCCATATTTGACTCAATCTAGCCTAAACCATAAACCTAACCTCAGATCTGTCCAAACATAACTTGAACCTTAAACCTAACCTAGGTCTGACCCAACTTAACCCTAACCATAAAACCTAACCTAGGTCTGATTCAACCCAGACCTAGCCCAACCTAGATCCGACCCAGCTAAGGTCTAGCCCAACATAAACCAAACCCTAAAACCTTGCTCTGGTATAACCTAAACAAGACTTGACCCAACTTAGACCCAACCTAGCTTAGGTCTAGCCCAACCTAACCCAAAAACAAATCTAACCTAGTCTGACCCAACCGAGACCTGACCTATCCTTGATTCAACCAGTCTTGGGTCTAGCCCAACCTAATCTAAACCTGAAAACCTAACCTAAGACTGACCCAACCCAGATCTGACCCAACCAAGACCCGACCAAGCTTAGGAATAGCCAACTTAAGCTAAACCATAAACCTAGCCCTGGTTTGACCCAACCAAGACCTGACTCAACCTAGCCAAAACCATAAACCTAACCTAGGTCTGACCTAACTGACCTGATATGACCCAACTCAAATCTGACTCAACCTAACACAAACCCTAAACTTGACCAAGGCTGACCCAACCCAGACCCACCCAACCTAGCTTAAACCCTAAACCTAACCCAATTTGACCGAAGTCAGACATGACCCAACCTAACCCAAACCCTAAACCTAACCCAAGTCTGACTGAACCTAGACCTAACCCAACCTCACCTAAACCCTAAACCAAACTAAACCTAAGCTAACTCTGTTTAACCCGAAAAGCAAAATCTAACCAAGGCTAATCTAGCTTAAATCGAGTAAACTTGAACCAAATCCAAGCCTACTCGAGTCAAATCAAGTCAATCTGGTTCAATCGAAATCAAATCATAACATATATGGGTTAACCCAAGTCAACTCGGGTCCATCAAAATCAAACTCTAACCTATCCATGTCAACTCAAGTCAACCCAGTTCAACCCAAATGAAACCCTAACCTATCGGGGTCAACCCAAGTCAACCCAGGTCAACCCAAATCAAATCCTAATCTACCTGGGTCAACCAAATCAACCCGAGTCAACCAAAATTAAAATGTAACCTACTCAGGTCAGTCTAAGTCAACCTAGGTCAACCCAAACCAGACCCAAGCCTATCTAGGTCAATCCAGCTTGACCCAAGAAAATCGTAAAAGCACCCACAACTAACTTATGTCAACCCAATTCGACCCAATTTAAAATTGAACTGCCCTAAATTAGCCCAAGTCTAATCCAAGGCTAGAATTGAGTCATTTTATGCATGTTTTCATGTTTTATGTTTGTTTTATCATATTTTGCCTTATTATGCATGTTTCTTTAGATTTTTCATGTTTAAAAAAATTAACTAAAAACAAAAATAAAAGATGAAGGCCCCTCTCCATGTTGTTTCCTTCTAAAAAAATATGAAAATAACAAACCTTCAAATTTAAAAAACTTTGATTATTCAACATGTCTGACAAGATATAGAAACTGAAACAAATGATTAATTGAATGTTGAACTTCAAATTACAATTAAAATATACTAAGATAAGGAACTACAAATGAACCTAGGCAGATCTGACATGAACCCTAGGTTAGCTAACATAGCTACCAAAACTCAGGGTCATATATTTACCCTAGGTTATTCTGAGAATAGAAGCCTAAGCTAATTTAGGTATCAAGATAGAATTAAGAACTAGTACATACAGAACACCTAAACGTACCCCTGATACTAAAGAGAATACCTTAGAAGGATGTAACCCATGGCTACTGATGAAGGTATTTCAAACCTCTTCTAGATGAAAAATCTCTTGAGTTATGGCTTTTAAGGCGGATTCGTAGTTATGAGGATACTTATAGTTGACAAATACCGATTTTCCCAGGATGGATGATNTAACCCATGGCTACTGATGAAGGTATTTCAAACCTCTTCTAGATGAAAAATCTCTTGAGTTATGGCTTTTAAAGGGGATTCGTGGTTATGAGGATGCTTATAGTTGACAAATACCAATTTTCCCAGGATGGATGACGGAAATCCATGGGCATCTTGACCGAGTAAATCATTCCTAGTGTTAAGCTAGTCAAGCTTCCTTATAGAGTTTATGGTTAAATCTTCATATAGAAATCTTTCCTACCTTATCCTATAGTATAGGGGTTCTGATTAATTCATGTCTATCGTTTTAAATGTCACTAATTCATCCTTGTGAACCCTATCAAACCCATTAAATCATAATTCCAATCTTTTCAAACTATAAATATTATTGATTCATCCTTTAAACCCTATTCATTTAGTTTAAACAATATCAATTTAATCCTTTCAAATCCTTTAAAATATCACTCCTTAAATATCAAACTTTCTTTATGAGATAATCAAGTTATTCCACCCCTTTGAGCTCAAATCCCTTAAATCCTTTCATACTTCTACTCCTTAAATTAATCGAAAGTTTTTTTAGGGTTCATGAGTTTGTTACCTCACTTTTGGTTGAGGTTTAGTTTTTCCCTTTTAGTAGCCTAAGGTCTAGCCATAAGATTTTCTTATTGCCTATTCTTAGAAAACTAGATCTGGGTGTGCTTGCCCAACACACCCCACCTATTGGGGGTCCATTTATTGACCTCACTTTTGGTTGAGGTCTCCTCTTTAGTAGCCTAAGGTCTAGCCATAGGACTTTCCTATTGACTATTCTTAGAAAACTATCTTTAGTAGCCTAAGGTCTAGCCATAGGACTTTCCTATTGACTATTCTTAGAAAAATAGACTTTAGTAGCCTAAGGTCTAGCCATAGGATTTTCCTATTGACTATTCTTAGAAAACTAGAAAAAGTTAGTAGCCTAAGGTCTAGCCATAGGATTTTCCTATTGACTATTCTTAGAAAACTAGACATGAAGCCTAAGGTCTAGCCATAGGACTTTCCTATTGACTATTCTTAGAAAACTAGAAAAGGCACCATCTATTGGGGGTCCATTTGTTGACCTCACTTTTGGTTGAGGTTTATTTTTTCCTCTTTAGTAGCCTAAGTCTAGCCATAGGACTTTCCTATTGACTATTCTTAGAAAATTAGACAAGGAACCCTCACCATCAGAAACTCTACACTCCTCTTTACTCAACTTGAAGTTTCACATATTGGTCATAACCTCTAGCACCTAGTAGGTGGGTTCATTATGGGGGAACTCAAGATGAGTCACCCATAGGACTGCTGGACCTTAAGGTTGACCATGAGTGTTGTTCTAGGGCTAAGGCACTCGATTGCAATCATTTCCACTCACAACCACTCACTACCCTAAACTCAGAATTGATAGGTTCTGGTCCCTTGATACTTTTGGGAGACTTTTGTAGGTGGTTCCGTAAACCCATTAGCCCTAGGCTAGAGTTTCACTAAGAACACTACATATATGACCCAAAATGGGGATTCTATTGGTCCATGGCCTATTAATGGTGGTTGGTACTAAAACTCTACTAAGATGCCCAACCTAGCATTTTGCCCCCAAAATTCCCCCAAATTACCTAGAAACCCTTGGGGCCCCAAATTCTGCCAGAATTCCCAAATTTACCCAAAATACCCAAGTTGGTTCAAAAATCATTTCAAACACCATGAAAACATCCAAACTACCCAAAATCACCAAAATTGACCAAATTGCCAAAATGCCCCTCCTTAGCCAAAGATTCCAAAATTTTCCAAAAAATCCCACAAGTTCCCAAAACCTCCCAAATATTCTCAATTTCATTTTCTTCAACTATCACATGACCCAATTTGGCCAATTTGACCATCTTTGATCAAAACCCCCAAATTGCCCTTTAAAAGCCCAAATTTCCCCAAATTCAACTCAAATGTCCATCAATTGGATCTCAATTGACCCAAATTTTGATGCTAAACTCAAACTCACTTTTGATATGATCAAACTAGACCAAATCCAAGCTTAATTGGCTCATGATTTGAGCCTAATTTTTGGTATAGGTCAAACCCCCAATTTTGGTCACATGACCTAAACTCACCAAATTGAACCCATAGCCTAGTCAATTGGCCCCAATTAATGTTACAAAATCTTTGTAATATTCCTACACATCAAAATCAACCATCAATTGTCCTTGGTTAAGCCTCAAATCCATTTGATTTTGGCCTCAATCCAAAATTCCCAAAGTTAGCCCCAAATTGGCTTAAGTCTCCAAATTTCACCCAATTGGTTGCATTAACCTCCAAATTGGCATCCAACTCATGTTGAATTACAATAATCAATTTGGAATTATTCCAAGGCTAGCCCAAGCTAGACCTAAGCCTAGCCCAACATAACCAAATTGATTAATATTCAAGATCCCCTCAAATTGACCCTTCAATTGAGCTCAGAACCACTTTCATCCTTTACTAAAGTTGTTCATTATGATCATATAAACCAAATGCAACATTTATTTGAGCTAATTGACATGGATAGCCTGGACCAAACCCAAGACTTGGTCATTTGCATCCACTTGGACCCATGCACTAAATGTGACCCAACCACCCTTAAGCAACCAAATTAACACTACCTCAGCCATTAATTGACCCCTAAGACTGAGCCAAAACTCATCTAACCACCTAAACTAAGTCATGGACCAAGGGTCCCCCAAATTAAGGGATCTTATTCCCAAAAATACACATGCTTAAGATATCCTTGCAAAATCAAAACACATTTGCATTAAATTGTTGTGATGGATTCCTCTGGATGCCCTGAGTACCTAGCCACCTCCCCCTGGCCGTCCGGCCAGCCTAGTGGCCAGAAAATGGCCAAATCGAGAGCCACTCTCATGGAGCTTCATCCAAATCAAACCTAGGGGCCAGCTCAGCCAAATTGAATTATATAGCTCCTCCGCCCTCCACCTAAGCATCACATTACACCCTCTAATTGGCCATGACAGCCACCCCTTAGCCATTTTTATAAAAAGCACCTCCCACGACCATGGTAAGAGGTGCTTAAAATTTCTTAGTGAGACCTCTCCAAATTGATCACATAGCTTCCCTAAGATCCCCTCAGTGTGTTCCAACTATTTTCCCTCATCAATTTCTATTGCCTGAGTTCAATTTTGAGCTCGAAATCTTATCGGAAACCAGGACAAAGTTCATTACACCTCCACACTCCACCAAACTCAAATTAACTCTACCCACACCTTCACAACAGTGAAAGAAGCCAAAGCCCCATAAAATCCCCCTTCCACAGAGCCTCTACCATAGCTCTAGACTAACACCCAAATCTGGTCGTGATCAAATTCATACTTAGGCCTCACACCGCAACAAGAGGCTTAATCCCTAGCCTCTTTGGACCCTAATGAACGTGCCAAGATCCTTTGTTTTAAGCTTCACTTCTCAGGAAAAGGTATAAAACTTCTCCCCCTCCCGAGCCTATTTTGATTCTACATTTGGTTAGGCTTAATTTAATTGCATGATTGCCATATGGATGTGTTTGTCTCACTTAGACAGTCTTCACCCATATAATTCTTTAACAGTCTTCACCCATATAATTCTTAAATTAAATCACAAGTGATAATTACCTTACTCTTAAGGATAATTGAAACATCAATGTTCATTGAGCATTAGGGTGTTTTATAGGATGAATTATTAAGCAACATAATAAGTTTAAAAGAACTCGGGATTTTCCACCAGGCAGTGAGAGAGTAGCATGGACCTGCANCCCACCAAGATATGACCTAGGGTTAGGTAGGTCGTCAAAATTTTACTTCCCTATTTCATATAAACTGCCTTACATGCCTTTTGAGTTTCAGGTGGTGGAACGAGAAGACTCGCCCGGTACACTTTTACAGTTTTTAGCATTGCCTTTCTTGTACTTTCGTATTGTTCTTTTATACCTGCAAATTTGCATGTTAAAAAACAACGAGACCCTGCATCAAAACTAAAACTATCAGGATAGTCACAAAACCAAAATCAAAATAAAAATTAAAATCAACCAAGATAAAATTCACCCCCACAACATAACTTGCATGTTAACCAAAACCAAAACTAAAATCAACCAAGATAAAATTCACCGCCACAACATTCGAATAAACCAAAACCAAAGCTAAAACTAAAATCAACCAAGATAAAATTCACCCCCACAACATTCAAAATGTAAAACAACTCAAAATTTAATCACAAACATCACACAAAACTACAATTGCAACTAAATTAAGACGTCTCTATCATAAGACAACTCAAAATTTAATCACAAACATCACATAAAACTACAATTGCAACTAAATTAAGCATCTCTATTGGATGATCGGGAATTCCTCGGAGGAGGTAACCTACAGTCGCTAATGAGGCTTCCCACGGTCTAAATAAAAATACGAAACTCATTAAGTTGAGTTTAGTAAGTTCATTTGGACTAAGTGAATCTAATAGAAAATAGCAGTGCCGGAACGAGGGAACAGTGAGATCCTAATTAGTGTCGCTCTAATCAACTTTAACATGCCCCCATAAAATTTAAAGAACTTCAACCATACGGCCACTTGATTTGATATCATAACTTGACACACTAGAAAACTCAAACTCGTCACAGCAAGGAGCTTAGAGCTAGCATGGTGGGCAACACGACCATCTTCAACAACAAAACTTGTCTTTTCCAGCTAAATTGATCTTCCTTCCTTAGATATAAACAACAAAGTCATAAGAATTCTCTTCCCCAGCTAACCCAATCTTTCTTCCTTAGACTTAAACAACAAAGCCATAGGACTTTGATTTTAGCTAAACCAATCTTCCTTCCTTAAACTTAAGCAACAAAGCCATAGGACTTTGAGGTTGTTTTTATGCAACGTAAATCCTCACCTTATCTTTAGGCCTTTGTATAGCCCTGCTATACAATATAAGCTCTAACTCGTCTTAGGATTCCAAGGTTGTCGTTTGTGACGACCTAAACCCTCACATCTTCCAGGTATTTGTGTGATAGTTTCACATGAATGTAAGCCCTAACAAATAAAATTGACAGGATGAAACACCTAAATATTTCTCCTCAAAATTAAAGCCAAACATTAGGATAGCTCGGGAAGTCACCGAGGTTCCCCTCTGGATCCATGACATCCCTTTGTTCTTCCTCATTTGGACTCTACAACAAAATGTTCCAAATTTGAATCAATCCCCTTTTACGCATCTTTGTCCGATTTCATTGAAAAGTCCTATCCTTTGAAACTCCTTGAAGATAATATCCCCACCTCTACGTCCGATTTTGTTGAAGAGTCTTACCCTTTGAAATTCCTTGAAGATAATATTTCTACTCTACGTCCGATTTCGTTGAAGAGTCCTACCCTTTGAAATTCCTTGAAGATAATATTTCTCAATTTTTATCGAGAGTCTTCTTAGGTGACTTTGGTCATTTAAGATGTAATTAACTATAGGGGCATGCCTTTATAGGAAGCATGTCCAAACTTAGCTTAATAAAAACCCTATTTAATTTTTTATATTAAATAGGGGAACTTGTAGGCAAATATAAAAGNCTTGGTCATTTGCATCCACTTGGACCCATGCACTAAATGTGACCCAACCACCCTAAAGCAACCAAATTAACACCACCTCAGCAATTAGTTGACCCCTAAGACTGAGCCAAAACTCATCTAACCACCTAAACTAAGTCATGGATCAAGGGTCCCCCAAATTAAGGGATCTTATTCCAAAAAATACACATGCTTAAGATATCCTTGTAAAATAAAAACACATTTGCATTAAATTGTTGTGATGGATTCCTCTGGATGCCCTGAGCACCTAGCCACCTTCCCTTGGCCGGCCGACCAACCTAGTGGTCAGAAAATGGCCAAACCGAGAGCCACCCCCATGGAGCTTCACCCAAATCAAACCTTGGGGCCAGCTCAGCCAAATTGAATTGTAGAGCTCCTTCACCCTCCACCTAAGCACCACATTACACCCTCTAATTGGCCATGCAGCCACCCCTTAGCCATTTTTATAAAAAGCACCTCCCACGACCATGGCAAGAGGTGCTTAAAATTTCTTAGTGAGACCTCTCCAAATTGACCACAGAGCTTCCCTAAGATCGCCTCAGTGCGTTCCAACTATTTTCCCTCATCAATTTCCACTGCCGGAGTTCAATTTTGAGCTCGAAATCTTACCGGAAACCAGGACAAAATTCATTACACCTCCACACTCCACCAAACTCAAATTAACTCTACCCACACCTTCACAACCAAGAAAAAAGCCAAAGCGCCATAAAATCCCCCTTCCACAGAGCCTCTACCATAGCTCTAGACCAACACCCAAATCCGACCGTGATCAAATTCATACTTAGGCCTTACACCGCAGTAAGAGGCTTAATCCCTAGCCTCTTTGGACCCTAATGAACGTGCCAAGATCCTCTGATTGAAGCTTCACTTCTCAGGCAAAAATATAAAACCTCTCCCCCTCCCGAGCCTATTTTGATTCTATATTTGGTTAGGCTTAATTTAATTGCATGATTGTCATATGGATGTGTTTGTCTCACTTGGACGAGTTCATAGGAACAAATCCAAAGTGATTTGGTTGAGTCTAGGCTTAGATCTTAGGATTTTAGTGTGAACGGTCACAGGATCATTCTGTCGGGGACAATAACAGGGAGCCGTTTGATTAAGCATGTATCGAATGGACGACCAAGATGAAGCCGAACAGTGCTTCTTTACACGAACAGTGGGCATGTGGCTATTGGCGTGGACGATGATGTCAAATGGGAGCGCACCGCATGGAGTTTCGGAGCCGTCGTAGGTTGACGAGGCGTCGCGTGGATAAGTAGGAAAATAGGACTTTTCTATTTATTGAAACTCCCTTAACTTCAAAAATACATAACTTTGTGTAGAAAAATCACAAAAATAAAATTAAAATACCCTCTTGCTCAGTGAATAGAGGAGAATAATGTCAAAATAATTTTAAGCCCATGTGATGCATATTTTATTTTTAATTAAATAAATACTGATTTGAATCTTTTGATTCTCCATGCATATAAATTCATCATCATAGCTTGAATTTTTGGCATGTTGTAGCCTTTGTCAAGAAGAAAATTTTCTGATTTTTCTAAAGTCAGAGGAGGTCCCTAGACAGAGGACCACATTTTTTAAGTTTATGTACATTATTTGCCAAAAATAATCATGGAAATTAGCATGTTGCTTAGAAAATTCCAAGAAATTTTTGAAAGGTCCAACATGACCAGAGAAGCTTTTGGAAATAATTTTATGGGTCAAGTCATTTAAAAAGTACTAAATTTTTATAAACACTAAATCACTAAGCTAATTAATTTTGAAGGATATAAACATTTAAATGACTTGATTTTTTATCTCCACTATTATTTATGATCCAAAGAACTCACCATAAAAATTTCAAAATATTTTGAGTACATTTGATAACCTAAATTGATTTTTAAAGATAAACATCATTTTTGGCGTTTAAATGATTTTTAAAAATAAAAATATAACTCAAAAATTTATCAAAACTTATTTTTTGAGTTCTATGTAATCTTAAATTTTCAAAAATCATATTTTCTCCTCGGATGTCTTAATGGACCCATGAATGAGGTAGGATACAAATTTCAAAGTCATTTGAATTGAATTTGACAAAATCATGAAGTGTTAGAGCCTTAGGGACAAGTGTGTAATTTTGGAAAATTAGCCTTAATTAACATTTAGACTTATTTCAAGAAGAAGAAATGGGTAACCTCCGATCTTAATCAATTTATTTGATGTTTGAAACACAAGGGGTTAATTGGTAGAAACCAACCTCACTTTCTTAATTAAGTTAATAAATTTCTAAATTATTAAGATTTGGAAGTTTATTAAAATAAAATGAACCAAAGACTTAGGGGTATGACCATTGAAGTCAATAATTAATCAATTTAATACTGTCATTTTGATGTTCAAATAAAATTCAAATCATGAATTATGACCACCTAAAGCTTAATCTTTCCAAAGCTAATTAAGACACTCATCTAGGTCTTAAGAGCTTAGTAGTGACTTAGGCTAAATCAATTATCATTTAAATGAGGATTAGAAAACTAAACATCATTGAAAATTAAAACATCTTTCAAACACTACAAGCTCAATTAGGGTTAAAATTTGGTTAAATGTTCCAACAACACTAACTTGCCTCTTTAAGGGTCTTTACCCATATAATTCTTAAATTAAATCACAAGTGATAATTACCTTACTTTTAAGGATAATTGAAACAACAATGTTCATTGAGCATTAGAGTGTTTTATAGGATGAATTATTAAGCAACATAATAAGTTTAAAAGAACTCGGGATTTTCCACCAGGCAGCGAGAGAGTAGCATGGACATGCTTCTTTCTTTAGATTTGTTGTACCTAGAGCTCGGGATTTTCCACCAAGAAGCGAGAGAGTAGCACGGACCTGCTTCTTTCTCTAGATATGTTGGATACCTCGAAATCCACTAAGCTTAATACATTTTGCTTGACAACATCATCCTTAATTAAACTCTTAAGGACCCACCAAGATATGACCTAGGGTTAGGTAGTTCGTCAAAATTTTACTTCCCTGTTTCATATAAACTGTCTTACATGTCTTTTGAGTTTCAGGTGGTGGAACGAGAAGACTCATTTGGTACGATTTTATAGTTTTTAGCGTTGCCTTTCTTGTACTTTCATATTGTACTTTTATACCTGCAAATTTGCATACTAAAAAACGACGACACCCTGCATGAAAACTAAAATTATCAGGATAGCCACAAAACCAAAATCAAAACAAAAACTAAAATCAACCAAGATAAAATTTACCCCCACAACATTCAAAATATAAGACAACTCAAAATTTAATCACAAACATCACATAAAACTACAATCGCAACTAAATTAAGCATCTCTATTAGATGATCAGGAATTCCTCGGAGGAGGTAACCTACGGTCGCTAACGAGGCTTCCCACGGTCTAAATGAAAATATGAAACTCATTATGTTGAGTTTAGTAAGTTCATTTGGACTAAGTGAATCCAATAGAAAATAGCGTTGTCGGAATGAGGGAACAGTGGGATCCTAATCAGTGTCGCTCTAATCAACTTTAACATGCCCCCATAAAATTTAAAGAACTTTAACCATACGGCCACTTGATTTGATATTATAACTTGACACACTAGAAAACTCAAACTCGTCACAACAAGGAGCTTAGAGTTGGCATGGTGGGCAGCACGACCATCTTCAACAACAAAATTTGTCTTTCCCAGCTAAACCAATCTTCCTTCCTTAGATATAAACAACAAAGTCATAAGACTTAGAGGTTGCTTGCTTATGCAACGTAAATCCTCACCTTATTGCCTTTGTATAACCCTGCTATACAATATAAGCCCTAACTCGTCTTAGGATTCCGAGGTTGTCCTTTGTGACGACCTAAACCCTCACATCTTCCAGGTATTTGTGTGATAGTTTCACATGAATATAAGCCCTAACAAATAAAATTGGCAGGATGAAACATCTAAATATTTCTCCTCAAAATTGAAGCCAAACATTAGGATAGCTTGGGAAGTCACCGAGGTTTCTCTCTGGATCCATGACATCCCCTTGTTCTTCCTGCTTTGGACTCTACAACAAAATGTTCCAAATTTGAACCAATCCCCTTTCACACATCTTTGTCCAATTTCATTGAAAAGTCATATCCTTTGAAACTGCTTGAAGATAATATCTCCTGATTTTTATCAAGAGTCTTCTTAGGTGACTTTGGTCATTTAAGATGCAATTAACTATAGGGGTTTGCCCTTATAGGAAGCATGTCCAAACTTAGCTTAATAAAAACCCTATTTAATTCTTTATATTAAATAGGGGAACTTGTCAGCAAATATAATCGTTTCGCAGACCAAACGGATGTCATGTATTTCTTAGTTTATTTGATCGAGCCTCATCCTCAAGTCTTGTGTTTACCCTTCGGGATAGATACAGGATTTGAGGTACAACGCTCTTTCATTTAAAATATGAAAAATATGGTGTCAGTTTGATTTCATATTTTTCTAAAACTAAATATATATGTAAATTAAAATGTCTTTCCGAAGCGGGTGACGAGATTTAGATTCTGGTGATCGACAACTGTTTACGGGCAACTCCAACCAAAAATAGCACCGACAGAGTTTAAGGATGTAATTAACTTTGAGGTCTTGCCCTTGCATTAAGCAAGAACCCATAATTAAAATAAACCTTATCTCACAACCACAAGATAAGGGAAAACCCTAGTACTGTAGATTGAAGGAAGGCTTTCATCATCCAGGTGGTTAGACCCATTTCTATGGTAATTTTCTCTTCCTTCTATAGGACATACTATTCTTCAAAATGTGGTGCCCAATTATTTAGATAGAATGTCTTATGAAAGGCACTATGGTGTTGGTGAACAAAAATTATCCCACCAGAAAATGCATAAGCTTCAATAGTTAGAGTATAACTCTACATTTTACTTTTGTGCTATGTTGTACAAATCCTAAATTTTTTAAGTATCAAGAGCAAAAAAATACCTAATACACGTTCCTCTCGTATAGTCACCACTCTCGTTATTCATTATTGTGATGATAGGTTCTTTCATACTAGTTTAATTATAAGTCACCTCAACAAAAAAATTTCATCACATTCAAATACTCTAATTTCATATCAATAATTTTTTTTTGTTGCTTATTGGACCTTCATTCTTTTAATGTACCTTGAAAACTTGGTTAATTTTGAATTTTCTTTCATCCATTTTTTCAAACACCTTAAGAAAATTCAGTCAAAATATTGAAATTGTTTTAGTATTTAAAGTTTTTTTTTCTTCTCCATTGCATTGTTCATGGCTCTATATAATTTCTATCTATTTTATTCTATTTAATACATTATACCTTATTCTTATTGTAATATAATTTTGTGATAAGTTGCATGGCTCTTATAACTTGCATTCACATCAATATATAATTGCAATTTGTTATTAACTCTTTATGTTTGATGCATTTCGTATGACCAAATCCCAAATAATACCTTCCATGCTCTTCACTAATATATGCCTTACTCATCTTCATCATAGTGTAGGTTTTTCAATTTCTTACTCCTTTTTTTTCTATTGGGGCATTGTCTTTCCTCTTGGAGGATAGGTGATATTCTTTCCAACATTAAAAAATGGTGTAATATTCTAACACATTTATATGCATTGTATAAGTAATTACACATTAAGATAGAGATAATGTTTCTTTAAATGAGAATTTGTTTTTTTTTTTATCATATGGATATGCCATACACAAATAAATACACTTTCTGCTAGAACAAATTGTAGGTTTAACCATTAACATCTTTTTAGGAATAACTCCATGTACATATGTTTTTAGTTCTCGTGTTGGATTTTAAGTCCCTTGCAATTTTATACCATCATAAAATTATTTTGTATGAGCATGTAATAAGATGAGAGAGAATAAATTATGTGGTAAGTTAAGTTTAGAGAAACCTTTCACCTTCTCCTTAAGTGTGCTTAATCCTTAGTTATTAGTGACACATCTTTTTAGCAAGACCTTATTAGAGTAGAGGTTGAATTACATATATGGAAGGATACTAATCTCTTTGATTATATGAGAGAGAGAGCAAATTCATCGATTAGGGGAAGTGAGAACTACTCCCAATTCATTCACCCTTATAAATTTTCAAGATAAGGCCCAAAAAAAAGTTTAAAATAAGAATTGGTTAAATTGAAGCAACTTCAATATTGATATGTAATGAAAAAACCCATAGGTTAGCAATGATATAAAAAGTAATTAATGGTTCAATAACAACTTAATATTATCCTACAAAGCTACAATGATGGTCAATTACCTTACATAAAAAAAATTGACATGCATTTAATTAATGGTTAGTAAAACTCTATTAACTTTGTTGTGGCACACTAATAGGTTTGTTATGATTTATTGGTGGCATTATCTCTTCTAGATAGATGATTAATTGACATATCAAAAACATTCATGAACTTATGTGATACATGGATTAAATGAGATATTTCAACCATGTCGGATTGATGTGTNAGCAAGACCTTATTAGAGTAGAGGTTGAATTACATATATGGAAGGATACTAATCTCTTTGATTATATGAGAGGGAGAGCAAATTCATCGATTAGGGGAAGTGAGAACTACTCCCAATTCATTCACCTTTATAAATTTTCAAGATAAGGCCCAAAACAAAAGTTTAAAATAAGAATTGGTTAAATTGAAGCATCTTCAATATTGATATCTAATGAAAAAACCCATAGGTTAGCAGTGATAAAAAGTAGATAATGGTTCATTAACAACTTAATATTATCCTACAAAGCTACAATGATGGTCAATTACCTTACATAAGAAAATTAAAAAGCATTTAATTAATGGTTAATAAAACTCTATTAACTTTGTAGTGGCACACTAATAAGTTTGTTATGATTTATTGGCATTATCTCTTCAAGATAGATGATTAATTGAAATATCAAAAATATTCATGAACTTATGTGATGCATGGATTAAATGAGATATTTTCAACCATGTCAGATTGATGTGCGTTTGACTGAGCAGATTTTTATGATTTAATATTTAATCTAGTAGATTTGTAGTTGATTCATGTTTGACAAAATATATTTAATGATTTTCTTGATTGAGGCAAGCAGGAGCATGATTTATNTTTATTATTGCAAAGGTGTTGGTCAGGAGTATCTTCACCCCATATAATAGTCCAAGGTGAGTTCCTTTATCTATGGATTTGAACATATATTATTCTTACTTCAATATTTTTGAGGTAAATAAGTGAANGATTTTTATGATTTAATATTTAATCTAGTAGATTTGTAGTTGATTCATGTTTGACAAAATATATTTAATTATTTTCTTGATTGAGAACATATTTAGAGGCCTTCCCTGACCATTTATTATTGCAAAGGTGTTGGTCAGGAGTATCTTCACCCCATATAATAGTCCAAGGTGAGTTCCTTTATCTATGGATTTGAACATATATTATTCTTACTTCAATATTTTTGAGGTAAATAAGTGAATAATTTTGAATGGCTCACATTTAGCAGCTGGTTATGGGATATTAGAATGATCTCCTTTTTAAAAAGATAAAAAAAACAATGTCATAGTTGATATGTTATAGTGTCTAAAAAAATTAGGAATACCTAGAATTCCTAACTAGAACTTCACCTGGCAACCATAACTATAAAATTTTCCACGATGTGAAAGTTTAGAATATTTAAAATGAACTGAATTATACTGAAGTATTTTTTTAACAATAAATGACTTAGATTACACACTCTTCTGATTAAAAAAAACCAAATAATCATGCCCCTATATTGGGCATTCGAGAATCGAGTCAAATGAGCAATAGCTGGTTTGGGTAGTCAATAATGATGATATTTTGGTAATCATTATATTTGAAATGTACGCTTAACGAACTACATATACATAACATTGATTATATCTTAATGCCACAAAACCAATTAAACAGAAGAGTCAAAATTTTGATGGTTGAATTGACATTAACAATTACAGATTTGTGAATAGTCATTGGTCATGGTCCTCCCATGCAAGAGAAGTGGTTTGTTAGTGGAGACCACTTTATCCTTCTTAGCCATGATAACAGATCTTTCATGTAATGCTGAACCAAGCAATCAACATTTTTCAAGTTTATTTGCTTCGATTCAATTTTTATGACCACACTTAGCCTCAGAATCTTAGATGTTAACCTAGATGAGATTGTGCTTTCGATAATATCTTTCTATCATTTAGAGTGTATTTGTCTTCTTACTAAATTTTAATGATAGTAACTTAATTTTTAAACTTTGCCACAATGACAGATCAGTCATATGATACAAAACTGATATATTTATTACCTAGCTCTCTCGCAAGATTTTATTATAGTAATAACAAATAAAATTTTATCTCATTGAAGGAATATCTTGGCCCAAAAATAAATTATGATTTGCATGATTAATTTTGACCTCATGTGAAATTGAATAATTAGCCATCTTAATAAACAACCATAATCTAACTNAAGTGAAAAATTTTGAATGGCTCACATTTAGTAGGTGGTTATGGGATATTAGAATGATCTCCTTTTTAAAAAGATAATAAAAACAATGCCATAGTTGATATGTTATAGTGTCTAGAAAAAAATTAGGAATGCCTAGAATTCCTAACTAGAACTTCACAGGGCAGCCATAACTATAAAATTTTCCACAATGTGAAAGTTTAGAATATTCTAAATGAATTGAATTATATATTTAGTTCATTATTGATGATTTATTTTGCTTTATCAAATGTTAGGGCTGGTACGTAGTATTTTTTTTTAACAATAAATGACTTAGATTACACCCTCTTTTTATTAAAAAAAAGAAAAAAAAAACCAAATAATCATGTCCCTATATTGGGCAATCGAGTCAAATGAGCAATAGCTGGTTTGGGTAGTCAATAATGATGGTATGTTGGTAATCATTATATTTGAAATCTATGCTTAACAAACTTCGTATACATAACGTTGATTATATCTTAATGCCATAAAATCAATTAAATAGAAGAGTCAAAATTTTGATGGTTGAATTGACATTAACAATTACAGATTTGTGAATAGTCATTGGTCATGGTCCTCCCATGCAAGAGAAATGGTTTGTTAGTGGAGACCGCTTTATCCTTCTTAGCCACAATTACAAATCTTGCATGAAATGTTGAGCTAAGCAATCAACATTTGTCAAGTTTATTTGCTTCGATTCAATTTTTATGACCACACTTAGCCTTAGAATCTTAGATGTTCATCTAGATGAGATTGTGCTTTCGGTAATATCTTTCTATCATTTAGAGTGTATTTGTCTTCTTACTAAATTTTAATGATGGTAACTTAATTTTTAAACTTTGCCCCAATGACAGATCAATCATATGATACAAAACTGATATATTTATTACCTAGTTCTCTTGCAAGGCTTTATTATATTAATAACAAATAAAATTTTATCTGATTGAAGGAATATCTTGACCCAAAAATAAATTATGATTTGCATGATTAATTTTGACCTCATGTGAAATTGAATGATTAGCCATCTTATTAAACAACCATAATCTAACCTTATAGATGACATACAAAAGCTCCCACATTGGAGAATTTTCCTTTCAAAGTTAGCCCTTGATCACATTCCCACTAAAATAATTGAAGGAATCATATGTTTGGGGGACCAACACAATGTTGTAAAATAAAATGAATCAAATGGCATGGGCTAATGATTGAGAGAACTTTTATTAGTAGAACCATACTAGACCACACGCTAAAAAGCTAACTCCCAACTATTAGCTTGTGTTAGTATAATAAGGTTGGAAAGTAATTGAAATCTCTTCAAACAGTGATAACAGTAACAAATTTAAATAAATAAGAATTCAACGCATAAAAACACACCAAAACTAACATGATTTCACCACCATTAGATGGATATAAACCCTCAAATATGATATAAAAGTAATATATTTCTTAGAGAAGAGATCGTAAATTTTAAAAATATAATAAATATTTAAAGAACTCTGAACTTTGTTATTTACAAAATTAGCACACAATTTCATTCATTTTTTAAATTCTTACTCAACTATCCAACTTAACAATAAAATCCAATTCTAAAATTTTTGTGTTTATCAAATTCGGTTGATCGTGGTGCATGTAAATTTACCGATTTAATTGTTCGGGAAAATGACATGAACGCTAATTTTTTTAATCGCAAAATTCAGATTCTATGCACGTAATTCTATCATTTTTAAAAAATCCTGAATAATCTAGGTCTTATGTATTAAATATGACTCCGGACATAGCTCTACTTGCGGACTCCAATAATATAACGCTACGTGTGCTACGTCGAAGATGTTACTTCGGGGTAATTGAAGTAGAACTACAGAAGTTATTTCAACGTTATTTCGGGGTTACTGAAGAGAAACCTATATATTTCACTTTAATAATTCTGAAATAATCTAGAAATAACCCAAAATAACTTCCGCAGTGTTATTTCAGGATTATTGAAGTGGAATCGCTGAGTTATTTCAGGATTATTATGAATGTATTGTAGAGTCTACTGTTTTTCTTTAATATTTTCTTAGTTAAACTCGTTATAACACACACGATGATATATCAGAGGTAAGCCTGAAATCCGGATAGAAAATTTTTGCCATTAATGGAGGGCGTACAGAAGCACAGATCAGCACAGTTACAGCCTGCTTCAGAATATGCTTTTGAGATATTATACGATGGTGGGTGGACATATTCATAATAAATAAATAAATAATTCCTTGATTTTTATATCTTGATCAGGTTGTCTTTTATCATAGGTGAAGTTGGTGGTGAGATTTCTATATCGAGATTTTCTCTGTGAAATGTGTATTCTGCGATAGAATGAGCAGACCTCTAGCTAGGTAGTCTCACGGCTAAAGCCTATTTGATTGTTGCTCTATAAAATAAAGTGAAATATTATATAATTGTTTGGTTGCATATAGGATTTAGTTTAATAGAATTTAGTAAATTTTGTAAATTTAGATTTATAGAATTTTGAAGGGGTTACATTCTGAAAATTGTTTGGTATGTTGATAGATAAATTCTAATAAGTTTTGTAAAATTATTTGGCAATTTTAGTATGATTTAATAGGATTTACTAACTTCCCACGCCCTTCTACGTCCTGCAAGATTTGATAAATCCTAGATTTGAAGCAAAACGGTGAAAATATGGGATTTAAGAACCTGTAGATTTTGAGCATCACTTTTGCGGTTTGACGGGATTTATGATTTAGCATAAATTATGTATAAATCCTTCTTAAAATCGGCTGCCAAAGAGCCCCTATGTGTTGAACTAATTATTTAGTAATAAAAAAAATATTCATGAAGCCTTAGTTGAAAAGTGCACTTAAGATCATTAAAACACAATTTTAGTTTATTTGATTTGTTTAAAAATACTGGTATAAGGAGAGTTTCAGAATTCATTTAGTGATAAGATATGATCAAATGAAAAACAATTGACTTTAGCAATAGTTTCAGCATGTTTTATCTATAATTTTCACCGATGCAAAAAAAATAAAAAGGAAAATACTATGAAATCGATGTAGCACCACCATTGTTGTTATTCGCTCCGCTGTTTACAACAATTTGAATACCAAATTAGCAACACACGTTGCACACACACACAAAATACATTCTTACATAGTCTACCAAAACAATATTGAGCAACATAATAGAAAATACTTAAAATTTAAACTTGTACATCAAGGACTCAAAGTGCTATGTACACAAACTCAAACAAAAGCTATATAATCAGTAAGCTCATTTAAGTCATTACAAAACATTCTTGTTAAATTTCAAATTTGGATTTTTCTAACATTCTGTTTTGTACTCTCTCTCTCTCTCTCTCTCTCTCTCTATAGTACTATATGATAATCTNCCCTCAAGTATGATATATAAGTAATATATTTCTTAGAGAAGAGATCGTAAATTTTAAAAATATAATAAATATTAAAAGAACTCAGAACTTTATTATTTACAAAATTAGCGCACAATTACATTCATTTTTCAAATTCTTACTAAAGTATCCAACTTAACAATAAAATCCAATTCTAAAGTTTTTGTGTTTATCAAATTCGGAGTCTTTTGATCTTGGTGCATGTAAATTTACTGATTTAATTGTTCGGAAAAATGACATGAACGTTAGTTTTTTAATTGCAAAATTCAGATTCTATGCACGTAATTATACCATTTTTAAAAAATCCTTAATAATCTAAGCTTTATGTATTAAATATGACTACAGACATAGCTCTACTTGTGGACTCCAATAATATGTCGTTATGTGTGCTATGTCGGAGAGGTTACTTCGGGGTAATTGAAGTGAAATGTTATTTCAAGATTATTTAAGTGGAATCACTGAGTTATTTCGGAATTATTACGAAGTTATTGCGGAGTCTACTGTTTTACTTTTATATTTTTTTTAGATAAACTCGTTATAACACACATGACGATATATTATCAAAACTTAGCTCTAGCGTAAAGCTAAGTCTGGAGTTGGGATATAAAATTTTTCCCGTTAATGGAGAGCGTATAGAAGCACAGGTCAGTACAANTGAAGCATTTTTCATTCGTACATATACTGAGCTCATTGTTAAACCTTAAATGTTAGATTTTGGTTTTTTTTTTCTTTTTGGTTTTATGCATACTCTCTCTACCTCACCTTACTCATGTTGCATGTTGGCTATTGATGATAACATTTTATCGTATTTCCCCATAGATGTGTATTATTGCCACATATATGTTTCTCACTCATTTATTCTGGGACCAAATAGAGCAAATGAAAATTTTGATGTTTATCTGTCTCTTTCATAGTCGAGATGAAAAATTTTATGGAAATATGCTACAAACATGTTGATGCACTCAAAAGATAAAATTTTTAAATAAATAAGAATGAATGTGAGTAATTAATAATAACTGGTTAGTCCTATAGAGAGGGCACAATGAGTAATCTGGAAGTAACAGACTACAACTTACCCTGCATAACCTGAAAACATTCATAACGTTACTTTATATTAGCCAATGTTTTTTATGCATTCGGAAGAGGGTAAAAAATATGTATGTCTATATTTGGCACAAAATTACATTTAACATTTAAACATTTGATTCCTATACTGATGATGATCACATAACAAGGGGAAAGAGATTTTGATTATATAAGAACTTCCCAAAATTTAACCAGTCACCTTAGATTATTATTTTTTATTTAATTTAGTGAACTTTAATTTTAGAGTAAATTTGAAACTTTTTGAAAAATTCAAAATTAAGGCCTAATAGTAGTAAATTAGAATTAGCATAAGAGATTTCCTACCTCGCTTCCCTGTGGGATCGATACTTGAGTTTTTAAAAAAAGCTCTATATTACTTGAAACGATAAATATACTTACATAAAACCCCTAATGTGTGAAATATAAATCAATTCTAAATTCTATAACATATCCATTTTGCACACTGGCCGCCTAAATAAACCGCGTCAAGTTTTTGGCCAGAAAATTAAATAACTGTATAATTGCGGTTCAGGTCAAGTTTTTGGTGTCGTTGTTGGGAAAACTTCGATAATAACTTTAGGAGATTTTTATTTGAGCCTGTAAGACTTAGATTTGGAAATTGTATTGTTATTATCAAGTGTGTTTAATTATTATGTGTTCAATTAAAAAAAATCTAAAATATCAAAAATATTTTTAAGTGGTTAAAGTACTAGATATATTTTTTTATTAGTTAAGTCTTTAGATTCGTATATGTAGTTCAGGAGCTGTAGACCTTGAATCTCTATGACTCAGCTTTAGAGAGAACTTTTAGGAGGATTATGAATCAGAAATGACTTCATGAATTTAAGTTAAAAATGACATATCAACAAAACAATGAATATTTAGTTTTAGAGTATAATGCTAGTCATTTTGATAGAGTAAACCCCAAAAGGGTAGCAAATTTTCATGAAGATATGTTACTATTTTAACTTCTCAAGTTGAAGATATTACAAGAAAGTTAGATCAATATGTAGAAAGTTATCCTCAAGGGCCCTCAGTTATTGAGGAAAATTCATTAGGGCAATTAATTGAGACTAACTTTTCTAAAACTAGCCATGAGATACCCATTCCTTATTTCAATAATTACAACCCTAATTGGGAGAATCATTTCAACTTTAATTAGAATAACAATTTTGGAGGAAGAAACCAACTTTGGGAAGATAAT
>JXCR01073615.1:50846-64079 GCA_002079205.1 Phalaenopsis hybrid cultivar | reverse complement strand
CTTCTGAAGGGTGCTCAAATCCAGAATCAACTATAGCACGCAAAAGCTCTGGCTTTAACAAAAAGTCTCTAAATCCGGAGCTGTGAATTCCTACATAGCCCCTACATCAGTAAATAAGTAAAAGAGATTAATGTCCTGAGTACCAAAAGATTAAAATAAAGTGTTCATAATAGTGTTCTGCTTATTCAAGCAGCCAATATGATATTAGCAATGAAGAAGGTCGATCGCCAACTTTCATCTATATAATAAACTGAGCAGCTCTCCATGGAAGGGAAATAAATGTTTGCAGTTTATACATACATACATATACACATAAAGCTATGTCATGTTATTCACAGAGAAAAAAAATATTACCATACAGACGCTACTAACCAAAAAGTAGCCAAATCAATGAAAACAAACATATAAAAAACATGATTTTCATCACAAATAGCTCATAAAACAAATAAAAATTCTTAGTATCACACCTTTACTGAATTAACTAACGCTAGCCATGGATAACTAAATTAAAATATGGAAAATAATTAAGTTCTCAATTAGAGCAAGGATCACAGTTTTCAAATTCATAAATAGCTACCAGGTATACTATTGAAATCAAATTTACAGATCCAAAATTGGACTTTGAATAGGAGAAAAGAGAATATCTGTTAACAAAGTGGAAAAGATCGCCAAAAATATCCTACTAGAAAATCAAATTTTAATTCGGGGTCAAATNTTCAACACCTTTTCAAAATTTCATAGCTAACTCTTTTTTTTTAATTACAAATAATATTTTAAAATTTAAATAAATTAATAATAACGTAATAATAATTCACCTTTTTTTGGATTTACAAGAATCTCTCGGATGAGGTAACTACTAACGAAAATTCTCCGGTCTAAATGAGCCTAATGACTTGTTTAAACTAAGTCAATCCAAAATTAACAGTGATGTTGAGACGATGGAACGGTGACATAAAATAAAATCCTTCATTTTTTCTTCAACAACGATGAACACGATTTCAAATACTTTGCACAAGATCACACTAAATAACAACAATGACTTAGGATAGACCGTTATAAGCATAGTTCTCTCATCTCCTCTTTTCTTGGAAGGAGACGATGACACGATCGATTAGTTGACAATCTTCGGACGACGGCCGAGACTACAACATGAAGTGGGATGATCTTCAACGAATGTGGAAGTTTAAAGCGCTGTACCCGTCCCCAATCTAAATTCTTGTAACCCTTCCTTATTTTTCATATGTTTATCACTTATCTTTTTATTGAAACGTACATGTTAAATTTTTTTTTTTTAAATTGTAACTATTTGCTTAATCTCTTATATACCCTTGTGCTACATAGTTGTAAGTCTTTTTAAGCTTCGTCAAAGTTGATAAGTATGCACTGACCTTTTCTTTTTTTTATTGCACTTTACTGTTCATATTTCCTTATACATGCAATATTTTTCTCTTGTTATTTACCGCACTTCACTACATATGTTATGTCATACATGCAATATTATTATTTTGCTATTTTTTACTATGCTTCTAGCATATTTTTATTGCACTCTATGATAGCAAATGTAGAACATATGTCTAAAATTGAGATCTTATAACACATAGTGAACATATATATATATATTTTAATTTCAACACCTTTTTAAATTTTCATAGCTAACTCTTTTTTTTAATTACAAATAATGTTTTAAAATTTCAATAAATTAATAATAACATAATGATAATTCACCTTTTGTTGGATTTACGAGAATCTTTCGGATGAGGTAACCTGCGGTTGCTAACGGAAATTCTCCAGAGCCTAATGACTTGGTTAGACTAAGTAAATCCAAAATTAATAATGATGTCGGGATGATGGAACCGTGGGATCTTAACCGGTCTCGCTTAACATAAAATAAAATCCTTCATTTTTTATTCAACAACGATGAACATTATTTCAAACACTTTGTACAAGATCACACTAAATAACAACAACGACTTAGGATAGACCGTTCCAAGCATAGTTCTCTCCTCTCTTTTCTCGGAACAAGACGATGACACGATCGAGCGGTTGACAATCTTCGAACGACGGCCGAGACTACAACATGAAGTGAAGGATGATCTTCAACAGAATCGTTCCATAGCCTTAAACAACTTAAACCCCTTTAGAGAACTTTGAGGTTGTTCGTCTAGCACGACGTAAATCCTTACACTATTCTTTAGGCTTTCGTGCGATCGTATATCATGTGCATAGAAGTCCCAAACTCTTTTTAGAGTTTCGAGGTTGTCGTTCAGTACGACATAAATACTCCTATATTTTTGGGTTTTTTGCATATGTAGTGCTAATATAAGTCTCAAATTCTAATAAATTGCAAGATTGAAATATTATAATTTCTCTTTAAAAAATGTAAAGTCAAATCATAGGTTAGTTTGAGAAGTCATTGACTTTTCAACCTCTCCTACTATTCACTCATTTGGATTATAAAAATAATTATTCTTATTTGATCCATTCTCACTTGACTTTTCCTACAAACGACCGTAAAAACTCTACTTTAATTTCTTGAAGATGAAACCCTTGATATTAATCGGGAGTTTTATTAAGTGACTTCAGTCATTTAAGATGTAATTAATTATAGAGGTTTGCCTCTATAGAGAATTAGGAACTCATGTAATATAAACCTTACATAATCTGGGACTTGTCGGTCATAGAAAAAGGTTTGCAAACTAAAAGAATGTCACAAGACTCTTTAATTTAGGTGGTTAAGCTTACTAACAAGTGATATATTTATCTCTCGGGATAACGTATCACTTTAGTTTCATGTTCAACCATTTAAACTATTAAACAAATGCGAGATCCATTTGGTCTCATTTTTCAGAATTAAAATACAATTTTCAAAATTAAAGTTAAGTATAAATACATGTTAAATCCTAAAAATTAGTTTCAATTTTTGAAAAAAAGACCAAAAAATTCTGGCGACTCTGCTGGGAACTAGTTTCTCTTTTCATTTTTGATCAGGAGGTTTAGTCTTCATACATCTGTAAAAGTAGTTTCAATTTTTGAAAAAATGACTGACAAATTCTGGCGACTCCACTGAGTACTAATTTCTCTTTCTATCTTTGATCAGAAAGTTTAGTCTTCTTACATCGGTAGTGTGTTCATATCCCTCATGTGTCGGATTACCAGTCTTCCGTTTACATCTCTTGCTCATTTCTTTCTTGAGCAGGTATAGTCAACTTCTCCTTGATTCTGGAGCATCTGCTTATCCATCCTTAAGCAGAGGAGTTCTAGAATCTCCAATTCCAAAGTGGGTTGGACCCTTAATAGGGTGGTGTGTTAGGAGCTACGTGCGAGATTGGTCGAAGTGATTCCGATGTGAAATAGGTCCCCTCCAATTTCAGACTAAGTCATGTATTTCACCTTCGCTTTATTCCTCTTTTGAGTATGGCTTATTGTTAGCAGGTTAGGTTAAATCCTACTCTTTAAATCCCCTCCTTTAAACTCCAAGTGCAATAAATAAAGCCCGTCAAAATTCAAAGTAAAACTCAAAATCCTCAAAAAAAAATATATGGCATCAAATGTCAAAACAAAAAAAAAGATATCCCAAATCTAAAAAAGTTCTAAATAAAAAAATCTCTCCAAGCTCAAAAATAAAACAAGTGTTAAAATTCAAAACAAAATCAAAAATAAAATTCATATGAATAAGTTTCAAAAGAAGCACCCAGTTAACGGATGAGTCGCGAAGTACCTTGTCTGTTCAGAAATCTCCACAACCAGTATGGAGCATTAATTTGAATTTGGTGAACACTCTGATATTTGCAAATTTCAAAGAAATGTCATCTTCTAAATTGACCTGCTCGATGGTGAACGGATTAACCTAGCTAAAAGTTAAAGCATCGTATTCAGAAGATCAGCAATCAATTCTCTAGCGGGCTAACTCTCTGAGGTGATACCTATCACAATAATGAAATCAGGCTGATAAAGGATGTAAAACCATCAATTGGGTTCAATCTAATTTCAACTCAAGAGCTTCTATCGTTGGGCAGGGTCCTGAAAGACGAAGAGCCTGTTGTCGTCAAGCTTACGATGAAGTCAATCGATGTCTGCCTCGACGCTTTCTACTGCGCTTTGCCAAAGATGAAATGAAGGAGGAAACACCAAAAGACATGCAAATTAAAAGTCATCTTGTTGCAACTCAGCTAGATAGTGGAAACTCCTGAAAGACGAAGAGCCTGTTGTCGTCAAGCTTACGATGAAGTCAATCGATGTCTGCCTCGACGCTTTCTACTGCGCTTTGCCAAAGATGAAATGAAGGAGGAAACACCAAAAGACATGTAAATTAAAAGTCATCTTGTTGCAACTTAGCTAGAGAGTGGAAACTCCTCCATGACTCGCATCCGAGATCAAGGTCGGAGACGAGGATGAGAGAGAAGAAACCTGATCGTTCAAGAAAGAGGAAAAATGCGGCTTGCTAGAAAATTGAGTCCTGAAAGAGGACATCAACAAGCTCTTTGTTAGCCTCGACCCTCCCACCACGGCAAAAAAAAGAACAAAAGAGAAACTAGCTCGGATTTTTAAAGCTCTTCGAACAAACAATTCAGAAATGAGCTTCACATGAGGAACATAGCTCTGATAGTACCTTAAAACTGGGTGACTTCATATGTTCTCCCGGTCAATGGGTGGTGCTTGACCAAAGGAAAATATATTGAGATTTTCATACCTATTTTATACTGTTTTTGATGATATTGCATTTTAAAGAAAGATATTTTTGATGTATTGTTGCAGGAATGATGAAATATGGTCATTGGAGCAAAAATATGCAAAAATGAGCGAATTTGGAGCGAAAAAGACCAAAATGTGAAGAATTGAACTAGGGCGCCGACGGCGCCATCGACCCTGCCGACTGCAAGAATTTCCTGACACTCCAGAAATAATTCATTAAGGTCCGCCGACGGCGCCCTCGAGGCCGCCGACGGCGAGTTCGGCGGTTATGACCAACTAGGCTTTGGATGGAGGACAAATTTTGAATGGGGATGCTTAGACAACTCTTAGAAAAACTCATCCACAACTTTAAAAGAAGATTTTGACCGAAAATTGAAGAGACTCTAGAGGTCCTGAAGGTTAGAAAGGTTTCATTAGTGTATAGTGAATTTACTAGAGTGTCAAAATTGTGAGGAATTCTTCGAGAGATTGTAAGAGTGAAGGGAAAGTGAGAGAATTGTTTCTCCTTCCCGCTTCAAAGAGGAATTATGTGTGCTGTATCCTCCCAGCCTAGCCGCAGATTAAGTAAACAAGCATAGGATTAGTCAATATTTTTTATGCCTGGACCAATGGGTAAAAAATAGGTATGCTCCTATTTGGCACAATATAATTTGAACTAATTCACTTTATTCATTCACTATAATTTATTGACAAGGAGAATGATGCTTTCTTATATATTGAATATCACATTGGAACATTCATTAGTATAAATAGTTATTAAAATTACATATTTATTTCAATTGACTATTAGTGACAGATAAACAAATTGAAGTTCATTGTTGTGATTAAAGTATTATTTTTCTAAAATCTTAGTTTGTAGTTCTAGTCTTACTCCCTGTGGGATCGATATCTAGGACTTCATTAGAGCCATATATTACTTGAGTGATACGTATACATGCGTTGATAAGTGTGACTTTACAATTATTGAATATTTATTACGTCTATATTTATCGAATCTATAATTGTTATTAAGTTTTAGTACAATTGCTGAGGAATTAAATATTTTAGCAGCAGTATTAAATATTTATATTTTTAAGCATATATAAAGTCGCGGTCAAGTTTTTGGCGCCGTTACCGGGGAGTGAGTAAAAAAAAATTATAATTAGAGTAACGGACAAATTAGGATTATTAGAAATTTTTTACTTGAATTGTAACTTATTTTTATATTTAGTTAACTATCGTATTGTGTACTGATTTGAAATTGTATGCGTAAATTTGGAGCTAAAAATCTTATACCCTTTGATTCGAAATTAGAACACACTGTTAGAAAGATTAGAAATTTGAGAAGAGAACCTAGAAATTCTGATACAATCGAAAATAACATGAACAATCAAAGAATAAAGAATGAACACCAACCTAGACCTCTACGAGATTATGCAAATCCTACAGCAGATGAAATTTACTTATCTATCCAAAATCCTGATGTAGCTGATAATTCATTTGAGCTTAAACCTGCTATTATCCAAATGATACAAAACAATCAATTTAGAGGTACACCAAATGAAGATCATAATTACACCTTGCTAGTTTTTTAGAATTGTGTGCTATTTTTAAAATATGACAGAGTCTCAAACGATGTTGTTAGAGTTAGACTTTTTCCTTTTTCACTGAGGGATAATGCTAAGATGTGGTTAAATTCGTTAGCACCAGGATCTATTAGATTTTGAGAAGAACTTTCATAGAAATTTCTATCTAAATATTTTCCTGCATCCAAAACTGTTAAACTGAGAAATAACATAACATCGTTCTGTCAGATTGATGGAGAGTCAATATATGAAGCTTGGGAGAGATTTAAAGATCTTCTTAGGAAATGTCTTCATCATTCGTTACTATTGGTTGATAATTCAAACTTTTTATAATGGATTAGTGGGATCACTTAGATCGATTATAGATATTTGGTTGATAATTCAAATTTTTTATAATGGATTAGTGGGATCACTTAGATCGATTATAGATGCTGGGGCTGCTGGTTCGTTAATGTCAAAACTTTTTGATGAGGCTTATTCGTTAATAGAAGAGATGACTACCAACAATTTTCAATGGTCTTCTGCAAGGGTAATCCTAAAAGAGTAGCTAGTATTCATGATTCTGATGCAATATCTATGTTGGCTTCGCAGATTGCTGTAATATCAAATATATTGGATCATTATGGGATGAATTATTCTCTAACACTATGTTAGCTTCACAGATTGTTGCAATATCAAAGAAATTAGATCATTATTATTCTCGAATACCTAGATGACAATATCAAAGAAATTAGATCATTATGGGATGAATTATTCTTCAACACCTCCTATGATGGAGATTCATCTGGGCAATTTGTGGATGTTCAACCTTCATATGAGACTTTAAATGTTATTAATAGAACTAACAACCCTTATTCGAACTATTATAACCCAAGTTGGAAAAATCATCCAAATTTTAATTGGAATAATAATTCTTCTATAAATAAAAAATGGGCGAACAATCCAGTGAACCCATTAGGAAATTCATCCAACTAAGGAAATGTTAATTATAAACCTTCTTATCCTCCAGGATTTAACAATAACACTCAAATTAAGGAGAATAAGTTGTCTATGGAAGAGCTGATATTAAACATGAGTCAACATTTGCAGAATCAAGGAAATCAATTTGTATCTATGGAAGAGCTGATATTAAACATGGGTCAACAATTATAGAATCAAGGAAATCAATTATAGATTCAAGGAAATCAATTACAACATCAAGGAACTGCTATTAAGAATATTGAGAACCAATTAAGGGGAAGAGCTGATATTAAACATGGGTCAACAATTGCAGAATCAAGGAAATCAATTACAAATTATAGAGCTGATATTAAACATGGGTCAACAATTACAGAATCAAGGAAATCAATTACAAATTCATGATCAATTACAAAATCAAGGAACTGCTATTAAGAATATTGAAAACCAATTAGGGCATATCGCTAATGCGCTTAGTAACTGAACAGTAGGAACTTTTCCTAGTATTGTGGAACCAAATCCTAAAGATCAAAGAAAAAAACAAATCAAAGCGATACAATTACAAAGTGGAAAAGAATTGGAAACAATGACACAGAAAAAAACGGAAACTGACAAAGAAAGATTCTGAATATCCAGATTTAGAATATCCACTTACACTAATGAAGATTACTGTGGAGAAAGTTCCACCACCGTTTCCTCAAAGATTGAAGCAACACAAACAGAATAAATAATTTTCTAAATTTGTAGAAATTCTTAAGAAGTTAACTATAAATATTCCCTGCGTAGAAGTTTTAGAGCAAATGTCTAATCATGTAAAATTTATAAAAGATATTCTAAATAAGAAAAGGAAGTTCACGGATAACGAAACTGTTGCACTTAGCGAAGAGTGTAGTGAAATTATTCAGAAAAAGCTTCGTGAAAAATTAAAAGATCCTGGCAGTTTCACTATACCGTGTGCTATCGGTGCAAAATTTTATGGAAGAGCTTTATGTGATTTGAGAGTCATCATTAATCTTATGCCTCTATCAATTTTCAAAAGATTAGGATTACGATCAAGTTTTTGTTTTTTAGATGGACATACCAATTACCATCAAATTCATATTGCTCCTGAGGATCAAGAAAAGAACATTTACTAGTCCTTTTGGAACTTTTGATTTTTGAAGAATGCCTTTCGGATTATGTAATGCACCTGCAACATTCCAGAGATGTATGATGTCCATATTTGATAAGTTATTTGATGATGGATTGGAAGTATTTATGGATGATTTCTCGGTATTTGGAACATCATTTAACGCATGCTTAAATTATCTTGAAAAAATTTTAGAGTTATGCGAAAGAACTAATCTGGTTCTGAATTGGGAGAAATATCAATTTATGGTTGCAGGAGGAATTGTGTTAGGGCATAAAATTTTGAAAAATGGTATGGAAGCAGATCTTGCAAAAATTGAAGTTATATCTAAACTAACACCTATTAATGTAAGAGAGGTTATGAGTTTTCTTGGACATGTTGGTTTTTACAGGCGTTTTTTTAAAGATTTTTCAAAAATTACCAAACCTCTATGCAAACTTTTAGAAAAGGACAAGAAATTTGAATTTACTGAAAGCTGTTTAAATGCCTTTTGGTTATTAAAAAAAAAATTAGTCACAACCCCTATTATAGTTTCACCTAACTGGGAGAAACAATTTGGACTGATGTGTGATGCTAGTGATTATGCTATTGGAGTTGTTCTTGGCAAATGTATGAAAAAAACTGATGTGTGATGCTAGTGATTATGCTATTGGAGCTGTCCTTGGACAAAGGTATGAAATGGTTTTAAAGTTATATACTACGCTAGTAAAACTCTTAATGATGCACAAATTAATTATACTGTCACTATATACTACGCTAGTAAAACTCTTAATGATGCACAAATTAATTATATTGTTACTGAAAAAGAGCTAGTAGTCATTGTGTATGCTTTAGATAAATTTAGATCTTATTCAATTGGAGCTAAATGTGATGTGCACACTGATCACTCTGCTATTAAATATCTAATGCAAAAGAAAGATGTCAAACCAAGATTGNTTGGACAAAGGTATGAAAAGATTTTTAAAGTTATATACTACACTAGTAAAACTCTTAATGATGCACAAATTAGCTATACTGTAACTGAAAAAGAGTTACTAACAATTGTGTATGCTTTAGATAAATTCAGATCTTATTTAATTGGAGCTAAATGTGTTATGCATACNCTAATGCAAAAGAAAGATGTCAAACCAAGATTGATTAGATTGATACTTTTGATGCAAGAATTTGATTTTGTGGTTATTGATAGAAAGGGAACTGATAATCAAATTGCTGATCATTTGTCGAGATTAGAAAACCATGAATTATCTGACACTGACAATAAAATTACAGAAAGTTTCTCTGATGAACTTTATAATATTAATGAGTGGAAAATATCATGGTATGTTGATATTGTTAACTATATTGTAAATGATATTTTGCCACCTATGTNTTTATAATATTAATGAGTGGAAAATATCATGGTATGCTGATATTGTTAATTATATTGTAAGTGATATTTTGCAAACTATGCTGACATTGCAACAAAAGAAGTTCATTCATGATGCAAAAACATATTTTTGGGACGAGCCTTATTTATATAAACAATATAAAGATTTGATTATGAGAAGATGTGTACCTTATGAAGAAACTGAGCTGATCATTCAGGAATGTCATGATTCTGAATTTAGAAGACATTTTGGGATTGATAAAACAACTTATAAAATTTTACAAGTTGGATTTTATTGGCCTATTATCTTTAGAGATATTTATAAATATATAAAAACTTGTGGTCGATGTCAATGAGTAGGCAATATATCTAGAAGAAATGAAATGCCTCTGAATTCCATGTTAGAAGTTGAGATCTTTGATGTTTGAGGATTGATTTCATGAGACCATTTATTCCTTCATTTGGGAACTTATATATTTTAATTGCAGTAGACTACGTTTCTACGCACAAGATTTAACCTCGTTGTGATGCTAAAAGTGTTTCAAAATTTTTAATGAAAAATATTTTCACTAGATACGAAATGCTTAGAATGATTATCACTACGTTGTGACACTAAAAGTGTTTCAAGATTTTTAATGAAAAATATTTTCACTAGATACGGAATACCTAGAATGATTATCACTAACGGAGGATCTCATTTTAGGAATAAATATTTTCAGAGACTGGCAGAAAAATTTAATATTATTCATAGAATCTCTACTGTCTATCATCCTCAAACCAGTGAGTTAGCTGAAGTTTCTCATAGAGAGATTAAACAAATACTTGAAAAGACTGTAAACCCTAATAGAGTACATTGGTCCATTAGATTGAATACCGCATTATGGGCTTACAAGGAACGTTATAAAACTCCTATTGGAATGACTCCTTACAGACTAATTTTTGGAAAGACTTGTCACTTACGCTCCTATTGGAATGACTCCTTACAAACTAATTTTTGGAAAGACTTGTCACTTACCAGTAGAACTTGTAAACCCTAGTAGAATAGATTGGTTCACTAGATTGGATACCGCATTATGGGCTTACAGGACTACTTATAAAACTCAAGTCGATTGGTCCACTAGACTGGATAACACATTATGGGCTTACAGGACTGCTTATAAAACTCTTATTGGATTGACTCCTTACAAACTGATTTTTGGAAAGACTTGTCACTTATCAGTAGAATTGGAGCATAAAACATCCTTACAGACTGATTTTTGGAAAGACTTGTCACTTACCAATAGAATTGGAGCATAAAGCATATTAGGCGATTAAACAATTTAATTATAATTTGAAAGAGGCTGGTAAGAAGAGATTCTTACAATTAAATGAATTGGAAGAATTAAGAAATGAGTCTTATGATAACGATAGAATTTATAAGGAAAAACTAAAGTTATGGCATGATCGGAAGATTAACCAGAAGAACTTTGAACCAGGACAAGAAGTTTTACTTTACAATACTAGACTGAAGTTATTTCTTAAAAAATTGAAGTCTCGTTGGTTAGGACACTTTACTGTGACTCAAGTTTATACTTACGGAGCTGTTGAAATTGAAAATCAGAAGACTGAAAATAGATTTAAGGTAAATTGACATAGATTAAAATCGTATTTTGAGGGTAAAAGATCAAATTTTAAAGAGATTTTAATGATTAGTTAACCTGAATAACACCTGAATAGGTCGGGCTGACGACTTTAAACCAAACGCTTTATGGGAGGCAACCTATATTTATCTTTATTTTTATTGCGATTATAATAGTTTTTATTTGAAATTATCATTAGTTTGTGGTAGTATTAAGCTTTACTACTCTTATTTACCCTTGAATCATCATAAGAATTGGATCCATAGAGAAAAATTGGAACGCATTTGGACCAGAGCAGAACTGTGCAATTTTTGCCTTGGGCGCCGACGGCATCAGAGACGCCGCCGACGGCGGTTTTTTCCCGAGTGTCCAGGCAAAATAAATACAGAGGCTCGCCAACAGCGCCCTATACCCCGCCGACGGCGAGATGGCGGTTTCTGGAGTTTGAATGACGGTTTTTAGCGGGAGTTACCCTTTTAAACTCCCAAATTCGATTCCTAAAGTCACATTTTCCTAAAAACGAAGTGAAACTCTAATTTCATTCATATGGCGTCCAATTCCCCTGATAATCTCAGAATGCGAGTTTTCAATCGACAAAAATTTATTAGTGCGAAAGCGCAGCGAATCTTCAACAAGTTACTGACGAAGAAAAGATTGATCAAGGAACGAGAATTGGTAAATTGAGGATTGAATAATACCTTTACGACAATTGAAGAGATGTAGTGCGGCAAAGATGAGAAGTGTTGTACTGTACTACCACCGCCGTGGTTATTTCTGTGGTGAAAAAAATTTATGCAAATTTGCATGGAATTAACCAGGGAGTTGTTTATGTACGAGGTAGATGGATCACTTTTTCTCCTGCACGAATGAATAAATTATACATGATCGAGAACGTTCCTGTCTGCCAATATTCCAACCATCTCAACAAGAAACCAGATGAATGAAATTTACCAATATTTAATGGACGAAACTGAAGACTGAGAAATGAGAGAAAACGGGTATGTTAGTTTTTCTGTGATACTCCTAAATCCCGTTTCGAAATACTGACACTTTTTCATTTCGGCGAAACTATTACCGACAATGAAGATCGGTGAAGTTTCTAAAGAAAGTGCTATTGTGAATTATTGCATCTAAAGGGGACTACCAATCGATATTGGATCAATAATTGTGAAGTCGTTTTAGCCTGATCATTCATGGATCAACTTATGGCTCAGACACCCTTCCACAATTTTCTCACTTTGCAGTTAGTTCCAAGTGTCCTACAAAAATTGGGAAAATTTACTTCTACCTTGGAAGCCTTTGGATCCAACTGAGAGATTCCCAGCCTTTGAAGATGAAAATGACATGGTCATTATAGTAGATCAATCATCTCAGAATTCATTGTCAGTGCAACCCTTAATTCCGGACAAGACTCTGGTGATCTTGCGCAGAATCAAGAAATTGGAGAAGGATGTACAAAATGTCATGAATGCAATTAATAATATATTCGATTTCTTCGATCATCTAGACTGGAGGATGAAATAACATTTCGAGCACTCTGGACATTTAGAAGATAGTTTGATACGGCTGATGTGGAGGATGAAATTGATAGAAGAGGATTCTACTGAAGAATTTCCATTCCGACCTTTGTCGGCACTATTTTTGGTTTGGGGTTTGTCCGTAAGAAGCTGTCGGTCATCGGAATTGAAATCCCGTTGCCCGCTTCGGAAGGACATTTTTAAAAAATTTTAATTTTGAAAAAGATGAAGTCAAACTGACCCCATAATTTTCATAGTTTAGATGAAAGAGCGTTTTACCTTAAATCCTGTATCTATCCCGAAGGATGAACACAAGAATTGAGGGTGAGACTCGATCAAATAAACTAAAGAAAGTTATGACATCCGTTTGGTCTGCGAAATCAATGTG
>JXCR01073612.1:50684-66356 GCA_002079205.1 Phalaenopsis hybrid cultivar | reverse complement strand
CATAATTCACGAAATCTGGAGAGGAATAAGGCAGGACATATAGCGTAATTAATAGAAGGAAGGGAATTTAAAATAGTGTCATTATTTTAAATGGTTTCCTAATATTCAAAGATTCGCTTAATTTGTATGTAGTGGACCGGGCTCCACATAACCTAACAGATAGCATCATTCAGCGTGCTGAGATACTTTGTCTTTTTTATTGATGATTACTTCAAATATGTTTGGGTGTACACCATGAAGTGCACAAGCGAAGTGCTAGAGATTTTCATAACTTGAAAGAAATGAATTGATACTCGAACTGGTAAAAAGATCAGGCGTATCAGATCATACAATGGGAGCGAATACATTTCAGATGCATTCTTGCAAGAGTGTCAGAGAGCTTGGATAAAGCGCTACTTCATTATTCAAGTGACACCACAGCAGAACAGAATGACAAAAAAGAATGAACCGAACTTTGGTGGAGAAAGTTTGGGATATGTTATCCAATATTGGGTTGGATAGAGTCTATTAGGTCGAGCCCATTGACTATGTCTGTCACTTGATGAATCATTTGTCTTCTGCATCTATTGGAAAGAAGACCCCAAAATAGATGTGATTGGGACATCCTGTTAGAGATTATGAGCACATGAGAGTATAGCTTACTACCATGTGCAGAATGATAAAATGGAACCACGAGCAAAAAAAAGTCGATCTTCATTGGCTTTAGGTGTGAAGTTAATGTCTTCAAGTTGTATGATCAGTCAAAAAGAAAGGTTGTCATTGGCAAGTATGTCGCATTTGACGAGGGAAACTTGTTGAAAAATAAAGACTCAAAGCAGATGGAGAGTTCTATTAGAACCACAGATATGCAACAGAAATTGGAGTTTAATTCAACTATATTTATTCAATAGAGTTCATCCACTTCGACTCATACCTAATTCAATTGCAGTTCGNCTACTAAAAAACTACTGTCATACTTTTTCAAAAAAAAAAAAAAAAAATTGTAACTGTCACTGTAGCTTTTTGAACAGCAATTTCATCTTCAACAGCTTCACAACTGCTTCTTCAAACAGTTACATTTGCCCCAAACTGACCCTTAGAGTAGAAATAATTTATAAATTGAATCTAAAGTTGAAGTTAGAAGAAAGTAGGATGGAGAGAAAATGGGCAGGCCTGAGGAGAATCTTTTGTATCGTATTCTCAACTTTTGAACCCCTACTTAACAAAAGTACATGACTGAAAAGAATTTAATAATAATAACTACATAAAACTACATATAATTGTTGTGCTAAATGCCAAATTGCAAGTAAGAGGATTGTTGACTGGTTGCCAACCGTGTTTGAACTAGTTATTGTGTGAGCTCTTGAGTACCCCTGACCAAGTTCCGGGTCAAATGCATTTACATTTTGCCCCGACAGGTGTTACTATTGATGAACATTTGAATGATTTCACAAATTTGTTAGCTATTTTATTAAATTTGGAGGAGGATATTATAGATGAAGCAAATCGTTTCTTCTGTTCAATTCGCTCCCAGATAAGTACATAAATTTCACTGTGACACTTATTCATAATGTCTTTAATTATGGAGAAGTGACTACGACACTGTTGAATCGGGAGTTTCGTCAACATGAGTTTCGTCGAAGAAACAAAGAGTCTGTAAATATGGAGTCAGCTAAGGCACGTACACTCTAACGTGACAGATCTAAGAAGCAGGAGAAGAATTGGGAAAAGAAAGGTGGCAGCACCGATACTTCCCATAAGCGGAGCAAGTCTCGTGGGTGCAGTCTTGAAAAAATCTAGTGTGTTTTTTGTTTAGAGATTGATGATTGGAAGAAACATTGTTAGAAGCTGAAGAAGGGAAAGGAAGTTGCTTCTGAGGCGAAAGCCAATATTAGTGTGGACAAATGTGAAAATGCGGAATCAAATTTATCGTTATCTGCAGTTTCTCATAGTTTGTTTACATATGATTCGTGTTGGATTCTAAACACAGATGCTACCCATCACATTTCTCCTCATCGAGGGTAGTTTTGTACGTACAAGAAGCTGGATAACGGTGCAATGACAATGAACAATAGTCAAACTTCTTATACAATTGATATAGAAAGTATCTTTATCAGAATGCATGATAGTACTAGGAGAGAGCTGACAGACATTAAACATGCTCCAAATATCAAAAAGAATTTGTTGTCAGTTGGAACTTTAGAATCCAAGGACTAAAAAATAGTTATTGAAGCAGAAATTCTAAGAATATATCGCGGAGCGATGATTTTTATGAATGGAGTTTTTCATCACAATCTTTACTATCATCAAGATAGTACGATGACTAGAACGACTGTTGTTGTTTATGATTCTTCTGATATTACTATGTTGTGGCATATACATGTAGCTCATGCTGGAGAGGTTTCATTTCAAGCTTTGGTGAAATAATGATTGAAAAAAGGAGTGAGCATCTACAAGCTAGATTTCTGTGGACAATGTGTGTTTGACAAGAGGGCATGCCTATCTTTTGGTACTGCCGTTCACAGTGCAAAAGGTATTTTAGAATATGTTCACACAAATGTTTAAGCCTGACGAAGATAGCATCATTCAGCGTGCTGAGATACTTTGTCTTTTTTATTGATGATTACTTCAAATATGTTTGGGTGTACACCATGAAGTGCAAAAGCGATGTGCTAGAGATTTTCATAACTTGAAAGAAATGAATTGAGACTCGAACTGGTAAAAAGATCAGGCGTATCAGATCATACAATGGGAGCGAATACATTTCAGATGCATTCTTGCAAGAGTGTTAGGGAGCTTGGATAAAGCACTACTTCACTATTCAAGTGACACTACTTTGTTCGAGAAAGTTTGGGATATGTTATCAAATATTGGGTTGGATAGAGTCTATTAGGTCGAGGCCATTGACTATGTCTGTCACTTGATGAATCATTTGTCTTCTGCATCTATTGGAAAGAAGACCCCAAAATAGATGTGATTGAGACATCCTGTTAGAGATTATGAGCACATGAGAGTATAGCTTACTACCAAGTGCAGAATGATAAATTGGAACCACGAGCAAAAAAAAGTCGATCTTCATTGGCTTTAGGTGTGAAGTTAATGTCTTTAAGTTGTATGATTAGTCAAAAAGAAAGGTTGTCATTGGCAGGCATGTCGCATTTGATGAGGGAAACTTGTTAAAAAATAAAGACTCAAAGCAGATGGAGAGTTCTATTAGAACCACAAATATGCAACAGAAATTGGACTTTAATTCAACAATATTTATTCTATAGAGTTCATCCACTTCGACTCAAATACCTAATTCAGTTGCAGTTCAAAAGGTATATATTGATAGTGCTCAATAGAAGATGAAAGAATATGCTGATGATGAGATTCCTGCTCAGGAATCTACTGCTAGAAACGGAACTAGACTCCAAAATGTCCCAAAATTAAGTAAATTGAAGGATCACATTGCATTTGTACTTTCAGTCATTAATGCAGAAATTCCTTATCACTACAAAGAAGTGTTAGAGGTGGAATTCGGTTTAAAAAAGAAAAAGGAAATTACATGTTTACTATTCCCGCCTCCCCCGTTTCGCGAAAAGAAGCCATCTCCCGCCTCCCGCTGCTCCCGCCTCCTCTGCTAAGTTGCGAACCGAAACAGTGGGTGTGTGTGTTGCTTCCTATTTAGCGATATACAGGAGGTGATCCTAAGAAGAAAGAGAAAAAGATTAGGAATCGCACGTTTATTTTCTTCCTAGGTGCGTGCGGTAGCTACAGCAAAATCTGCTTCTTCCTTCCGATTCTCCAAGGCTTCTTCTCTTCCTTTTTGTGGCTACGGTGAGATAGAAGAAGAATATAAAAGCTTCTTCACGTTATCTGACATTGTTTTTCCTAGATTTCTTTTACTCTTTGTGGTTTAAGGTGGAGAGAGAGGAGAAAACAAAGAGGCTTTTCTTATAATCGCCAAGACGATCGGCGGGCGTAACTCCTTGAGTAATAAAATCCGCTGCAACTCTGAGCTTCTTCACGTTATCTGACATTGTTTTTCCTAGATTTCTTTTACTCTTTGTGGTTTATGGTGGAGAGAGAGGAGAAAAGAAAGAGGCTTTTCTTATAATCGCCAAGACGATCGGCGGATGTATCTCCTTGAGTAATCAAATCCGCTGCAACTCTGTGGATGTATGCAATTTGTCTAACCACGTAAATCTATGTGTTTCTCTATTTTCTGGTTTGCGAATTTCTAGTTCTATTTTTCGCTTCGTCTTCGATCGTTATATTTTATATACTACCACAACAACAAAAAAGTAAAGAGCCCAGACTGTGATCTTTGGAGAGCAAAAATGAATGAAGAAATGAAGTCTCCTCGAAAAAATAGCACTTGGAGGTTAGTGAAGCTACTTCCGAGAAGGAAAGTCATCGGCTGCAAATGAGTGTATGCAAAGAAGAACGAATTTCATGGAGCTGATGTGAGGTACAAAGTAAGATTAGTGGCAAAAGACTTTGCGTAATAAGAAAATATTAAATATAATGAAGTGTTTTCCTTAGTAGTTAAACACCCCTCAATTCGTATTCGCTTAGCGCTTGTAACACAATGTAATCTGATCTAGGAACAACTCAATGTGAAGATTTACATGTTGCAGTCACCTGAATATGGACATGGTTTGAAAACTGAACAAGTCTTTATATGGGTTAAAGCAGTCACCACGACAATGGAATAAAAAATTGATCTGTTTTTTAGGGAGCAAGAGCACACGAGGAACCAGTATGTTGGTTTTGTGAGCAAATTTATGCATGATTAAGGAAGAAAGCATTGTCAAGTTGTGAAGAGTATTTTGAAGTATATGAATGGTACATTTGACGTTGGTTTTGCATTTGAGAGAGTCATATATTGCAGATTTGTGTGTAGGCTATACTGACTCAGACTACACGGGTGATGTGGATAGCCGGAGATCTACTATTGGTTATTTATTCACATTGGCAGGAGGTACACTCAATTATTCAATCTACTGTTGTGTTGTCTACTACGTGTCAAAGTTTTGAGAAAAATAGGTTGAATACTGAATAGACACGATTGTTTTTTCTCTTTACTTTCATTCCATTAAATAACAATCTTACAATCTATTTTAGGTACAAAATAAAATGCATAATCTATTTTAGATAACTTAATAATACATATTCTTAATCTAAATATTCAGCTAAAAGGGAAATAAATCAGAATAAAAATATTAGAATTAAGGAAGCTCATAATTATAGAAAATTCCTAATTTAGCTGTCTGATTTTCGTCTTTACTGATTGACATCCCCCTCAAATTGATGTTGACTAATCAAAAAACATCAATTTGTCAACAAGAAGCTCATGACATTATCGGAACCAAAAAATCTTCAAGCTGCTGAAGCCGAGAGTGCCCAAGCCTGAGATTGTAGAAGTCTGAAAGTGTCGAAGCCTGAGATTGCCGAAGCCTAACAGTGCTGAAGCCGGAGAGTGTCGAAGTCTGACAGTGCCGAAGTCTCAAAGACAACTCCTGAATCATAACATGATTTGAACAAAGAAAAGCAAGAAATCATTCATCATTGGCGTCCACAAATTCAAATTAATAGCCACAAGAAGGATCCGCTTCCAAATACACGATCCAGATGCTATCAATCATAGCATATAAGTAGGATCCACGTCCTAATCCAAATGCTACCGATCATAGCCCACAAATAGGATCCAAGTGCTATCGATCATAGCCTACAAGTAGGATCTGCATCCTGTTATACAATCCAAATGCTATTGATTCTTCATGTGACGATGGTGACGATTTATTCCCTCAATACCATGAGAACATAGAGATTGATAGTTAGTAGAAAATTAAACCAAACAATCCAGCCTGCAACCCCGAACCCTAGATATTGGCGTCGGCTGTTGGAGGAGGAGACGGAAGAGGTGAACCGAGCACGACATCTGTAGAACATCAACTTGATCGTAACCGTACTCCATCGTCGAACACCGAAGCTCTACGAACGCCGGCCAGTCGAGGAGCTCCGCTCTAACCGTAAAACGCTCCATCTCTTCGCCAATTTGTTGATTCTGCTGTTGATCCTCTAGAGCCATTTTGCCTACAATATCTCAATGCAAAGGAATGCCGCATTTACGAAGATTGATGGAGGATAGAAGCAAAATTGCTTCTCAGACCCTGCGGTAGCCCTTTTTGGGGCTTTGTGAGATGGGTGAATCCAGTTCCTCCCTTCCCGCAAGAAGACAGGCGGGAAGGGAGTTTTGACGATCCTTCAACGACTATCGGTGGTTGGGGCGAAATTTTGACTCGATAGCATGTCAAAGTTTTGAGAAAAATGGATTGAATACTGAATAGACTCGATTGTATTTTCCTTTTGTTTTCATTCCATTAAATGATAATCTTACAATTTATTTTAGATACAAAATAAATTGCATAATCTATTTTAGGTAACTTAATAATATATATTCATAATCTAAATATTCAGTTAAAAGAGAAATAAATCAGAATAAAGATATTGGAAATAAGAAAACTCCTAATTTAGCTGTCTGATTTTTGTCCTTCCTGTTTGACACTACAGAGGGCAAATACATGTCAATCACAAAGGCGATGAAGTAAGTGATATGGACACAGGTCCTCTTGAATGAATTGGGAGTTGATCAGAGTCTCAGACGGTGTTCTGAGATAGTTAAAGTGCAATATTTTTTATCATAAATTCAGGTCAACATGCTCGTAACAAGCACATTGATGTGAGTAGGGTTGTCAAAAAAACTCGTTGTTCGAGAACAGCTCGTGTTCAACTCGTTAAGTTGCTTGTGTTCGGCTTGTTCGTCAAACATCAATTTGTTCACTCGTGTTTGGCACGTTTTAACTTGAAATAAAGAAATTACATCTTTTATTTATATAACAATATATTATATATATTATTTCCATAATAAGACAGTATATAAATTATTTATATAATAAGATATTATATATATTTATATATAAGTTTAAATAACAAAAACTTGTGTGGTCATGTGATTTTGTGTCTTCTATTGCATAGATTTAATGCAGGTCGAATCCAACACCTTATATCTATTTTTTTTTCAAATTAATTTAACGAGTCAATTTTGAGCCAAATACGAACAAGAATATTTAAAACGAGTCGAGCACGAACACACTGTTCACGAGCCAATTTCGAACATAAGCAATTTCAAACGAGCCGAACACGAGTCAAGTCTGAGCTCGCTCAAGCTTAACTAATTTACAGCCTTATAAGTGAGGTACCACTTTGTTCATAACTTGATTAATGATGTCAAGGTTCTGTTGAAGTTCAGAAGTTCACCTATTGCAAAAGTTTAGTGAACATTCGAGCTCAGGATTGATTGCCTAGTCGGGCATTTTGAATATTAATGCGAGGCTTGATCACTTCGGTAGGGGGATAGGTAGGCAACCATCATGGTACAGCTGAATTGAAATTTAGAACTCATTTGTTCATCTCTCACTGATCTAGAAGTAAGAGACGAGGTGAAGATTGTTGTATTTATAGCTTGTTTTAAATTAAGGATAATTTTATCTTTTGATTCTATTTACTAGTATGCCCTTGTTCTCTTCTATAAAAAGGTCTTAGGGTCTATAAAATATATAAGGTGAGAAGCGAGGAGTTGTATCCCCAAGTCTTTTGTTATTTCTCTCAATTTTGTGCCAGTGAAATCTCTCTCTTCGTGGACGTAGGTGGATCAATTCAACGTCGAACCACATAAATCATTTGTATTTCATTGTTGTTATGTGAAATTCTATGTTTCCACATTATTTTTCACATAACAATAGGTTCATACATAACACTTAAATATTTACTATCAAATCAAAAATAACACAATTGTCACTTTTTATAAGTTTTCAAGCATAGGTTTAAAGCACCTAAGGCGGTCTTTGACTGTAACTTAGATTTATGTCAAGTAGTATTTATCAAATCCGGATTTATTTTTTTACGGCTGAGTTCCTGAGCGACTATTGAATAAATCCACCTCGTACTCAGATTTAATAAATCCGGATTTACGTCGGGAAGAAGATGGAACACAAGGGAAAACAGACAGCTAGAAAATTCGGTTTAACGGAGCATTAGATTTAATGTTCAGCTTTTTTTGTGTTTCGTCGGATTTAAGCTAAATTCATGACTAAATTTTATTAATAATATTCCACCAAACACCCCCTAAATGTTATACATGTAAATACCAGTTTAGGTGTGAGATATGTATTTCTCCTTCAAACCAAACAAACCAAGCCTAAAAGGTTTCCTAGATGGCAGTCAACGAGGGTTTTTCGGTTCATTCTTCTTTATCACATACCTTGGAAAGGAAAGCTCGCTTGGCGACCATATAGCAGCTATCGGGATCATTCTCCTTCATCACCCTCTCATCCACCCAGAAAATATGCCACTTAGCCCAATCGACTTCACCGACATACGGCGGCTCCAATAATTTCCTGCAATCAGTTGGCAACAGAAGTGAAAATGCAATCCGAACTCTATGGTTTCAATAGGGAAACGGATTAGCAAATTTANCATCAACATACGGCGGCTCCACTAATTTCCTGCAATCAGTTGGCAACAGAAGTGAAAATGCAATCCGAACTCAAGGGTTTCAATCGGGAAACGGATTAGCAAATTTTATCTCACCTGAGCTTGTGAACGAGGTAACCGCCGGAGAGAACGACGGTGAAGGCGTTCCTCTGATGGGAGAACTTACGGGAGAGTTCCACCGTGTGTTTCGCGATGCCATCAGCTAGATCGTCGTCGGTGTCGAAGATCTTTACTTCCTTCTTCTCTCCGGACATTGTTGAGAAACGGCGGTGGCGATAGTACTGAGATGATTGGGATGAAGAAGAAGAGAAAGGGGTCGAAAGAGGTTGAAGAAGTATGGACTCTTTTCTTTATCATTCTTTTGCTTTGGAATTTAGTATTGCGGCATTTACATGCATACCACCTAATTCTTATGTATTTATATATCATCACCTAAATTTTAATATTTACCAGGCGAATAAATTTAAAATTTATTTACTTTTATTTAGGAAGTTTAATAGATTTTAATCACAGAGTATTACTTGATTGAAAATTGAAGCTTGTGGAAGGAATATATGGCGAAAATAAATTGGATTATCGTGAAATTATGAGTGTTAAAGTTAGTTGAACACACACTCATGACTTGTTTTTGGGCACTTGCAACTATTTGAAGAAGCAACTGTGAAGTTGTTGTAGAGGAAATTATAGTTCAAAAAATTATTGTTGTTATTACACTTTTTCTTTATTTTTAAATAGTAACTTTCTGACAATTATTACACATAGGGTCCGTTTTGGAGGTGTCGGGAGCGCAGTGCCGAGAGTGACAGCGAAGTTCGGTCGTTTGGGAGTGTGTTGGGCAGCAGCGTACCACTTTTTTTATTAAACGTCGGCCGCAGAAAGAGACTCGCGACTCGCGTTCAAAGATTGACTTTTTAGTGATCGAACCCCGTTGTTCTGTCCTAATTTTTTCTTCGTGAAGAAAAGAATTATGATTGCTCAATCATGGATCATTGTTTTCATGGCACATTTATTCATTATTTATTGGTTGTTTTATAAAAAATGTTATGAGTATTGCACTTTATTTTATTTGTTGGGTTGGCGCCGGGAATTATAAAAAGGCTTAATCATCAACTTCGTAGGCATGCATATGAATTAGGGTGTGTTTGGGGTGGCGACAGTTGTTTGGAGAAACAGTTGTGAAGTTGTTAAGCAAAGATGACTATCAAAGAAGCAGCAATGGTTATTATAAATTTTATTTTTATTTTCAAAAAATGCGACTAACTTACCTATNCTATCGGGATCATTCTCCTTCATCACCCTCTCATCCACCCAGAAAATATGCCACTTAGCCCAATCGACTTCATCAACATACGGCGGCTCCACTAATTTCCTGCAATCAGTTGGCAACAGAAGTGAAAATGCAATCCGAACTCTAGGGTTTCAATCGGGAAACGGATTAGCAAATTTGATCTCACCTGAGCTTGTCAACGAGGTAACCGCCGGAGAGAACGACGGTGAAGGCGTTCCTCTGATGGGAGAACTTACGGGAGAGTTCCACCGTGTGTTTCGCGATGCCATCAGCTAGATCGTCGTCGGTGTCGAAGATCTTTACTTCCTTCTTCTCTCCGGACATTGTTGAGGAACGGCGGTAGCGATAGTACTGAGATGATTGGGATGAAGAAGAAGAGGAAGGGGTCGAAAGGGGTTGAAGAAGTATGGACTCTTTTCTTTATCATTCTTTTGCTTTGGAATTTAGTATTGCGGCATTTACATACATACCACCTAAATCTTATGTATTTATATATCATCACCTAAATTTTAATATTTACCAGGTGAATAAATTTAAATTTTATTTACTTTTATTTAGGAACTTTAATTGAATTTAATCACAGAGTATTACTTGACTGAAAATTGAAGCTTGTATCTATTATATTATGATGAGTGATGGGACGAATATACGGTGAAAATAAATATTAACAATGGTTAGATTATCGTGAAATTATGAGTGTTAAAGTTAGTTGAACACACACTCATGGTTTGTTTTTGGGCAGTTGTAACTGTTTGAAGAAACAACTGTGAAGTTGTTGCAGAGGAAATTATAGTTCAAAAAATTATTGTTGTTATTACACTTTTTCTTTATTTTTAAATAGTAACTTTTTGACAATTATTACACATAGGGTCCGTTTTGGAGGGTGTCGGGAGCGCAATGGGGAGAGTGGCTGAGAAGTTCGGTCGTTTGGGAGTGTGTTGGGGCAGCAGCGTACCACTTTTTTTTATTAAACGCCGGCCGCAGAAAGAGACTCGTGACTCGCGTTCAAAGGTTGACTTTTTACTGATCGAACCCCATTGTTCTGCCCTAATTTTTGCTTCGTGAAGAAAAGAATTATGATNGAGCGCAGTTGGGAGAGAGGCAGAGAAGTTCGGTCGTTTGGGAGTGTGTCGGGGCAGCAGCGTACCACTTTTTTTATTAAACGCCGGCCACAGAAAGAGACTCGTGACTCGCATTCAAAGGTTGACTTTTTCCTGATTGAACCCTGTTGTTTTGCTTTAATTTTTGCTTCGTGAAGAAAAGAGTTATGAGTGCTCAATCATGGATCAGTGTTTTCATGGCACATTTATTCATTATTTATTGGTTGTTTTATAAAGAATGTTATGAATATCACACTTTATTTTCTTTGTTGGGTTGGCACCGGGAATTATAGAAGGCTTAATCATCAACTTCGTAGGTTGCATATGAATTAGGGTATGTTTGGGGTGGCGACAGTTGTTTGGAGAAATAATTGTGAAGTTACTGAGCAAAGACGACTATTAAAGAAGCAGCAATGGTTATTATANTTGGTTGTTTTATAAAGAATGTTATGAATATCACACTTTATTTTCTTTGTTGGGTTGGCACCGGGAATTATAAAAGGCTTAATCATCAACTTCGTAGGCATGCATATGAATTAGGGTATGTTTGGGGTGGCGACAGTTGTTTGGAGAAACAGTTGTGAAGTTGTTAAGCAAAGACGACTATTAAAGAAGCAGCAATGGTTATTATTAATTTTATTTTTATTTTCAAAAAATGCGACTAACTTAACTAGTCAAGTGAGGATGTAAAACTCAACCTTTCCACCACAAATTCTTGCAAAAGAAGGCAAAAAATTATTTTCCCAAAATCCCCAGCATTGCGATGCAAACTACGTTGCACCGTCAGCCTATCGCGCTGATGTTATGCATCTATTACCCATTAATTGTCAACTGATACAAATTGAGAAGTTCCAACATTTAAATACATTAANATATATATATATATATATATATATATATATATATATATATATATATATATATATATATATATATGTAAATTGCCCCTATTTAAAAAAAAAATAAAAAAAAAACATGAGCAAAAGAAATATAGGATGATTTATTTAACACCAACAGTTATTTAGCACATTGACGTTGGCCGTAGAGGGCATATGAGCCTCTCATACATCTACTAAACCCCATGAAACATAAGACGGTCAGCAGGACCGTTATTCGAAAGCAAGAACAGTTAACGACTGATGCCATAAAACCTGCAACAAAAATAAAAAATAAACAGTTATATGGCTTAAATGAAATCTCAGAGCAAGAATAATGCAATACTACATGATNTCATACATCTACTAAACCCCATGAAACATAAGACGGTCAGCAGGACCGTTATTCGAAAGCAAGAACAGTTAAACGACTGATGCATAAAACCTGCAACAAAAATAAAAAATAAACAGTTATATGGCTTAAAAGAAATCTCAGAGCAAGAATAATGCAAAACTACATGATAATGATGGTTGGGAAATAGAAAAAAAAATAATTTAAATATTTAGAGCAAAAATTAATATAAAACATAGTCNGTTATTCGAAAGCAAGAACAGTTAACGACTGATGCCATAAAACCTGCAACAAAAATAAAAAATAAACAGTTACATGGCTTAAATGAAATCTCAGAGCAAGAATAATGCAAAACTACATGATAATGATGGTTGGGAAATAGAAAAAATGATGGTTGGGAAATAGAAAAAAATAATTTAAATATTTAGAGCAAAAATTAATATAAAACATAGTAGAATAATAACATACACAAAACTAAATATGTTTGTATGATCAATGGCCGCATTATGATGCTATGATTGCAAATTTTCGATACAGTATGATTGCTGACAATGCAACCCTAATTTGCAGAATAATATGACTTGCTGTTTGGAATGACTGTAATTTTTTAAAAAGATGATTGTAAAATTGGGGTGAAGAAATTAACTTTCTTGTAGTGATAATTATAAACATATATATATTTTTCTCAAAAAATTAAAGAACAGCTTCACGGATTATATTGAAAAAATAATAATTTCTCGCCATAGAAATTTTTAGAACATAATTCATCAAACAGAACCGTGGTGGTGATCTGTAATGCAAAGCAGATNTGTGAAATTAATGGCCGCATTATGATGCTATGATTGCAAATTTTCGATATAGTATGATTGCTGACAATGCAATCCTAATTTGCAGAATAATATGACTTGCTGTTTGGAATGGCTGCAATTTTTTAAAAAGATGATTGTAAAATTATGGTGAAGAAATCAACTTACTTGTAGTGATAATTATAAACATATATATTTTTCCCAAAAAAATTAAAGAACAGCTTGACGGATTATATTGAAAAAAAAAAATTCTCGCCATAGAAATTTTTAGAACATAATTCCTCAAATAGAACTGTGGTGGGCCGGTGGCGATCTGTAACACAAAACAGACAGAAAGTTATCCCAAACAGAAATCTGCGTAACTTATTTCTTTCTTGGGATAAAAATTAGGCCTAGTAACTTAAAAATTAGTAGGTGCATGCTTTCACCAAGACGGACCAAGTACATGCATGAAAAATGTTGCGATGATATTGCTTTGATCATGGTAAATAAAAAAANTCGATACAGTATGATTGCTGACAATGCAACCCTAATTTGCAGAATAATATGACTTGCTGTTTGGAATGACTGCAATTTTTTAAAAAGATGATTGTAAAATTATGGTGTAGAAATCAGCTTACTTGTAGTGATAATTATAAAAATATATATTTTTCCCAAAAATTAAAGAACAGCTTGACGGATTATATTGAAAAAAAAAAATTTCTCGCCATAGAAATTTTTAGAACATAATTCCTCAAACATAATTGTGGTGACGATATGTATGGCAAAGCAGACAGAAAGTTGTCCCAAACAAAAATCTGCGTAACTTATTTCTTTCTTGGGATAAAAATTAGGCCTAGTAACTTAAAAATTAGTAGGTGCATGCTTTCACCAAGACGGACCAAGTATATGCACGAAAAATGTTGCGATGATATTGCTTTGATCATGGTAAATAACAAATTTCAACTGTTTGATTCAAAATTTCCTGTAAATTATATCGAAATCTCACACACATGCCTAAAGAAAAAGAATACCAAACGTCGAAGAGAAATAAAGCGAGACTGTAGAATAAAAAGCTTTATAATTTCAGCCAAATGTGAGTATCAGTGTAAATAATTTGCTATTGGAATACTTCTAAATGATTTCCACAAGCTCAACAATTAAAACTCTGAACAGAGTTATAAATAGAAGATTCTGTGTGTGGCATACGGGTAAAAGAAAAAGGGAACGCAAAAGCCAGCTTTTTCTTTATCCTTCTTCTTCTCTGGCTTACGGTGGAGAGAAAGAAGGAGAGGAGAGAGAGGAAGAGAGAGAGAGAAATTATTCTTGAGAAAGAAATTATTCTTGTAATCGTCGAGGTGATTGACGGGGTATAATCCTCAAGCTAATAAAATCCTTTGCAGCTTCGTGGCATAAGCAATTTGCCGATCCACGTAAATCTGTTTGTTCTGTTGTGCATTCTGTTCTGCAAATTTTTCGTTTTAATTTCTGCTTTATTGCCTTCAATTTTCACAACATTGTCTGCTTGATTAAAAAATTCATTGACTAGGGGTGTCAAACCTGACACGATATGCCAATTCGATCCGAGGTCAACTTGAAAATTCTATGTTCAGGCTGACATTAATAATTTAGAGTTAGGTGTGGATTAGGAATCTTAAGCTATTTAATTTTTCGACTTAGGCTTAAATGAACCTGTGAACTTGAAGTTGATCCAAAACAAACCCGCTAATTTAAAATGAACTAAAAAATCGGCCTTGAAATTGAACCGGTATTAACTCAAAATTGACCAAAATTTGACCCGAATAGCTATTATGCCTTGTGTTAAAATATTAGACTGGTCAAATTTGGGTTAGTGGGTTGAAGTTGTGTTGTGTTTGGGTTTTTCTAAGCCATTTAATATTTGAGTAAGATTTGGGTCAATTTCGGGTCAAACTTGAACCCATTTTGAGACCTCTATTGGCTACTAGCTCCTAACTCCAGAGCATAAGAGAGTGCCTATGCTTAACCGAACAACTTAACCATGGGCAAATACACATAACTTATCATTGACCAAAGTAGACGCAGACAACTTCATGATAATTCTAATGAGTTCATGATAGTCATAACAAGTTCACCATTTTCTATAGTTCTGACCTGACCAAGTTACCTGAATTGGTCTGACTTAGAGTGAACCGAATTCTAATGTACAAAAGCAACTTCATAAATTAAGTTGAGGAGATAAGGAAACCCGAACTCGGAAGAGGAGGTTTATCTCATTTCCTCGTTCATCCCCTAATACCTTCCAACAGAAAATATTATGGAAAGTAAAACCCCAAACTAACCATTAACCCCTACACATAACTTACCGAGGAACTACAATAACTAACAGGTAACAAACCTGTTAATATAATTCTAATCCGCCCGTTACATTTACCTAACAAATTATCAACATTGAACATGCATGCCATGCAAAATCAATCAAAATAATTAAAAAACACTTGCAAACTACAAGAACTTACTATCAGATCTTCAAAAGCTTTGAAGCTGCCAGTTTATCAAGAAACCAAATGAACTTCCCATTCTCAAGATCAACCCTTTGCACAGGCAGCAAATCAGTTGATGAATTAACCCCTAATACTTTCTGCACAGCATCAACTTCGCCGGAGCCAGCGATCACCATGAAAATGTAAGCCGAACCATCAATTACAGGGAAGGTGAAGGTTATTCGCACAGGTGGGAGCTTTGGAGAATTTTTGATAAATGTAACCCATTT
>JXCR01073612.1:28441-50244 GCA_002079205.1 Phalaenopsis hybrid cultivar | reverse complement strand
TTAAATATGAAATACAAAACTAGCATCACAATAATTTTAAAAATATTAAAAAATTTGATGACATGACCAAAATTAAAAAATAATTCTTTTCCAAAATCAATCGGGTTGAGGGACACTTTGCCCGTTGTATAATCATAACCTTCTTTAAAACTTCATTCATTACCCTCCTTTGCTCCGTCTCCAATGTCTTTCTTCTCCATTGGATACTCCTCATGGAAAGCTCTTGTACAAATTGTTTTCATCTAATTGGCTTCACCTCCTTTTTCTTCTAGCGGTGAGACCAGTCTCATAAATGACCCTTAAAAGCTCTACCATTGCGAAAGAACTTTTTTTTATTTTTAGGATTTGTATAGAAAAAAGTAAAATGTTGTATGGGATGATATTTGATTTAGAAGAATCAAAAGAATCTGTTTGAACAACGAAGGATTACAAAGCTATTTTTTTATTCCTCGCTCGCCCTTGACGACCAACTGAATAAGAGTGATAACAATCTTTTTCGTTATGAAACACAAAACGGAGCTTGAAAACTGAGCCGAAATCGTGATCTGAAACAGGAGAAAATTGTCGTTGCGGTGGGAAAAAATCTCAAAAAAATTAAGGCTTTGTTTGAGGACGCATTTCGGCTCCTTTTCAATCTACCGAACATGTATAAAATGTTGTGGTTTATTTTTGTATTTAATTTTTTTGAACTTTTCTCCCACCGCAACGACATTTATCTTCTGTTTAAGATCGGGATCTCGAGATATCTTTCATGTTCTAATTATTATTTTCGTAACTAAAAATATCGTTATTACTCATATTCAGTTTGTCACTTAGGCGAGTGAGGAAGAAGAAAAATAGTCTCACTATCCTTTTGTCGTTCAAACGGATTGTCCTAATTCTTCTGAATCAGATATCATCCATTACATCATTTCACTTCTAAATAAATCCTAAAAGGCATTTTTTTTTTTACCATGGGAGACGGCTTTTAGAGGTCATTTATGAGAGCGGTCTCACCGTGAAAAGAAAAAATAGGTGAAGCCAATGGTATGAAAGCAATCCGTACGAGGGTTTTGCATGGAGAGTTTTCAATGAAGAAGAAGGCGTTAGAAACGGAGTCAAGGAGGGTATAAAATGAAGTTTTGAAGAAGAAGATGACGATACAATGGTCAAAGAGTTCCTCAACGCTGCGTTAAGAAAAGAGTTATTTTTAATTTTGGACATGTTCTTAAATTTTTTAATATTTTATAATTATTTTGATGTGGGCCTTATATTTCTTATTTAAATTCTTTGAAATTTAATTATTGCTAAATTTTAAAATAACATACTAAACATGCAGAACAATTTAATTATAATACTATTTTTAATTTGGTAGCATGTAGATTTGATATATTCGGAATTACACGCATTTAAATTTTATTTTCTAAAAACAATCTAGTAGTATTAAATATGATGGTTATAATTTAAAAATATTAGGATTATTGTAGTCTTTTATGTTAAAATGATTATAAATAATAGTGTTAAAAATTACACACATTTTTTTTATTCAAACAAACTACCTTTGTGGTTCCACTTTAATAATTTCCTACAATAACCCCCACAATATACCCACAATAAACCCCCAATAAATCCCAAATAACCTCTGCGGTTTCACTTCAATAACCCCTACATTAACCCCTGCAATAACTCCCTAATAACCCCCAATAACCTCCGCGGTATAGCACACATGACGGCATATTATTGGAGTCTACATGACTCCGTATGGAAATTTTTTGCCCCAAACAAAGCAGAAATAACAAAAGAAACTACAACATTTTATATGTGTTCGGTAGAATGAGAAAGACCCGAAATAGCGGAAACGCGTCCTCAAACGAAGGGTGCGTTTGGGGTAGCTTATTTGCTGTGTTTGTGTTTTGAAAACGCACCTGAGATGTTTGTTTCTCGCTTTTCAACAACTTATCATAAAACACCATTTATAATTTGTGAAACACGCGGCCCGCAAGATCATCACCGCGGGCTGCATTTTGTTCGCGACATTACTCATGTGCCCTCTCTTTCGCATCTGCCCTCGTTCGCATCCCGTGCCCTCGTTACCCATTGTTCGCATTCTCTGCCGCTCTTCCCTCTTCTTCGGCAATCTCTCTCAAGATAGGTAACCTTCAAACTCTTCTTCGGCTCTCTTCGGATCTGTTTTTTATTTTTTTTCCTGTTGAATCGCAAATCGCAGTTCTTCCCCCTCATTCGCATCCTCTGTCGCTCATATCCCTTCTTCGGCAATCTCTCATGACAGGTAATCTTCGGTATCTTCTTCTTCTTCTTCTTCTTCGACATTTTCTCCTCTACGACATTAGCGTCTGAATCTTTTTTTTTCCCAGTCGAACTGCAAATCGCAGATCTTGTGAGTTTTGCAATGATAACCTTGATGAACAAGAAGTTTAGCTGCTTCATCTTTCTGATGCATCTATATTCGAAGTAGAAGTCCCAGCTAGGAGTAAAGGTTCCGTTGAACTGAATAATAAATTTTGTTTGTCTTTCTATAAAATTGCAAAATCAAGTCAAGAACCTTTGAAGGAGAAGTCTTCCTGAACTAATATTGGTTCAACATTAATTTACTTTGCCCTACATTCTTTTTATGTTCAGGGAATGGACTAAAGAGCTCCTTACTTGAATATTTTCAGTATGATGATGGTACATGCATAGGAATTTCGGTTGAAGTGTATGTAATTGCCTATTTATTAATTTATCTATTTTCAAGCTGTTGATGGTTCATGCGGCCTTGATGATAGAAAGTTTTGGTTTTTTCAATTCCATTGTTTGCAAGAAATTTTTAAAATGAAAGGAGAACATATCTTTTGAATGTTTGATCATATCTTGTTCTTCTTTATATTCATAATATGGTGAAAGACAAACATTTATGGTGGCCAAAACCTAGGCGAGTCAGTTTTGTAAGGATTCTCACCAAAAAGCTTAATGTTTTGAATATAATTGTTAGTTTTAGATTTAAGTTTTGCATACATACTTGAGGAGAATCGTTCCCTTTCCAAATGAGCTCAATCTTTGTTGTCTTTTTAATAGGAAATCGATGATGTGCAGAAATTGAAGGAGGATTTAATGTAATAATTGTAATACAACTTCTACATGTCAGATTGTTCATTTAACTAAAAAAAATTGCAAATCAGTTGATTACAAAACACACAAACAAAATAGCTAAACAACTTATCCGAAATAGAGACAGAATTGTCATTTATTAAGAATCAGCTATTTTTCAAACTCACAAACCAAACAGATAGAAAGTTTATCTAGATCAGCTGCTTATCAGCATCTTATCAGAATAAACAGCTTATTTGGATAAACTGGATAAGCTGCAACTGTCTCAAACATACCCAAAGTCTTAAGCCTGTATTTTCAGCACAAATCCCCATACTGCTCAAGACAACTAAGGCCCTGTTTGGGGCAGCCTATTTACGAGTATGGCGTTTTCAAAATGCGAAACTTTTGTTTTATTCAGGATAAACAGCTCATTTATTAAGAATCAGCAGATTCAAAAACATGCGGGGACATATAATGAATATTTGGTAGGATCGCTGCCGCGGGATCGACCTCGCGACGGGCCTTTCTTTATAGCATTTTACCCCGCTACCCTTTCAATCTCCATCCCGTGATCGATCTCAGAGCCTGGCCTCTCTCGCCTTGCTCTCTTCTCGAGTCGCTCGGCCGGCTACCCTAGCTCGTGCACGCGAGCTCTCTCGTCTCTCTTTACTTCGATTTCGGCTTGCCGCAGTTACCTTGAAATATGCAATGCTTTACGTCGATCATCACTGCTTCTTGCTTGCATCGCCTGCTTCGGCGAATAATCGAAAGCTCAAAGATTTCTCGTCCGTCTCGGAGGGGAGGATGTTGCGGCCATTTTTTTCCGCTCCCGTAGGAGCTTCCTTCCCGCTGTAAGATCTCAAGATGTGCAGATGCCAATGTTGCCGATTTCCTTCCCGCTGCGATCATTTTCTTTTTTGCCATCTACGCTCAGCAATATGTGAAATCAAGAAATTTAGAGCAATGTTTCGTGTTTTTTTTAGCTTATTGACTAGATGTTTAGTATTATACCTAAATAACTTTTTACTTAACCTTGAGGAATGTTTCGGTTTCTTTTCTGTACATTTTGGAAAACAGCATGAGTGCTAGCTATTGTGTACAATAAAACATATAACAATGGAAACTTGAATTTGGGGCCAAATAGTAATAAGAGAGATCAATTTGATTGGGATGCATATATGAATTCAATTTCTTGTTAACTAAACAGGGAATTGCTCTAACTTGATTCAACTAGGATTTCTTAGTCACAAATTCAAATTACATAATTGTTTGGTCATATATTTTCTTCTGTTGTTTTTTAGTAGAAGACTAAAAACAAGCAAAATTTGTTTTCTAGGTTTGGCAGAGATGTAGAATGGGATCCCAAAAAGGTAAGATTGTTTTTTTTTCCCTTTTTTTTCCTTGCTTTGAATGATTTGTATTCTGATGCCGTGTGATAATGGAGATACAATTGTGATGATAAGTATTAATACATCAGTGATCCTTCACTCTTGAAAAAAACTCATTAGTTTATGGATATTTGAGCAGTTATTATGGTATTTGTTTTTTCAAGATGTTTAATAATACTCCGTATTTTATCCCCTACTCTTTGGAAGGCTTTTTTTCTAATCCAATAGAAGAAGTTAGAGAAGTTGGAGCGTGTGAAGGCGAGTGGAAGGAAGGGGAAGAAAATCAAGTGTTAATTTCTTCAATGGTAGGTCCTTGTACGCGGCAATTTGTTTTTGCTTTCCTAGCTAGCTCTAATTTTAACTGTCTCATTAGGATTTTGGTGTTAAATCTCGTTGCTTTCCCAACAGTCTCATGGTCTCCTAAAATTTGAATTGAATGCTATGTATGTCAATCTTCCTCTCTCCCTCTCTTTATATGCATCCATCCATCTATAGAATTGTGTGGTATGTATGTAAGTGTCCCATATGTATAAACTCTCGGATGAGAAATCCTCCATTGAAAGAATTACTTTTAAAGGGTATTCCTTCCAACTTCTAACAGTAATATGCTGCAATAGAAAACTAAATAAATACATAGGAGAACAGGAAACTAATTGATTATGATATTATGCATTTATTCCCTTCAATTTGGATTTCTATATTTGTAAAACCTTAAACCTTTATTTAGAGTTGTCTCATCTTTTTCTAGTTGATTCTGTGTGCAAAAAGAGTTTTTGCTGATTTTTACCACGATATACTGATTGGATTTCTCAGATGACAATCAATCTTTGTTCATTTACTTCGTTTCTTTGCATTCTTATGGTTTTGAGTTGTGCTTAATTTTCCCAAGGAGACGCTTTTCATCATATTCTTCTTTTTGCCCTACCGACCTCCTGTGCTTGTATTAAGGGTAAAATTGTGCTAGAATTTTTATCTATTCTTATTGTGCCTTTGTAAAATTGTGTATCCTTCTTTCAAGTTGTGTTTCAAATGGTAGTTGTTGATGATGTAGAAGCTATGGTAGTAGTATGCTATAATAGAATAGTGTAATTGTTCTTATCGATCTATATTTTGTTGTGTGTTATTGTTGCTCTGTCTATCGATCTATATTATGTTGTGTGTAGTGCTAGACTATCATGTGCGTAGAATAATATGGGTTTATTCAACATAATAATACGAGTGTTGATGGGTTTATTCAACATAATATACGAGTGTTGATGATGATATAAATTATAAATTCCAAACTTGGTTGTTAAAATCAGAACGTTTTCTACGAGTATTGTGAGATATGTGCTTTCCAATGGCCTCTGATAGAGTTTGGAAATGCTTGGAAAAAAATGTATTAAGGAAAAAAGTGAAACTTGTTGCTTTAGGTAAAATTTTTCTTTAAGATGGTGTGTTCATTTGTATAGTTGTTAGAATCATATGATCAGTTATCCAGATTCTCATGCTTAATTAAAAATTGATGGNTGTATAGTTGTTAGAATCATATGATCAGTTATCCAGATTCTCATGCTTAATTAAAAATTGATGGAAAAAAAAATAACTATTTATCCACAAACTTCAATTGTATTTCAAACTAAAAAATCAAACAGCTGCACAACTTATCCAAATCAGGACAAAATTGTCATTCATCCGAAAACAATTGTAAATCAGTTGTTTTCCAAACGCACAGACCAAACAGTCAGCCAGCTTATCCAGATAAGCTGCTAATCAACAGCTTATCAAGATAGCTTATTTGAATAAGCTGTATAAACTGCAGCTGCCCCAAACATACCCTAAGTAAAAACAAATAGAAAAAAATAGAGCAGCAAAAGTAAAGCTTAATGCTGGTTTTGGATTGACGGAATGAGGGGTGATGGGTTTGATTTCGGTGTGGTACATTGAAAATTGATTTTACCTAAGAATGAGAACTTAGTTATTTCTTTTTAGGACTCTTTACTTGAAACTCGCGAAAATCTGAAGTAAAACTAAAGCATAAATGATATTAGATTGTGCTCATTTTCGAATGAAAACTTGCAATCTAATAGAAAACAAAGTGGGACAATCAAGGAGGGTTCTACGGTTCATTCATGCTTATTACATACCTTAGAAAGGAAACCATCTTTGGCGAGCTTATAGTTGCTATCGGGATCCGTCTTCTTCACCACCCTCTCATCGACCCAGAAAATATGCCACTTAGCCCAATCGACTTCACCGACGTACGGCGGCTCCACCAATTTCCTGCAATCAGTTGGCAGCAAAAGGGAAAATGAAATCTGCAGAGTACTAGGGCTTGATAGGAAAACTGGTTATCTAATTTTAGTCTCACCTGAGCTTGTCGATGAGGTAACCTCCAGAGAGAACAACGGTGAAAGCGGGTCTCTGGTGAGCACGGGACAGCTCCGCCGTGCGCTTGGCGATGGCCACAGCTAGATCGTCATCGGTATCAAGGATATGAACATCCTTCTTCTCTCCAGCCATGTTGATCAAGGACGGTGAAGACAGTGGGGAGGAAAAAGTGGGAGAAGGACGAGCGGGTTGGGGAAAGTGAAACAGGCTTATTAAATAGGTTTAAATAGGCAAGCACTGAAGGCTTCCAACATGAAAAATGAGGGACAAATTGGACAACAACATTATTATGTGGTGATTACATACATACCACCCAAAATGTGCTATTTACAAATCAACCACCTTTTTTTGCAACCATTTTTTATATTCACGAATAATTCGTGTTTGGCTCGTAGAGAGGACTTGTATTTGACATGAACAATTTTTTTGAGAATGATGTACAAATAAACTGAATACGAACAAAGATCTGCTCGTTTAAAATAACTATATAGATATATAATTGAATAATAGTATTTTTTTTAAANCCTTTTTTTGCAACCATTTTTTATATTCACGAATAATTCGTGTTTGGCTCGTAGAGAGGACTTGTATTTCACATGAACAATTTTTTTGAGAATGATGTACAAATAAACTGAATACGAACAAAGATTTGCTCGTTTAAAATAATTATATAGATATATAATTGAATAATAGTATTTTTTTAAAATTTAATTTGCGGCAAAGATTTATAACTAATTAAAATTATTATTAAAAATTAGAATAAAATATATTAAATGTTTTAATATAAATAATAAGATTTAAATCTTGCCCCAACTCTTAACATCCTACGGCTGTGTGATTAAAATTGTCAAAGCGACTCTTTATTCGAGAATGACTCATGTTCGGCTTGTTTTATTGGTGTCGTATCAACATTGACATCACACAAATATTATTTATTTTATTATCTAACACCTAAAGTTTGATGTTTGCGTTTATAAGACCATTTTTAGAAGCTTATAAATGAAAATACGGATTATATGGAAAATAATGTGTATGAATATCAAAGTTAACTTGTTAGACATGAAAATATATAAGAATTATATGTCATGTGTGTGAATGCCCCCTTTTATCTTTCTCCCTCTATTTTTATTCCTTTATTTTTCTCATTTTTATATAATAAAAATAAGGCATTTACAAACACACTCCCCAATTCCCATGCATTTACATATCTACCACCTAAACAATATTTTTTATATTATTATCATCCAAATCTTTCGTATCACATAAAAATATCACTATTTTAATATTTATAATGTGAAATGCAACTTTAAGTGCACAGTTAAGACAACATATATTTAAAAATTATAAATGCATGTAAATCTGCCATAAAACATTAAGTTTATCATTTTAATTAAGAAAATATGTGATATGTATGTCAATGAGGGAAGAAACATTATGTTCGTACACCGCAAGTCCTAATGGCTAATCACCAGTAGTTACGTCGTCATACACGTCGGCGGCGGGCGGCTTGACAACCTTTAGTTAGCCTTCTGAACGTTCTCAATGCAGGAGCACAAAATAACTTTTTCNTCTGCCATAAAACATTAAGTTTATCATTTTAATTAAGAAAATATGTGATATGTATGTCAATGAGGGAAGAAAACATTATGTCCGTACACCGCAAGTCCGAACGGCTAATCACCGGTAGCTACGTCGTCATACACGTCGGCAGCAGGCGGCATGACAACCTTTAGTTGGCCGCCTGTACGTTCTCAATGCAGGAGCACAAAATGACTTTTTTAAAAATTCCCTAAACCTTTGAAACCTAGTATGATGAAAATTCTCAAAATATATTTCTCATGGAATACTGCAATTTAACAGATTTGTCATAGACAAAAATAGTGCTAATTATAAATATGAATGCGATAACATTAGAGAGTTACTATTTTTTAAGAGCATCTACGAAAAAAGAAGGGGCAATTACATCGATATCATCCGACACTTAAATTTTACATATCAAACACCTCAATTTTAGTTTTAACATTTATACCACCCANATGATGAAAATTCTCAAAATATATTTCTCATGAAATACTGCAGTTTAGCAGATTTGCCATAGACAAAAATAGTGCTAATTATAAATATGAATGCGATAGCATTAGATAGTTACTATTTTTTAAGAGCATCTAAGAAAAAATAAGGGGCAATTACATGGATATCATCCAACACTTAAATTTTACATATCAAACACCTAAATTTTAGTTTTAACATTTATACCACCCAATCATTCTTATCACATCTAAAATGTCATCAGTTTAATTAATTTTCTTACTTTTAAAAATGAAATAAGCCCTTTTTGTTCGTATTGATAAGGTGGCATATACATACATAAATATATATATATAGGAAATAATAATTTTAATTTTAATTATTAAAATAATTTTAAGAATAAATAGGAAAGTTTGACTGTACATGCTTCATAATGAATACAATTGAAAATTATTACTTGATACACCATCAATTAATTTCCAACATCGTGCATGAAATCTCACGGCATGGCCTGGACCTCGAATCATTTTTTGAGCAAGTGACATTCAAACTTCGATTACAAGTCATCAAGAGTTCGATTTCAGCAAACTTATGACCAAACTGATTGGCTCTACAAAGCTATCCAAGTGATACCAAAATTGGTTCAATCTGGATCAAATTAAACCTTAAGCAAGACATTAAACCGCATTTGAAAGTTTTTTTGATACATTTGGAAAGTCAAACATATGTCAAATTCGGTGAGTTCATAATCGAGCGTCTCAGCGAGACGAATACAATTAACCCAAGTTCACTCAATTCTGACATCGTCAAAGCAATCAAATGTTCATCAACTGCTATCTGATCGAGCGAAGCCCTCCGAGCTATCTCATCAAGGCTGTTCATATTCCCGCATTAACAACACCCATGACTCTATAAATAGAGTCACATCTCTCTCATCAGGGGGGAGAAGAGCTTGGAGCTTGAGGAAGACATTGAAGCTTTGAGAAATAGCTGAAGTCCAACACCACTCATGTCGTCGTAGATCACCACCGACCACAATTGATAACCACCAGACTGTCGTGCCCTCTATGGGTAAAGATCATTCCCATAAAAAAAAAAATGCTTGTGAAACTTGTTGCATGGCCACCATGTGCAACACTCACAACAACAGAGCATTTTGCTCAAATACCTATCATTTGAAAAGGCTGTCATGGAGCTAAGGGCGTCTGGCCTTCACCTCCTCCTACTCCGAAAGACATTACCCCTCTGGCAAAGGTGCCTTAGTTCATTCTCTGGAAGATCGAGTATGCAGAATGAACAAGTTCCAACACTATCTCCTTCAGCTCTTACGACAAACGATACCAACACACCCGAATGAAGCTTACTTACTACCAGTTCAACATCCAACAGGAAATACCCCACATATCGGGTTCTCACCCAGTGACTAAATCATTCCCCCACCAAGATGGGATGTTGATCTTCTCAACATTACAAGTTTCATTCATCTGTCTCATACAACTCACTTGGCACTGTCTTGCCTTACCTTCACTCCTGTTGATCTCATTTACAATGAGCCACAACGCCTATTTCGAGAAGAGTTCCCTTTGGAAAAAAAGAATCACTTTCCCGCTCACCATAAATTCAAAAATTCCTCTTAGTCGACAGAGGTTCTTCTTTGACACCCTATACCAGCGAGCTTCAAGCTCCCGAACAATGATGCCTACAAAAGGATGACTGACCCATAAGAGCCTGTGGACCATTATTGAACCATCAAACATATTCAGCATGTCTCTGATGCACTTCTCTATCAAGTGTTCACTGCGACTCTCATGGTTCAAGTTCGCACAAGGTTCTACTCCCTCCCGAGGGGTACCATCAACACTTTAAATGAACTTGTCAAACTATTCGTATAACAATTATAGCAAATCTAATAATCATAAAAGTTTTAACCCAGTTATCGTGATTTCATTAAAATGAGGGGGAATCCTTCAAGGAGTAATTTTGCAAGCTCTCTACTGAAGCCAACAAGATTCTGGGAGTGAATCCAAAGTTACTAAAAGAAGTATTTCTTAGTGGGTTCCACCCAGAACCTTTCTACTCATCACTGATGCATTATATGATTCGTTCTTATGCCGATCTTGTCTACCCTGTCGAAGCTCAAATCTCTGCAAATGATGTCATCGATGCACACAATGTCTATTTTTTTAATATAATTGGATATATTTTTTATTCTATTTTTTTAGTTAATAGTTTAAATTGANTGGTTATCTAATTTTAGTCTCACCTGAGCTTGTCGATGAGGTAACCTCCAGAGAGAACAACGGTGAAAGCGGATCTCTGGTGAGCACGGGAGAGCTCCGCCGTGCGCTTGGCGATGGCCACAGCTAGATCGTCATCGGTATCAAGGATATCAACTTCCTTCTTCTCTCCCGCCATGTTGATCAAGGACGGTGAAGACAGTGGGGAGGAAAAAGTGGGAGAAGGACGAGCGGTTGCGGAAAGTGAAACGTACTTATTAAATAGGTTTAAATAGGCAAGCACAGAAGGCTTCCAACATGAAAAATGAGGGACAAATTGGACAACAACATTATTATGTGGTGATTACGTACATACCACCCAAAATCTGCTATTTACAATTCGACCACCTTTTTTTGCAACCATTTATTATATTCACGAATAATTAGTGTTTGGCTCCTAAAGAGTCCTGTATTTGATATGTTCACTAACATGAACAATCTTTTTGAGAATTATGTACAAATGATGTACAAACTTGTTCATTTAAAATAATTATATAGATATATAATTGGATAATAATATTTTTTAAAAATTTAATTTGCGGCAAAGATTTATAACTAATTAAAATTATTATTAAAAATTAGAATATATATTAAATGTTTTAATATAAATAATAAGATCAACTCTTAACATCCTACAGCTGTGTGATTAGAATTGTCAAAGCGACTCTTTATTCGAGAATGACTCATGTTCGGCTTACTTTATTGGTGTCATATCAACATTGACATCACACAAATATTATTTATATTATTATCTAACACCTAAAGTTTGATGTTTGCGTTTANAACTAATTAAAATTATTATTAAAAATTAGAATAAAATATATTAAATGTTTTAATATAAATAATAAAATTTAAATCTTGCCCCAACTCTTAGCATCCTACGGCTGTGTGATTAGGATTGTCAAAGCGACTCTTTATTCAAGAATGACTCGTGCTCGGCTTGCTTTATTGGTCCCTATCAACATTGATATCACACAAATATTATTTATTTTATTATCTAACACCTAAAGTTTGATATTTGCGTTCATAACACCGTTTTTAGAAGCTTATAAATGAAAATACGGATTATATGGAAAATAATGTGTAAGAATATCAAAGTTAACTTGTTAGACATGAAAATATATAAGAATTATATGGCATGTGTGTGAATGCCCCCCCTTTATCTTTCTCCCTATTTCTCTATTTTTATTCCTTTATTTTTCTCATTTTATTATAATAAAAATAAGGCATTTACAAACACACTCTCCAATTCCCATGCATTTACATATCTACCACCTAAACAATATTTTTGATTATCATCTTCCAAATCTTTATCACATAAAAATATCACTATTTTAATTTTTAAAATGTGAAATGCAACTTTACGTGCACATTTAAGATAACATATATTTAAAAATTATAAATGCATGTAAATCTGCCATAAAACATTAAGTTTATCATTTTACGTAAGAAAATATGTGATATGTATGTCAATGAGGGAAGAAAACATTATGTCCGTACACCGCATGTCCTAATGGCTAATCACCAGTAGCTACGTCGTCATATACGTCGGCGGCGGGCGGCATAACTACCTTTAGTTGGCCGTCCGAACGTTCTCAATGCAGGAGCACAAAATAACTTTTTTAAAAATTCCCTCAACCTTTGAAACCTAGTATGATGAAAATTCTCAAAATATATTTCTCATGAAATACTGCAGTTTAGCAGATTTGCCATAGACAAAAATAGGGCTAATTAGTTATTATTTTTTAAGAGCATATACGAAAAAAGAAAGGGCAATTACATCGATATCATCCAACACTTAAATTTTACATATCAAACACCTAAATTTTAGTTTTAACATTTATACCACCCAAATCATTCTTATCACATCTAAAGTGTCATCAGTTTAATTAATTTTCTTACTTTAAAAAATGAAATAAGCCCTTTTTGTTCGTATTGATAAGGTGGCATATACATACATAAATATATATATATAGGAAATAATAATTTAAATTTTAACTATTAAAATAATTTTAAGAATAAATAGGAAAGTTTGACCATACATGCTTCATAAAGAATAAAATTGAAAATTATTACTTGATACACCATCTACAAATTTCCAGCATTGGGCATGAAATCTCATGGCATGGCAGGGACCTCGTTGCATTTTTTGAGCAAGTGACATTCAAGCTTCAATCAAAAGTCATTCGAGCTCGATTTCATCAAACTTATGACCTACAAAGCTATCCCAGTGATACAAAAATTGGTCCAATATGAATCAAATCAAGCCTTAATCAAGACATTAAACCACATGTGAAAGTTTTTTGGATACATTTGGAAAGTTAAAACATATGTCAAATTCGGCGAGTTCATAATCGAGCGTCTCAGCGAGACGAATCCAACTAGCCCAAGATCACTCAATTCCGACATTATCAAAGCACTCAAATGTTCATCAACTGCTATTTGATCAAGCGAAGCCCTCCGAGCTTTCTAATCATGGTTGTTCATATTCCAGCATTAATAACATCTATGACTCTATAAATAGAGTCACACCTCTCTTATGAGGGGGGATAAGAGCTTGGAGCTTGAGGAAGACATTGAAACTTTGAGAAAGAGCTGAAGTCCATCACCACTCATGTCGTCGTCAATCACCATCGACGACAATCGATAACCACCAGACTGTCGTGCCCTTTATGGGTAAAGATCATTCTTATCAAAAAAATACTTGTGAAACTTGTTGCATGACCGTCATGCACAACACTCATAACAACAGAACATTTTGCTCCAACACTTATCATTTCAAAAGGCTGTCATGGAGCTAAGGATGTTTGGCCTTCGCCTCCTCATACTCCGAAAGACATTACCTAGCTGGCAATGGTGCCTTAGTTCATTCTCTGGAAGATCGAGTATGCAGAATGAACAAGTCCCAACACTATCTCCTTCTCTCCCAGTGATAGTGTTGGGACAAACGATACCCACACACCCGGATGAAGCTTACTTACTACAAGTTCAACATCCAACAGGAAATACCCCACTCATCGGGTTCTCTCCCAGTGACAAAATCATTCCCCTGCCAAGATGGGACACTGATATTCTCAACATTACAAGTTTTATTCATCTGTTTCATACAACTCACTTGACACTGTCATGCCTTACCGTCACTCCTGTTGATGTCATTCACAATGAGCCACAACGCCTATTTCGGAAAGAGTTCTCTTTGGAAAAAAAGGATCACTTTCCCACTCACCATAAGTTCTAAAAATCCTCTCATTTGCAAGGGTTCTTCTTTGACACCCTATACCAGCGAGCTTCAAGCCCCCGAACAATGATGCCTACAAAAGGATGACTGGCCCATAAGAGCCCATGGACCATTATTGAACCATCAAACATATTCAGCATGTCTCTGATGCGCTTCTCTGTCAAGTGTTCACTGCGACTCTCATGGTTCAAGTTCGCACATGGTTCTACTCTCTCTCGAGGGGTACCATTAACACTTTCAATGAACTTGCCAGACTATTCGTAGAACAATTATAGCAAATATAATAATCATAAAAGATTTAACCCACTTATCGTGATTACATCAAAATGAGGGGGAATTCATCAAGGAGTACTTTCACAGGCTCACTACTGAAGCCAGCCAGATTCCGGGAGTGAATCCAAAATTACTAAGAGGAGTATTTCTTAGTAGGTTCCGCCCAGAACTTTTTTACTCATCACTGATGCATAATATGATTCGTTCTTACGTCGATCATGTCTACCCTGTCGAAGCTCAAATCTCTGATGTCATCGGTGCACACAAGGTCTATTTTTTTAATATAATTTGATATTTTTTTATTTAATTTTTTAATTAATAGTTTAAATTGATTACAAATTTTTGGAGCCTGGTACTCAATTAAACTTNATATATATATATATATATATGAATTTCTCAAATGATAATTATAATTTTAATCATTAAAATAATTTTAAGCATAAAAGGAAAAGTTTAAATACTTCATAATAAATAGAATTGAAAATTGTTACTTGATACCGCATGAAAAATTTTTGTACACCACACGTTATGTTTAAAATTTTTCATGTGCATGCATAAAAATGAAATAAAAATTAGAAAGAGGGAGGAAGATCAGAGTCTTTTAGAGTAACTTTACGTCGAGACTCACACAAAATCATTCTCATTTTCTCTTCTCATAAGATCATATCCTCCGCTCCATCATAAGTGAATCATAAAGCAAAACACAAACATTACGATACTCGATATCCTAACAAAATTCAACATCATAAAATTAAAATATATGTTTACAATTATGATGAATAAGAGCAATAATTCAACTTACCTCATTGATAAATATAACTAATTTTTATAAGTTTTTAGGGGCATTTATAAATGTTCATAGTCTTAATAGTCTTCTTCTCCCAAAAATGGGATAAAGGGAAAGGACATATTGTGACATAAGTATATGCAGAGAGAGAGAGAGAGAGAGAGAGAGAGAGAGGGAGAGAGAGAGAGAGCAATTAGAGAGAGGNCATAAGTGAATCATAAAGCAGAACACGAACATTACGATACTCGACATCCTAACAAAATTCAACATCATAAAAGTAAAATATATGTTTAAAACTATGATGAATAAGAGCAATAATTCAACTTACCTTATTGATAAAAATAACTAATTTTTATAAGTTTTTAGGGGCATTTATAAATGTTCATAGCCTTAATAGTTTTCTTCTCCCAAAAATGGGATAAAGGGAAAGGAGATATTGTGACATAAGTATATGCACAGAGAGAGAGAGAGAGAGAGAGAGAGGGAGAGAGAGAGCAATTAGAGAGAGAGAGAGAGAGAGAGAGAGAGAGAGATCCATCTCTAGATCCATCTCGTGTATTAAAGAACTAATACCTTTTTTCAGGCCACTAATTGTCCAATAATCACACAATTAAGCTTTTTTTCTAATTTTATTGACACCATCCACTTTAATTAATCAACAAGCTTTTAAAAGTTATTTTCCCTTAAAATTTCTCTTTCCTATTGCTATTTAAGAGGAGCCTTGATTAGTCATAAGAAAAAGGGCAATCAAAAATGAATTTTGATGTAATAATTGAAATGAAAACTTCTAAAAATAATTTTAGGAATATTCAAAATTTAAATTCCACAAATTTNTTGATGTAATAATTGAAATGAAAACTTCTAAAATTAATTTTAGGAATATTCAAATTTTAAATTCCACAAATTCATACTTAAATTAAGTGTCTCGTTAAAATAAATTCAATGCATAAAAAAAGATCGGAATTGAGTTAAGCTCAAATCAAGAAAATAACGTGTTGTTAATAATTTTGAGATATTAATTCAATAATTGAATAATTTCTAAATATTTCATATTTATAATCAAATTGAGCCTCTCAGTAAGTTAAATTTGATGAACTCGACATCGCTTAATTTCAAGGTAATTAAAGTTGTTGNTCATATTTATAATCAAATTGAGCCCCTCAGTAAGTTAAATTCGATGAACTCGACATCGCTTAATTTCAAGGTAATTAAAGTTGTTCCATCATGAACAAATTTCATTATTTGACACGAATTGTGAGGCGTGACACGAATCTCAATGTATTTTATGAGCACGAAATGTTCAAACTCAAATTAAAAATTATACAAAATTCTAATTTTAATAAACTTATAATCAAATTGATCGACCTGACGAGATGGACCTAATGACAACAAAATTGTCTCAATCTGAGTCAATCAATCTCAAATTAAGCTGTTAAAATCATTTTTGGAAGCTTTTATGAGTTAATTGGAAGGTCAAATGAATATCAAATTTGACAAGCTTATAGTCAAATCAAACGTTTCGATTGAATNAAATTCTAATTTTAATAAACTTATAATCAAATTGATCGACCTGACGAGATGGACCTAATGACAACAAAATTGGCTCAATCTGAGTCAATCAATCTCAGATTAAGCTGTTAAACCATTTTTTGAAGTTTTTAGGAGTTAATTGGAATGTCAAATGAATATCAAATTTGACAAGCTTATAGTCAAATCAAACGTTTCGATTGAACGAATCCAACGAGTGCAATATCACTCAATGTCAATATTATTAAGATACTTTAATGTTCATAGAACACAATCCAATCAAGAGAATCATTTTGAGTCGTTCGATGGAAAAACCCAGATTCATGCCTTATTGATAAGGATGCCACTTTCTATCTCACTCCCTTTAAGAAANTCATATTTATAATCAAATTGAGCCCCTCAGTAAGTTAAATTCGATGAACTCGACATCGCTTAATTTCAAGGTCATTAAAGTTGTTACATCATGAACAATTTCATTATTTGACACGAATTGCGAGGCGTGACACGAATCTCAATGTATTTCATGAGCAAGAAACGTTCAAACTCAAATTAAAAATTATACAAAATTCTAATTTCAACAAACTTATAATGAAATTGAGATGGACTCAATGACAACAAAATTGGCTCAATCTGAGTCGATCAATCTCAGATCAAGTTGTTAAAACCATTTTTGGAAGCTTTTAGAAGTTAATTGGAAGGTCAAATGAATTTCAAATTTGACAAGCTTATAGTCAAATCAAGCGCTTCGATTGAACGAATCCAACGAGTGCAATATCACTCAATGCCAATATAATTAAGATACGTTAATGTTCATAAAACACAATCCAATCAAGAGAATCATTTTGAGTCGTTGGATAGAAAAACAGATTCATGCACTCCCTTTAAGATATAGGATGAAGTCCAAGAGCTAGAGGGAGACATGGATTTGGAGTAGAGGGAGTGGAATCTGAGAGTCGTCTTGGATTAAAAAAGCCTAGCGAACAGTCCCAATGTTATTGACCAACATTGACCACTGCTTGTTGGCTGCCGTCAACCATCGTCAACAGCCCTGCTCGACGCCATTAGTGGACCCATTTCAAGAAGAGTAATGACATACTTTACGATGAAGATCATGGTGGAATAACGACATACGTTGCAGAGTAACGAAATGCTCTACAAAGTAATGTATTTTAATAAATGATGTGCCCTAAAGACGATGTACCAAAGTTCCGACATCACTTGATAACAATCGCTACAAACCATTGTACAACGAACTCTTCTACGAACAAACATTGTACATGGAGGGACTTTGTAACCATTTTTTGTCAATTGGACAAGGTTTTATATTTGTTCTCATAAGCATATAAGGGATCATTCTGACTTTATTATACCTCATATTCTTTATTTCCTTTTATGGGCTTTCATGTTAAAATCTCCAGTGTCTTCACTTGTTATTTCCCTTATTTATGTGTGTGTCAGAATTTGGTACAATGCTAAGATGCTAAATAATCATTATAACACAGTGATTTTTTTGACATGCAATAGTTTGACACAATCTTTGATAAGGATGATCACACCATCAAAGAACATATAAAGCCAGTAAAATGGGCAACAAATGCAATACTACTAACAATGAAACATCTCGTTCCAACGTCCACCATTCCACGGGACAGTAGCAGAGCAAAGAAAGTCAAGTTTCTACTTCTCTTCATGAGAGGCCTTATTCTGCTGGCGATGGAACCTCAGACTCATCCTTGGAAGACTTGGTGTGCAAAATGGATGAGTGTCAACTTGAGATTATCCAGCTTTTAAGAGAGGTTTGGGAGCTACTGTTTACACAACTCGATGAAGTATACATATTAGAAGGTCAACAAACAACAAGAATGCCTCGGTTGAGTACAATCGTATCGGGTCCCCTCTCCGTAGTGACGAGACTCTTTCTCAATCGGGATAGAATGCTAATCTCCTCAATACTTTGAGTCCCACTCATCCATCTAGTGCATTTCACTTTGCCCAACCACCTCTTAGTATCGTTCCTGATAATGTAATCAATGTCGAGTAATGATGTTTGGTTTGAGAAAAGTTCTCTTTGGAGGATAAGTATCATTTTCTCGCTCATCCAAATTCTTAAGAGTCTTCGCCTTTAGTTGAGCCTATCCTTCAACAAACCGTCCCAACGGTCTCTAAACCTCTAAATATTAACTCGTATGATGAGGTATCATTATCAACCCATCATTCACTTATAAGAACCTTATGATGTGTTTTCTTGTAAAGTATTTCTTTCCACTCTCAAGGGCCAGACCCACATATTTTCCTACTCCCTCCCGGGAGGGACACTCCTTAGCTTTAACGAACTCGTCATACTTTTTGTGGAGCAATTTATAACAAATAGAAAGATTATCAAAAACTTGTTTCATCTTTTAAGAATTCAACATAATGAAAGAGAGTCACTCGAGGAGTAATTACGAAGATTTTTCACTAAAGCTTGTAAGATTTTGAGGGTAGACCTTGAATTACTTACGAGAGACTTTTCTTGAAGTGCTTTGTCTGAGGACTTTCCACTCATCATTGATGCGGGAGGCCATTTGCTCTTACAAGGACCTTGTTCACTTAGTTGAAGCACAAGCCACTACAAATGAAGTCATCAACGCAAAAATGCGCAATTCAAGCAATTCGGGGGCAAGCGTACCCAGGGGATGCTATTCACACCTCACAATAAAGGTTGTTTGAGGCACAAGGGAGCCATGATCTCCCTCCTTGACATGCAAAACAGAGGTGGTAATCTTAACTATAAAAAAGGCTATACACTACTCAACACATCATGTGTCAACATTCTGATGACAACTAGGGACGAAGAGACTGTTAAGTGGCTTTACCCTTTGAAATTAAGCTTAAGGAATCAATATCAATATTTTCACTTCAACAAGAGTCGTGATCATACCACTGAGATGTGTAATAAACTCAAGGAAGATATTAAAGGGCTAATTTGACAGAGGCATTCGAGTAGATTTGTCCAAAATAAACTCACTCGAATGAACCATGCTCCCATTGAGAAGCAACAAACACAAAAAATGGAGGCCACCAAATAGTTAATTAAATTTGAATGATTACTAAAGGTCCATTATTGTTTGACCAGGTCCTCATCACCAAACTTGAAAACAAATGCAAATGAAGTTGTGTATCGAGCTCATCACTTTTGATGATTCCAACCAAGATGTAATCTATGTCCCTCACCAATACCCTCTCGTAATTAACTCAGGAATGGGTGAACCTTATTAGAAAGTGAAGAGAATTGTGATTGACGATGACAAATTTATTAACAACTTATTCTGCTCAACTCTCCACGATTTGGGTTGTCTATGAATAAACTTCAGCTAACATCGGAGCCATTATGTGGGTTTAATAATCGACATGTGAGAGTCGAAAGAACGATCAATCTTTCTATCATAATGAGAGAATTTCCTAAAAAGATGACTTACTGTGTCCAATTCATTGTTATCAAATCAGAATCACCTAATGATGCCATCTTTGAAAGACCCATCTAATCCAATTTTGGCATTGCCACATATATGCCACACCTCAATCTGAAGTTCTCAACCCCGGACAAGATTGGTGTTGTTCGTGGAGATCAATAGATAACACAATCATGTTGACTCAGGCAAGTCTAATCGTGCCCATCACTGACACTTAACATCAAAAACTTTATTCTCCTAAATGAAGACACATCTCAAGAGGTTCTTACATTGAAAACCTAATCCACATTCCACTCTTGAGTGAGCATGCCTCTCGTCCGGTGCAACTCAATTCCCTGCACTTCGACGAGCAAAGAACAAAGCACATAAATTTTCTCCAAAGGAACCTGTACATCTTTTCCCAGATCCCAACTGATTTGCTTGGATTTGACCCTTGAATAATCATGCATTCCTTAAAGGTGGATCCAAGCTTTAAGCCAATCATCCAGGAAAAGTAAAATTTTGCTTTAGAATACTTGCAAACCATCAAACAAAAAATCAATAAGCTTCTAGAAGTGAGATTCATACAAGAAGTACACTACCCTGCGTGGTTGGCTCAAGTTGTCATTTAAAAAAAAACTAATGGAGCTTGAAGGATTGGTATTAACTATATCGATCTCAACTTGTTGATACCATATATGGGAATCATATGCTAAGCTTTTTGAAGGCATGCTAGAGGTACAACAAAATAAAGATGGATCTTGAAGACGAGGATTCAATCTTTTTCCGAACATATAAAAGTTTGTGCTGCTATAAAGTCATGCCATTTGAGTTAAAGAATGTCGACTCAACCTTCCAACGCCTTCATGAACAAAGTTTTCAAAGATCTCATTGAGTGTATTATGGGGTGTATGCCACGACATGATGAAAAGCTTAGGAGCGTTCCAATATATCTCTCATCTGGAGGAATGTTTCCAACTCTTTTGCAATGGTGAGTGACAGCTCTGAGATGGATTATACAATGAAGATGAAAGGGGGGGTGATGGGGTAGAGACTAGATAAATATTGAGCAAGGGAGACAGGAATCCCTATCAAAGAGCGGTTATTTTGATGTCAAGGTATGTTTTAGGTAGCCAATACTTAAATATTACGGGTTGGTTGTTTAAAAAATAAATACACATATTTTAGGTGACTATCACGTAAAATGCCTAAATAAAAAAAAAAAAACATGAGGTCGAAGTTTATGATAAATTTATAAATTTTTAAGCTAGAATTAAAAAAAAAAAGATGAAAGAGAGTTTTTCATAAATAGCAATTTTTGAGTCTTAGCTGGTATGTTTGTGTTTACATCCGGTGATAATCCCGATTAAAAACTCTGCCATACAAGCCACAAAAGAGCATCAATGGCTTCACCCC
>JXCR01073612.1:0-20429 GCA_002079205.1 Phalaenopsis hybrid cultivar | reverse complement strand
TGATTTGAAGATTTTAGGCACTTAGGGGTAAAATTGGGATTTTGGTCAAAATGAGTTAATTTGGTCAAATTAAACCCAATGGATGGTCAAAAATTGATTTTAGGAGTGTTTGAAATGATTTTGGAGGATTTGAGAATTTTTGGGACATGAGTGATATTTTGGTAATTTTGAACCAACTTTGGTCAAAGTGGTTAAAAAATTGATTGACAAGCTCTAGGTGGTTCAGGAAGAAATTTGAAGTCAAACAATAGTGTTCGAAGTTATTTCCAATCAATGTAGAAAATTTTATGATCCCCGAAGCATTTTTTTAAGTATTTGTTATTTTAATATCGACGTGCCAAAAAGTTGTCTGGAAGTATGACAGTATTATAACCAAAATTCTCAGGAAGACATAAAAAATGATTTGGTGTGATTTTCAGGACTTATCGGTGACAGAGATTTTGAAAATTTTGATATTTTGGGGTCCAGAGATATTTTGGTAATTTTTTTTTGGAAAATTGAGTATATTTTTGTAATTTTTAGGTTTCAAATTGTTTAAATGATAATATCAAATGGTTTGAATTGGTTTTTGTGATTCAATGACAATTTTGAGGAATTTTGAAGAATTAAAATTTTCAAGTGGAATATTTTAAAGGAAACTGTGTTCAAATAATTTTGGTTAGCCCCATGGTTGTAATGATTGTAACAGTTTGATCTGAAAATTATGATGATCATGGTGATTATGAATGACGATGCAATATATCGACGTCCAAAAAGAAGTTGAACACTGCAAGACTTTCTTATGGTCCACAGGTCCTATAAGAATTCTCATCAGGGTTGTCTTATGTAATCTCTAATCATTGTATTAAAAATTATTGATCACATATAGAACCAACATAGAGAACAAATATTTGGTTGAAATGTCTAAGGAGAAGGTATGTACCATTTCTAATATGCTAAGATAGGCATTAGGAAAGACCTAAGGCTAGATCCTAATCACTAAAGGAAAGACCCAAAATCCTTACCAAAAAATAAGGTCAACACCTACTTTTAGTTTGACAATCTCTGCTTCATCATCACCAATGACACAACAAGTATAGTGGCGTGATATTCATGTTGTTCATCATCACCAGTGACACATGAGAGTTCCCTTATGTAATATCTAATCATTGTATTAAAATTTTTTTATTACATATAGAACCAACATAGAGAACAAATATTTAGTTGAAATGTCTAAGGAGAATGTGTGTACCGTTTCTAAGATGCTAAGATAGGCATTAGGAAAGACCTATGACTAGATCCTAGTCACTAAAGGAAAGACCCAAAATCCTTACCCAAAAGTAAGATCAACACCTACTTTTAGTTTAACAATCCCTGCTTCATCATCACCAGTGACACAACAAGTATAGTGGCGTGATTGTCATGTTGTTGAAAGAATACCATGTAGTCTTCATTGATATGCTGATAACTCATACCCACTATAGTCTTTGTAAACTTTTCAAACCAGACTCAAGGAGATTGCTTCAAGTCATGTTGTGACTTCCTGATCCTACATGCATTACTCATTGTCTGTACTGAACCGAATTCTGGTGGTGGTATCTTCGAATATACTTCATCCAATAACTCGCTATGAAAAAAGGGCCTTATTGGTATAACTTCCTAGGATGTCACCCATTTTAGAGGGCAAACATGCTTAACTTTGGAGTTTCTATTGAAATTCCACCGTTACACCAAAAAGAGACTCAATGCTTAAGAGTTCAACTTCATTCTACTCAAGGGTTTTCACATTCTCCTCCACTTAAGTAGCTGACGTCCTCGTCAGTTCTCGTATCGCAAAATCATCCACCAGGTAGATAGGATTATAGAGGCGACCCTTACAGATTTAAGATGTGGCTCCTACCATGTAGCATTTTGTCCCATTCAGGATTCAAGAAATGGTTCTCATGACGTAGCACTTTGTTCTTCATAATACTTGGATCCTATCTTCCGGCGTAGCATTTTGTTTTGTATAACACTCAGTTCCCATTTTCCGAATGGTGTAATGCGCTGATACCAAAAAGCTGGAATTGTTAAAAAAAACTCTTATGTACATTCATAACATTACAACATTTTACAAATAAAGCTTTAGAATTCTTCAATAACTCCGAATAGGACCCTAAATAAGGTCCAATTCTCAACATTATCACATAGAAAAACACCACCATTTTAATTTTTAAAAAGCAAAAACACCTTTTTAATGTATAGGTAAGGTAGTATGTATGCAAAAATTGAAGTTTAGGTGTTAGATATGTAAATAGATAGGAATCTAGTGGTCGTATGTAAATCTTCCTTGAATAATTACAAAATTTAAATTGTTGATTTTCGGATAAATGCTGATTAGCATTTGTTCATGTAGAATAACAAGCTCAAAATTTGTTATCATGGATGAACTACTGGTTCAAAAGTTGTTATCATGAATTTACGCTGAAACTTCTATAAATTCATNTAATGTATAGGTAAGGTAGTATGTATGCAAAAATTGAAGTTTAGGTGTTAGATATGTAAATAGATAGGAATCGAGTGGTCGTATGTAAATCTTCCTTGAATAATTACAAAATTTAAATTATTGATTTTCGGATAAATGCTGATTAGCATTTGTTCATGTAGAATAACAAGCTCAAAATTTGTTATCATGGATGAACTCCTGGTTCAAAAGTTGTTATCATGAATTTACGCTGAAACTTCTATAAATTCATAGCAAAAAAGGGGCAGCTAATTGTGCTTATGGGTTGTTGAAAGTAGATAGTACTAAATTGCAAGTTTTTGTNAAAAGGGGCAGCTAATTGTGCTTATGGGTTGTTGAAAGTAGATAGTACTAAATTGCAAGTTTTTGTTTTTTTGCTAAATCCGAGACAAGGGAGAAAATTGGGCTGGAGTTGAAGAAGCGAAAACAAAGAAATGAATTTCCCTCTCCACTTTCATTGGAGAAATAATTGAGAGAGGAAAGGATGTGAGAAAAAAAAAAGAAGAAAGAAGAACTAGTCACTCAACTTATTTGTTTGTATTCTTTTTGAATTGTCTTGATGCGTGAAGGTATTTTTAGTTATTTCTAGATTATTATAGAATTTTTAATTTTTACTTGGATTTAATGTCAGTTTTAATGTNAGAACTAGTCACTCAACTTATTTGTTTGTATTCTTGTTGAATTGTCTTGATGCGTGAAGGTATTTTTAGTTACTTCTAGAGTATTATAGAATTTTTAATTTTTACTTGGATTTAATANAGAACTAGTCACTCAACTTATTTGTTTGTATTCTTGTTGAATTGTCTTGATGCGTGAAGGTATTTTTAGTTATTTCTAGAGTATTATAGAATTTTTAATATTTACTTGGATTTAATGTCAGTTTTAATGTTTTTTAAGTACAAACAATTGGAAGGCTTTATTAATGATTATTAACTTCAAGAAAATATGAATAGTTAAAATTTCATCTATCAATTTGAATCCCAATTTACAAAATTCTTCACAGCTACTTTTATGCCACTTGAATTAATTTTTTTAAAATTTGATATCTCTATAACAAATACATTTTATTAAAATTAGATATAATTTTGTGATTTGCTAATTATCTGAAGAGAACATTATGGTTACTAAGTATATCACTACTTTCGTTACGAAACATTCATGATGTATTCATTATAACCCATGTTACTATTTAGCATCACTATTTCATGCATTATATCATATTACATCACCCATTAGTATTGATGCATGATTTACACGAGAATATTTACATGAAAATTAATATAAACCATGACAATTATAAATTTACTGAAGATACTAATTAAAGCTAATATAGTGATAAGATAATAGTTCATCTAAACATTAAAAGTTTGCATGGTCTTTAAGACATTAATAGTTCAAAAAATGAGGTCATTTGAAGTCATACAAAGATTTAGGATGAATGTTTATAACTTAAAAATCCTATAAAAATTTGTTATTAGCCCCTTTTTCCTACTTTTGATCTGATTTTATTTCACGAATCATTAACTTTTGCATTGGATTATTCTATTTTTAGAACTTTCCATAATGCCGTTAGTGGAGTTGAAATCATATCTATATGGATATCGAAGGTATCTTGAGCAGTGGAGAGACAAACTTAAATGTGATAATTTCTGGATAATTTGACAGGAAATCATAGAGCTACATGCAAATATTTTGAACAAAGGGTGCTATGTTTTTTTCAGGTCGGGCAAAATTGACATGCATCCTTCTTATGTTTTGTAATTTTTTCGCCCCATGTTTTTTTGGTGACTCTCATTTAATGACTTATGGCTTTTTTTTCAAGTGAGAATTGACGTGACATGGGAGCTTATCCCGGATATGGTACTGTAGCTGTTATAGGGATATAAAAAATTGACCCAACATGTCAACACAACTCCNTTTTTTCAAGTGAGAATTGACGTGACATGGGAGCTTATCCCGGATATGGTACTGTAGCTGTTATAGGGATATCAAAAATTGACCCAACATGCCAACACGACTCGAATTCGACTTGAAAAATCCGATTACGGTTGACCAAAATATTTTTGGAGTCCGGTTTGGGTCAGAAAATTTGACCCATTTATTATTAAGCTTCGGTTCGGGCTGAACCTGAAAACCCAAACATAACCCAAATACGACACGAAAGTTTGGGTCAGGTTTAGGTTCGCGGGTTAAGCTCTAATTTGTGTCTTAGTTTTTTACCTGTTTATACTCGAGTTGAGTTTGGATTTACCATATTTGGGTCGGACCCGAACCCAAACCCAACCCACTGATCCGANTCGACTTGAAAAATCCGATTACGGTTGACCAAAATATTTTTGGAGTCCGGTTTGGGTCAGAAAATTTGACCCGTTTATTATTAATCTTCGGTTTGGGCTGAACCTGAAAACCCAAACATAACCCAAATACGACACAAAAATTTGGGTCAGGTTTAGGTTCACGGGTTAACCTCTAATTTGTCTTAGTTTTTGACCTGTTTATTACTCGAGTTGAGTTCGGATTAACCATATTTGGGTCGGACCCGAACCCAAACCCAAACCCAACCCACTGATTCGAATTGACTCCCTTAAGTTGTTACAGTACCACTACAGTATTCGCATCCCCTTCTTTCCTTTTTAGCTTCCTCCTCTCTCATTTTCACTCCCTTCCATATAAAGGGCCTCCTTTCTATTCATTGTCTACTTTATCTACCACNTCTCATTTTCACTCCCTTCCATATAAAGGGCCTCCTTTCTATTCATTGTCTACTTTATCTACCACACTTCATCTTTATCCTAATTTTAATTCTTTACTTTCCCATCACCTCTTCTTTATTTCTTGCATAATCTGTTTACTAGTCCCCTCTTATTTATACATGTTTTTTGCTGGGGCCCGGGTAACATATTTGGTTGAGTGCAAATTTCTGAGTGCTGTCTTTGATGCTTTTTTTCCTTCTAGGGGTTATACTTAATGACGAGAAGTTGCTTCAGCTATAACTCGTTCGAGGTGGTGACTGTCTTCAGGGGTCCAGGTGGTGTTCCGGTTGTATCTCAACAATGACGAGACATTTATCCTTCCGCAGCCCCTTCTGTTGGGTAATGTGGAAACCCGTTCCACCACAATTTAATTAGTTTTTTGGTTAAGAATCTCACCAATCTCTCACCTTCTGCTCTCTGGTTTCTATAAATAGCCTCTTATGACTTGTCATTATTACGAAGTCTTCTAAGAGAGAAAGAGAGGAAGAGAAAGAGAGAGGAAGGGAGAGAAGAAAATAAAGATTTTCTTGTAAATCTCAAGGCGCTCGACGGTGTAATTGCTCAAAGAAATAAAATCCTCCGCAGCTTCGTGGACGTAGACAAATTTGCCGAACCACGTAAATTTGTCTCTCTGACTTGTTACATTTTTCACTTTATTGTCGTCGTTTTTCATAATAGCTAGTATAAGAGCCCCAGTTCGAATCTGAGGAAAAACGATGACTGGAGACAAAGTGAAGGTTTCGATAATCGAGAAGTTCGACGACCTTTTGGTTATTGGAGGATGCAGATAGAGAACTACTTTTATGGGAAAAAACTTCATCTTCCATTACTGGGAAAACAACCGAAGAAGATGGAAGTACTTTTAATATGCTAACTCTGTCTAGATCTGTTGCTCACAACGTCATCAAGAAGATGACGACTGTAGATCTCATTTCAGTTTTATCAGGTATGTATGAAAAACATCGACGAATAACATGATGCATCTGATGAAAAGTTATTCAACTTAAAGATGGCGGAAGACGTGTCTGTCGTTCGACATCTGAATGATTTCAATATCATCACAAATCAATTATCATCTGTTGAAATTAATTTTGACGATGAGATACGAGCGCTGATATTGTTGGCTTCATTGTCAAATAGCTGAGAAACCATGAGGATGACAATTAACAATTCTGCAGGTAAAACTAAGCTGAAATATGATGATATTCATGACTTGATTTTGGCTGAAGTGGTTCGCAGGAAGGATTCTGACGAGGCATCGAGTTTGAGTTCAACATTAAATGTTGATTTCATAGGGAGATCATAAAACATGAATTCAAATAGAGGAAAATCAAAATCAAAACATAGAAGCAAGAGCAAGTCAAAGCCTGGTCAGCAAACAACCTGCTGAAATTGTGGCAAAACTGACCACATAAAGAATAACCGCAAAAATCCTAAGAAGACGGAGAACATCAGTGCTAATGTTGTAATTAAAGAAGTGCAGGATGCGTTATGGCTTGCAGTTCAAAGCTCCGTTGACGACTGGATGCTGAACTCAGGTGCTTCTTTTTCATACATCTTCCCACCGGGAGTTAATGTAAAACTATGTTTGCAGGTGACTTTGGGAAGGTGTACTTGGCTGATGGAGCAACTTTGAACGTGGTGGGGATGAGAGATGTTGAAATTACACTCCCTAACAAAAATAAATGGATCCTGCAAAAGTTAGACACATTCCTGAACTGAAAAAAAACCTCATATCTATTGGGCAGCTCGAAGAGGGTGGTCATTCAGTAGTGTTCTCTGATAACACCTGGAAGGTTACCAAATGAGCATTGATACTGACTCGGGGTAAGAAGACTAAGACGCTATATATGACTACTGGTTTAATTAACAGTGCTGATACCACAGTTGTAGAGAGCATAACAGACATGTGGCAGTACAGACTTGGACATATGAGTCAGAGAGGTATGAAAGAGCTTCAATCCAGAGGCAAGCTACCAAAATTGAAGTCAATTGACCTCGGCATGTGTGAAAGTTGCATTATGAGGAAGCAGAAGAATGTCAGTTTCCTGAAAGTTGGCGAGGTGCCAAAGGCAGTGAAACTATAACTGGTACACACCGATGCGTGGGGGTCTTCCTCAGTGGCATCTCTTGGAGGCTCTCACTATTATGTCACATTCATAGATGACTACTGCAGAAAGACATGAGTTTACTTTCTGAAGCATAAATCTGATGTATTTACTGTATTCAAAACTTGGAAGACCATGATTGAAATAGAGACAGATTCAAAATTGAAATGTTTGAGGTTTGACAATGGTGGTGAATACATCGATGGTGGGTTCAAGGAGTACTGTGCAGCTCAGGGTATCAGGATAGAGAAGACCATTCCAGGGACATCACGACAAAATGAAGTTGTAGAACGTATGAATATGACCATCACGACAAATTTTTTCATCTTAAAACTTTTGACTGCCTTTCTTATATTTTAATCAATCCTGATGCACGTAACAAACTTAAGGCTAAGTCAAAGAAATATTATTTTATTGGCTATGGAGACGAAGCATTCAACCATCGTTTCTGGGATGATCAGGATCAGAATATTATCAGAAGCAACAATGTGATCTTTAATGAGAAAATGATATACAAGGACAAAACTAGTGCAAATTCTGAAAAAGCTCCTCAGTAATCGGAGTTCATGAGGTTTGACGATCTACCAGAAGTCACAGTGCAGAGCATAGAAGGAAATGATGAGGAGAATGGGTCTGAGTTACCCATTCCTATTATTCCGCAGTCAGGTTTAGAGTCATTCACTACTCCAGTCGCTGTTCGTAGGTCAGTCAGGAGCAGACGTTTGCCACAGCGTTACTCACCAACTTTGAACTACATCTTGCTGACAGATAATGGAGAACCACAGAGCTATGAAAAAACCTTGACAGATGAAAATTCTAGCAAGTTAGAGCTGATCATGAAGGAGGAGATGAATTCCCTGCTGGGAAATCAGACACGGGAGCTGAGAGAGATTCCACTAGGGATAAAAACATTGCACAACAAGTAGGTGTACCGGGTGAAGACTGAGTTTGATGTCAGTAAACGGTACAAGGTCAGAGTTGTTGTAAAAGACTTTCAACAGAAACAGGACGTTGGCTATTTTGAGATTTTTTTCCCTGTGGTGAAGCTCAAAACTATTATGATGGTAGTGGCTATGGTTGCTACCAAAGATCTTTTTATGGAGCAATTAGATGTGAAGACAATATTTCTTCTTGGAGACCTTAAAGAAGACAAAACATGTGCTAACCTGAAGGGTTCGTGGTACTAGAAAATAAAGATTTAGTTTGCAAACTGAAGAAGAGTTTGCAAACTGAAGAAGCTCCCAGACAGTGGTACAAGAATTTGATAATTTCATGCAAAATGCCAGGTACAACAAATGTCAGACAAATCACTGTTGTTATGTCAGTTACTTTAACAATTCCTATATTATCCTATTGTTGTATGCGGATAATATGCTTATTGCAGGGGCTAGCATTGATGATATAAAAAATCTGAAGAAGCAGATGTCAGAGCACTTTGTAATGGGGATTTGGGAGTGGCAAATCAAATCATTGGGATGAGGATTTTTATAGACCAAGTCAGAGGCACGTTGAAACTTCCACAAGCTGAATATGTGAAAAATGTGCTTAGCAGATTCAATATGGACAAGGCTAAGCCAATTGACACATCTTTGGGTAGTCACTTTAGACTTAACAAAAATCAGTCTCCCAAGACAGACAGAACAAGACTACATGAATAAGGTTCCTTATGATTCAGCTATTGGCTCACTCATATATGTCATTGTCTACACCAGATCGGACATTGCCCATGCAGTGGGAGTTATGAGCAGATACATGAGTAATCCAGAGAAGGAACATTAGGAAGCTGTGAAGTGGATCTTGAGATACCTAGGAGGCTCTTCGAAAACCCGTTTGTGTTTCTCAAGAAAGAGCCTGAAGATACAGGACTACGTTGATGCAAATTTAGCTGGAAACATTTACAGTAGGAAGAGTACTGCAGATTATGTTTATACTCTGGGTGGTACTGCAGTGTAATGAGACTCAAATCTACAGAAGACGGTTTTATTGTCCACTACAGAAGCTAAGTACATTGCAGTGTCAGAGACTACTAAGGAGATGATATGGCTGCAGAGTTTCTTGGAGGAATTAGGTAAGATGGTTCAGAAGGGCACTNCATCTTATGACTTGTCATTATTGCGAAGTCTTCTAAGAGAGAAAGAGAGGAAGAGAAAGAGAGAGGAAGAGAGAGAAAATAAAAATTTTCTTGTAAATGTCAATGCGCTCGACGGTGTAATTCCTCAAAGAAATAAAATCCTCCGCAGCTCCGTGGACGTAGACAAATTTGTCGAACCACGTAAATTTGTGTCTCTCTGGTGTTTTTCTGCGTGCAATTTTTCTCGTTCCATTTTTCTCTTTATTGTCGTCGTTTTTTATAATAGCTAGTATAAGAGCCCCAATTCAGATCTGAGGAAGAACGATGACTGGAGACAAAGTGAACGTTTTAATGATCGAGAAGTTCGACGACCTTTGGTTACTGGAGGATGCAGATAGAGAACTAATTTTATGGGAAAAAACTTCAACTTCCGTTACTGGGAAAACAACCGAAGAAGATAGAAGTGGTTGAATGTAATCTGTTGAATCGACAGGTTTTGGGGGTTATTCGACTAACCCTGTCGAGATCTGTTGCTCACAATGTCATCAAGGAGATGACGACTGTAAATCTCATTTCAGCTTTATCAGGTATGTATGAAAAACATCGACGAATAACAAGGTGCATCTGATGAAAAAGTTATTCAACTTGAAGATGGCGGAAGATGTGTCTGTCGTTCTTCATCTGAATGATTTCAACATCATCACAAATCAATTATCATCTGTTGAAATTGATTTTGACGATGAGATACGAGCGCTGATATTGTTGGCTTCATTGTCAAATAGCTGAGAAGTCATGAAGATGGCAGTTAGCAATTCTGCAGGTAAAATTAAGCTGAAATATGATGATATTCGTGACTTGATTTTGGCTGAAGAGGTGCGCATGAAGGATTCTGATGAGACATCGAGTTTGAGTTCAACATTAAATGTTGATTTCAGAGGGAGATCGTAAGATATAAACTCAAACAGAGGAAAATCAAAATCAAAACATAGAAGCAAGAGCGAGTCAAAGCCTGGTCAGCAAACAACCTGTTGAAATTGTGGCAAAACTGGCCACATAAAGAATAACCTCAAAAATCCTAAGAAGACGGAGAACATCAGTGCTAATGCTGTAATTAAAGAAGTGCAAGATACGTTATTGCTTGCAGTTCAAAGCTCCGTTGACGACTGGATGCTGAACTCAGGTGCTTCTTTTTCATACGTTTTCCCACCGGGAGTTAATGCAAAACTATGTTTGCAGGTGACTTTGGGAAGGTGTACTTGGCTGATGGAGCAAATTTGAACGTGATGGGGATGAGAGATGTTGAAATTACACTCCCTAACAAAAATAAATGGATCCTGCAAAAGTTAGACACATTCCTGAACTGAAAAAAAACCTCATATCTATTGGGCAGCTCGAAGAGGGTGGTCATTCAGTAGTGTTCTCTGATAACACCTGGAAGGTTACCAAATGAGCACTGATATTGACTTGGGGTAAGAAGACTAGGACGCTATATATGACTACTGGTTTAATTAACAGTGTTGATATCACAGTTGTAGAGAACAGTGCAGACTTGGACATATGAGTCAGAGAGGTATGAAACAGCTTCAGTCCAGAGTCAAGCTACCAAAACTGAAGTCAGTTGACCTCGACATGTGTGAAAGCTGCATTATGGGGAAGCAGAAGAATGTCAGTTTCCTGAAAGGTGGTGGGGTGCTAAAGGCAGGAAAACTAGAACTGGTGCACACCGATGCGTGGGGGTCTTCGTCAGTGACATCTCTTGGAGGCTCTCGCTATTATGTCACATTCATAGATGACTACTGCAGAAAGACATGAGTTTACTTTCTGAAGCATAAATCTGATGTATTTACTGTATTCAAAACTTGGAAGACCATGGTTGAAATAGAGACAGATCCAAAATTGAAATGTTTGAGGTCTGACAATGGTGGTGAGTACATCGATGGTGGGTTCAAGGAGTACTGTGTAGCTCAGGGTATCAGAATAGAGAATACCATTCCAGGGACATCACGACAAAATGGAGTTGTAGAACGTATGAATATGACCATTAATGAGTGTGTCGGGAGCATGAGATTGCACGCCGGACTACCACCAACCTTCTGGGCAGATGCAGTCAGCACTGCAGTTTACTTGATTAACAGAGTGTCATCCGTCTCATTAGACTGTAAATTATCTGAGGAGGTTTGGAGCGGCAAATATGTCAAATTTTTTCATCTTAAGACTTTTGACTGTCTTTCTTATGTTTTAATCAATCCTGATGCACTTAGCAAACTTGAGGCTAAGTCAAAGAAATATTATTTTATTGGCTATGGAGACAAAACATTCAACTATCGTTTCTGGGATGATCAGGATCAGAAGATTATCAGAAGCAACAATGTGATCTTTAATGAGAAAATGATATACAAGGACAAGACTAGTGCAAATTCTGAAGAAGCTCCTCAGTAATCGTAGTTCATGTGGTTTGACGATCTACCAGAAGTCACAGTGCAGAGCATAGAAGGAAATGATGAGGAGAATGGGTCTGGGGTACCCATTCCTATTATTCTGCAGTCAGGTTTAGAGTCATTCACTACTCCAGCCGCTGTTCGTAGGTCAGTTAGGAGCAGACGTTTGCCACAGCGTTATTCACCAACTTTGAATTACATCTTGCTGACAGATAATGGAGAACCACAGAGCTATGAAGAAACATTGACATATGAAAATTCTAGCAAGTTGGAGCTGACCAAGAAGGAGGAGATGAATTTCCTGCTGGGAAATCAGACATGGGAGCTGCCAGAGATTCCACTAGGGATAAAAACATTGCACAACAAGTGGGTGTACCGGGTGAAGACTGAGTTTGATGTCAGTAAACGGTACAAGGCCAGACTTGTTGTAAAAGACTTTCAACAGGAGCAGGACGTTGGTTATTTTGAGATTTTTTTCCCTATGGTGAAGCTCAGAACTATTATGATGGTAGTGGCTATGGTTGCTACCGAAGATCTTTTTCTAGAGCAATTAGATGTGAAGACAAATATTTCTTCATGGAGACCTTAAAGAAAACAAAACATGCGCTAATCTGAAGGGTTCGTGGTACCAGAAAATAAAGATTTAGTTTGCAAACTGAAGAAGAGTTTGTATGGTCTAAAACAAGCTCCCAGACAGTGGTACAAGAAATTTGATAATTTTATGCAAAATGCTAGGTACAACAAATGTCAGACAAATCACTGTTGTTATGTCAGGTACTTTAACGATTCCTATATTATCCTATTGTTGTATGTGGATAATATGCTCATTGCAGGGGCTAGCATTGATGAGATCAAAAATCTGAAGAAGCAGATGTCAGAGCACTTTGTAATGGGGATTTAGGAGTGGCAAATCAAATCATTGGGATGAGGATTTTTATAGATCGAGTCAGAGGCACGTTGAGACTTTCACAAGCTGAATATGTGAAAAATGTGTTTAGCAGATTCAATATGGACAAGGCCAAGCTAGTTGACACACCTTTGAGCAGTCATTTCAGACTTAACAAAAATCAGTCTCCCAAGACAGAGACGGAACAAGACTACATGAATAAGGTTCCTTATGATTCAACTATTGGCTCACTCATATATGTCATTGTCTACACCAGACCGGACATTGCCCATGCAGTGGGAGTTATGAGCAGATACATGAGTAATCCAGGGAAGGAACATTGGGAAGCTGTGAAGTGGATCTTGAGATACCTAGGAGGCTCTTCGAAAACCTATTTGTGTTTCTCAAGAAAGAGTCTGGAGATACAGGGCTACGTTGATGCAAATTTAGCTGGAGATATTGACAGTAGGAAGAGTACTGCAGGTTATGTTTATACTCTGGGTGGTACTGCAGTGTAATGAGACTCAAATCTACAGAAGACGGTTTCATTGTCCACTACAAAAGCTAAGTACATTGCAGTGTCAGAGACTATTAAGGAGATGATATGGCTGCAGAGTTTCTTGGAGGAATTGGGTAAGACGGTTCAGAAGGGCACTCTCAACAGTGATAGTCAGAGCGTCATAATTCTTGCCAGGAATCCAGCTTTTCAATCCAGGACCAAACACATTCAGACCAGATATCATTTCATTAGATCTTTGTTAGACGACGGACAACTGCTACTTAAGAAAATTTGTGAACGCAAAAACTCTGCTGATATGTTGACTAAAGGAGTTACTCTTGAGAAACTGAAATTGTGCTCGACTTCAGTTGATCTTCTGGTATGAAGAACAAGACTTTGAGTTGCAGAGTTAGATGATATCATGCTTGAGGAAAATATTGGTACAACTAGTAGATGATAGGTGATGCAGTCAGTGTCCCAGTCTCCAAGTGGAAGAATTGTTGGGTAATGTGGAGATCCGGTACATCGCAATTTAATTAGCTTCCTAATTAAGAATCTCATCTACCGCTCACCTACCACATCCCACCTACCTCCCACCTACTGCTCTCATAGTTTCTATAAATAGTCTCTTATGACTTGTCATAATTATCAAGTCTTCTAAGAGAGAGAGAGAGCAAGAGAAAGAGAGAGGAATTGAGAGAAGAAAATAGAGATTTTCTTGTAAATNTCTTCTGGTATGAAGAACAAGACTTTGAGTTGCAGAGTTAGATGATATCATGCTTGAGGAAAATATTAGTACTAGTAGATGATAGGTGATGCAGTCAGTGTCCCAGTCTCCAAGTGGAAGAATTGTTTGGTAATGTGGAAACCCGGTCCATCGCAATTTAATTAGTTTCCTAATTAAGAATTTCATCTACCGCTCACCTATTTTCCCACCTACTGCTCACCTACCACATCTCACCTATCTCCCACCTACTGCTCTCATAGTTTCTATAAATAGTCTCTTATGACTTGTCATAATTGTCAAGTCTTCTAAGAGAGAGGAAGAGAAAGAGAGGAATGGAGAGAAGAAAATAAAAATTTTTTTTGTAAACGTCGAGGCGCTCGACAGTGTAATTCCTCGAAGAAATAAAATCTTCTGCAGCTCCGTGGACGCAGACAAATTTGTCGAATCACGTAAATCTGTGTGTCTCAGGTGTTTTTCTGAGTGCAATTTTTCTCGTTCTATTTTTCGCTTTATTGTCGTTGTTTTTCATAACACCTCCGGATCTGCTTCCAACAATCACAAACCATCCTCCTTGCTGCCATCTACTTCCAACACCTTCCTTTCCATTGTAGGCCTGCCTTGTTGCCTCTCGCTCATCGTAAATCACACCAGCCCCCAACCATCTCCCAGTCGTCGTCTAGGTCTCCGGGCGCTTTCAAGCTGCCGCAAAGGCACTTACAAACCAGCTCTTGCTACTGCCCAATCGTCGACACCTATTCCAGCTGCTGTATGAGCTCAAACACCAGTTTCTACTGCCTTCCATTCCACGACCACCTGCCTGCTGCTGTCCCAGGCCACCGTAACTCCTTTCCTGCCGCCTTCCAACAACCTCCAGCCCTTTTCCAGCCACCGTCCCGACCACTAGGTTCCTCTCCATTGTTGTCCAATGTCTTTAGCACCTTCCAACCGCTATCCAGCCCACCCAAAGCACCCTCCAGCCGCTATCCAGCCCAAAACACTCATCTTCCGGTGGCTGTCCGGTCCGCCGCCATGCCTGCCCTCCCAGATCTGTCGCTCTCTTTCTAGAAGGTCATTTATGCGTTGTGTTGCTTTCTTTCCGTATTTTTTGCAGTATCGTTGTTGTCCTTACGGTTTGCATGTTTGTATTGTTTATGTTGAGGAGTCGTCGTTGTAACCCTATTCGAATTTAGTGATTATATTTTCTTTCTTTTGTGGTTTGGGGTTCGTGTAATATTATTTGGTATAAGAGCTAGCCCAATCCTAGTTCTATCCTATGGTTGCCTGACATCCGTCTCCACCCAAGCCACCCTACCAAATGTTTTATGCCCTAAATAAAAAGAAAAAAAAGCTTTGACTAATAAAATTGAAGCTCCCTTAACCCCGGTAGATTGTCGCGAGAGCTTATCATGAACTCGATACTCTAGCTGCTACAGTATCGCCGACGCGATACTGTAAGTATTACAGTAACCGTGTCCCCCTTTTGTCATTTTAAGCTATCTCTATCACCTTCCACTTCCATCCTAATTTAAAATTTCTTATTTTCTCATCACTCCTCCTTTATTTCTTGCCTAATCTATCTACTAACCTCTCTTGTTTATACATGTTGCTTGCTAAGGGGAGGACAAATTTGGATGAGTACTGCTTTTTGACTGTTGCTTTTGAGGCTTTCTTCTCCTCCGGGGGTTGTACCCGACGACGAGAAGGCGCTTCGGTTGTAACTCGTCCGAGATGATGATCGTCTCTAATGGCCTGGGTGGTGCTGCAGCTGTAGTTCAACCCCGACGAAACATTTATCCTTCCGCAGCCTCTCCGACCCCGCTTCTAGCACCACAGACCATCCTCCTTGCTGCCATCAACTTCCAGTGCCTTCCTTTCCACTGCTTACCTGCTCTGCTGCCTCCAACTAACCGCAGATCACACCAGCCCCCTCCTCGCAACACCCGCTGACCATCTCCCAGCCTCCGTCCAGGTCTCTGGGTGTGTTCTGCTGCAGTGAAGGCCCTTCCAGAGCAGCTCCTTTTGCCGTCAGCTCCTCCAGGCTGTTCCTGTTGCTGCTCAGCCGCCGGTACCTGTTCCAGCTTCTGTCCAGCCCTCGGACACCGGTTCCTGCTGCTGTCCAGCCCGCAAACACCTGCCTGCTGCTGGACCAGGTCACCACAGCTCCTTTCCTGCCACCTTCTAGCAGCCGCCAGTCCTTTTCCAGTCACTGCTCTGACCACCTGGTTCCTCCTCGCTGCCGTCCAGTATCTCTTGCACTTTCCAGATGCTGTCCAGTCCACCCAAGTGTCATCCAACCGCTGTCCAGTCCACCGCCAAGCCTCCTACCCTCCCGGATCTGTCACTCTCTTCGTGGAGTGCCATTTATGTGTTTTTTGTTGATTTCATTTCATATTTTTTGCAGCATCGTCATCGTTCTTTCCGCTTGCATGTTTGTATTATTTATGTTGAGGAGTTGTCGATGTAACTGTTCAAATTTAGTAATTATATTTATCTTCTGATTATGATTTGGGCTATGTCCGGTGTCATGACAGTCTATTTCTGTTGTTAGACCTTTATAACTGGAAGGACCGACTTATTTGGGTTTTTTTTTTATTTGTTGTGATTGGTGGATAAGGAATTTAAAAATTTTTTAGTAGTTATAAATAATAGTTTTAGGCTCGTACATAATGTAGTCAATGGTTTTGAATATTGTTCTAGTTGGATGTGTTATTCCTTCTACTTTTAGGAGTCATTCTTGATCTAGCGAGGCTTAAAGTTTTCCAAAAGGTTTTCTCCTTGTACAAGTTTGTGGTTTGATTCTTCTGATTTTAATGACTTCTTTCCTTCTATTTTATTTTATTGCTCTATATCTTATTGTTAGAATTACTTTAGAAGGTTGATACATGTAGATTTCTAGGAGGGCGTGATTCTCAACAACTTGCATGCTTTTGCGGTTCTTAAATTCTAAGCTTTGCTTTAGTTGAGAACTAACAAAAATTTCATCTACATTGATTCTTATTGAATTTTTTATTTTCATTTGAAAATTTTAATAATTATTAAAATAAAATGTTTGGCCAATGAAATTGTCATTAGATGTTTTTTTTTTCTTTTTTTTCTTTTTTGTAACTCTTGATCTCATTTTATTTTCACATAAAAATTCTTAGACTCTAAGACGTCTTATGTGGCCAATATAACATTTTTTCCTCGGAATTTTGCTTATGCATGTATCAATCTTTGCACAAACCTTGTTTAGTGCTCGCTTACTTAGATCAGCTTTGTTTCATCGTGGAATTTGTGAAGTATCTTTTCATTATAGGATGTAAATGAACTATTTTTTATGAAGCTTGCCTACGTTAATTTTTTGTTTCACGGCAGATCCATATTTCATGTAGAGTTGAGTTGCTTGAGTCATAATTCAAACTTTTTCTTGAAGCTCTGGTTTTTCACATTGTTTAAGGTTTGATTTGCAAAATGTTATGTAGCCAGGTCTTACTGGCGGCAGTCAAGACACGTATGTGAGACATATGCTTATTCGAGCTAGGAAGAAGGGGTGGCGAGTTGTCATTTTTAATAGTCGCGGTTGCGCGAATAGCCCAGTCACAACTCCACAGGTATCCGAGCAATCATTTCTTCGAATTTTTTACATCTTTTTATTCCTTTTTATTTAGATATTTAATAAATAATTTTTTTAATATGACTAAATCTGCGCTAATATAAGCACTCTAAAAAATTTTAAAAACTATAAAAAAAAAAGCCTTTTCTTTCTGCTTTTAAGGTATAAATGATTAACTGTTTTGTACAACATGAAGAGTTCAAATTGATTCAACCATATATTTTTTTACCATTTAGCTAATAATGCTGCACATATGGTTATTTGTCAACCAACTAAACCTCTGCAGAGCTCACCTTTTCTTGTGGGTATCGGACTTCTTTTAAACTTTGTCCCTGTTATTTTGTATATTTGNGGTCAATTAAATGGATTTAGATTCAATTGAAATTGGATCTAGATATGTTGAATTTGATGTGAATTTGAAATTACGGTATTTGATTGATCATGAAGNTTTTAATCTGACTAAATCTGCGCTAATATAAGCACTCTAAAAAATTTTAAAAACTATAAAAAAAAAGCCTTTCTTTCTGCTTTTAAGGTATAAATGATTAACTGTTTTGTACAACATGAAGAGTTCAAATTGATTCAACCATATATTTTTTTACCATTTAGCTAATAATGCTGCACATATGGTTATTTGTCAACCAACTAAACCTCTGCAGAGCTCACCTTTTCTTGTGGGTATCGGACTTGTTTTAAACTTTGTCCCTGTTATTTTGTATATTTGAAAAAATTCATAAAATTTTCCCCTTTATTTAAGTTGGTGGTTGATTCTTTTAATGAGCCCCACTATAATTCTGATATTTTGCACAGTTTTATTCAGCATCATTCACGGAAGATCTTTGTGAAGTGGTTAAACATGTATCAACATGTTATCCCAATTGTAAGGTATATGCTGTTGGTTGGTCTCTTGGAGCAAACATTCTCGTGCGGTACTTAGGTCAGGTACATATATGCAATTTATTTTTTTACTTCATGGTTTTTGTGCATGGTTACGTTTAATGACAATTAATTCTGTTTTTAATACTGCCAAAACTGAATTTTGCATTTTTATCAAAATGATTGCTTATGCATCTGGATTGAATCTAATATTTAGTTACTTATGCCTAATGAATATGCCGAGACAAGCCTGAGCTCTGGGATAAAATATCTTGTATGATTTCTTAGGGTTTTCTAATATAGATCAATGATCAAATGTACAAATTCACCCACACACATTGAAATTCAGTCAATAAATCTTTAATTTTGATTGCTATTTATTCCTTTAGATCAAAGCTGAACATTTGAAAAATTCTGCATGGATAATCTTAATAGTTTTTTTATTACAAATATCACATAATAATATGAAAGTATAAAAATAATATATTTGATTGAAAATCATGCACTATCTATAATTTTAGATTATATTAAATTTGATAAGATTCATTTATGCATGCAAATCAATTACTAAAAATTAGAAAGAAAGATTAATAACATGCGAGAGAGAATCAAATTGAGGAACAAGAAGACACCATTGAAAATAGAGGACTTTTCCTAAAATTTTCAATTCTGAATCATATTAGAAATTAATTAGAGTATCTTTTAACTTGCTTTAAAACTTTGTATTCATAATCACAAAAAACGTCGCTAAATTTATGATAGAAAAATTAGACTCAAGTCAGCAACCTAAGCTTGATTTCAAGGGAAGGAATCATGTAGCAGCCCAGTTTAAGCGATTCTCATCCGTTATATGATAAAGAATTCATTTAAGTAGAAGGATTATGTAAAAAAATTGAATGCCATTTTGATATCACTATTTTTAATTTTTTCCAAATAAAATCTTCAAGTCACGTGAAAATATTTTTGAATGCTTGTAAAATTAACAAGTTTATTCTCGTTTCTTTGTTTTCATGTTGCGTTAGTTTTGTATAAAAGAGCCTAGAAGCATAATGTTAAATCAAAGAATTTATCCAGATACGTTAACTATTAATTAACTAATAAACCTTATATGCATGCACCTAATTACTAGTCTTAATGGAAAGTCTTCTTTCATTATCGAAAGGGAGAATTAACCATAGGAGCTTGCGTCTATTAGAAATCTCGAGCCCACCCCAGACTTAACGTCCTCACAAAATGAGGGCGAAATTTTTGCGTAGTAGCCTATCTACTGTTTCAGGGTTTATAGAATTGAATAAAGTCTGATGGAATTTAATTGGATCGACATGAATAAGGATATGAAACTGGATACAAAACTTTAGACTTATGGTGGTTAAAAAAATCAGGAATTGATTAATACCGGAAAAATGTTAGATAAACCTGTTATGGGTAAATTTTTTTTTGCGGGGGCATTTCTTGCCAAACAAATTAGGTCATTGATAATGATTTATTATAAGAATCAGAATGAATTTCTTGCGAAACAAATTAGGTGACTGATAACTAATTATTATAGGAATCTGAATCAGTTTTTATATTCATATCTGCATGGACCTGAAATTTGGATGCATTCTGGTTGTGAACAAATATGCCAGTTTCATGGATATATGTTTGGTTATATCAAATGTTGACCATATGATGATCTGGTCAGGAGAGTAGATGTTGTAGATTCGACTTATGTTAAGAAAGATAGAGGTAAACCTTAAAAGATTTGGGCATGTTGAATAAAAAATTATCTTAATTTATTAAAATTAAATGAAAATTTGACACTCAATAGAACACAATAGAGAAGTAGGATTCATGTAGCCGACCCCACTTAGTGTGATAAATGCTTTCTGTTGTATACTGAAAGCTCTTCTATGTTAGACAATTACCAAATTACAGAACTCTGCTACTCTTCTGATCTCATCTTTGCAATACTATTGCCATTTTCACCAATGCTATTATTTTCTATTCTGAAAAGG
>JXCR01073608.1:33110-54984 GCA_002079205.1 Phalaenopsis hybrid cultivar | reverse complement strand
TCTTTTAATAAAAATTAATTGGAGAGTTCTATTTCCTAAGAAAGCGTAGTTTTATAAGGGTATTTTGGTGATCAGCGGGGCCTATGGGTTCCAAGAATTTCCTACAAATAGCTATGTTTAGAAGGGGGAGGGGGCTTTTGGTTAGTCTGTTTCAGATCTTTCTATCCTTGAGGTGGATTTCTCCTTTGTTTAGGAGAGGTAGGGAGGAGGCAACCATAGTAGGGGTCTAAGGCCTTGCCACAATTGGTTTGCCTAGGCCGTAAGCTTTTCTTTTGTGGCTTCCGGTGGTTCAACCACTTCTCAATTGCAGAAATTGGAAGTTCATTGTTACAGGTCATTGTTACAGCCAGTCCATTTGGAATAAACCTTGATTCTTGATAGAAGAATTTGTTAACGCGTTCTTTGATCCTAATTCGTAATCTCTCCTCAATTAAATCTCCACTTTAACATTTAACTGTTGTTTCTTTGTAATTCATTTCATTATTAGAATGTTGAAAAAATCATTGTTTTCCTGCAGCAACGGCAAGTCCAAGGTTTTACACGTACATTTATTGGGGCAAGAAAGGTCCAAAGCCTAGCCTGCACTCCCTGTCCATGCACTGAAATAGAAAATGTGTACAGGATTGGTAATGCGAAAGATTTGGGACAGGAAATGACATCACCAGGCATTCAACATGTGATGGCCCGACAGCCCGGCCCGATAGCTTAGAATTAACCAAGTAAGAAACTGTCGTCGAACGATATTAACCTTTCATTTAAATTATAAAAAGTCATCATAACTTTTAATAATAAAAAGAGCTACTAAAAATCACAAAGTACACTAAACAATAATCAAATCCAACCAAAGCAACGACTTAATCTAAAAGTAAAACAATATTGCAATTCAACCAACTACAGCACAACATCAATTTGAAATAAAATAACTGAAAACCTATAGCCAATAATCCTCCTACTGTAAACTAACTCTATCCTGTCAGTAATATCAATCTACACTTTTGCCTTAAAAAAANGACCCCTGAGGCTAGATCCTAACTCCTACGAGAAAAACTAGACCTCACGAAAATTGAGGTCAACAACAGCTTGCTAAAGAAATGACTTCAGATCGTTCCTACATCGCCGCCCTCGCCAGTGATAACCCCGTCTCAGCCCCTCTTTCGAATATGTTTCCGCTTGGCATTGAAACCGGATTTCTCAAAAAAAACTTACCGTAAAAACGACAAACCTGCAATTTTTCTCACTAAGGCAGAGATCTCCACCGTAGCTGCACTCCGCCGACTGTTCTTGGTAGGTAAGTTTCTTTATGGAAACCCTATACTTGAACTAATTCGAAAGGACTTTGAGCAAATGAAGCTGAAAGGGGGTTGGAAGATCGGTAAATTGGATGGTTGTCACATTCTTATTTAATTATCAAATGACGAAGACTACACCCATTTGTTTGTGAGAAGAGTTCTTCGAATAGAAAACCAGGTGATGAAGGTTTTAAAATGGACGGTGGATTTTAACCCTCGTACTGAACCTCCTACCATTCCTGTTTGGTTGCGCTTCCCAGGTTTGAAGATCCACCTTTTTGATCAAGAGCCTCTCTTCGCTTTAGCGATGGTATACGGTAAACCCCTCAAAGCTGACACGCCTACAGTGAATCTGACTCAGCCTTCAGAAGCCAGAATTTTGATAGAAAGGAATATTACTTTAACTTTTCCGAGAGAAATATGGATTGACACACAACATCAAAAATTTTGGCAGCAAGCAGAACTTGAACAGATATCACTTTATTGTACCCATTGTCGTATATTTGGACACTCTTTCTCAATGTTATCAATTGCATCCGAATTTAAAACATTCAGGTAAAAATGCTTCCAAATCTACCCCACCTCATATATGTCCCTCCTCCGCTCATGAGTGCATTCCACAGACTATTAAAACAAAGGTTGACAACCTCCCCCTCTCACTGCCGGAGACAATACTGTCTCTGATCTTCCGACTGATATATTGGCAGATGGTTTACTTGGGTTCGATAATCAGTATAGTATTGAAGCTCCACAGCCCCAGGATGCATCAGGTGTTGAAGAGACATGTTTACCACCTCTTCAGAAGTAGAATGTTGTTACTGCTAGTCAGGAGCTGGGGGATCACTCTCTCCTACATGCCCAACAATCTGTTGACCAAATTGATCAGATGAGTCAGTCCTCAGATGAGAAATGACAAGTATACGCGTATATGTATGACACCTTTTTTTGGTCCTCTCACAACCTCTATGTATCTTTTCAATTTCACTTAGGCATTTAAATATATATATATATATATATATATATATATATAATTATAATTTAAAAAATAATATTTTAATTTTGAAAAGTGAGACCGCATGGATCTCACATATTTGATAGTCTAGATGGTTGAGTGCAATACCACAAGTAGCACACTATCCCGAAGAACATGCATATAATTTGTTGATAGGCATAACCACCTAAACTAAAATATTTATGACATATGTTTTGTCTGTGAAACCTTTTTTCATAAACCGAAAAAATTTTGTATTTAATACGGGAGATTAAATAGAGTTTATATTAAGTTGGGTTCTTAAGCTCTCTATAGAGGCAAACCCCTATAATTAATTACATCTTAAATGACTGAAATCACTTAAGACTCCCGATTAAGATCAGTTGTTCTGTCTTCAAATTTCAAAATTTAGGTTTCTAAGGTTAAATATGAAGAAATCAAATGGGAATGGCTCGAAATAGGAACAACTATTTTCAGGAGTCAATGGAGTGAAAGGTAGGGGATGTCACAGATCCAAGGGGAACCCCGGTGACTTCCCAACTATCCTACGATTAGACCTTAACTCTAAAGAGACCTCCTACACCTCGTTGTCGATCGTCGTTCTCCGTCCGCTTGCTTCCACGCTTCGCTTCTTGGAAAGACTACTCTAAGCTCCCTAACATATCGATTATAAGTTTGGGGTTGTGGTGTGTATAAATATACAGTTATTGGGTCAGTGGCTCGCCACGGGGTACCTCCTAAATCAGGTGTCCTACTGGCCTCAGACCTAAAAAGTCCCCTGTAAGTCTGTAGAAGCAACATGAATTATAAAAGGGAACATGCTACAAAACGCAGTAAACAGTAAACAATAATATTGCAGGCATGAACTATGTGTATATGCAATAAAGTGTGCAATAGCAAAAGTAAACGCTGTAAATTTAAAACAAACCTGTATACCTGGCAGATCGGTGGGCTCTGAAAAGACCCGAGAAAAAGCGGCAGGTGACCCACGGTAACTCGAAAAAAATTGTCGAAAACACGGAGAAAATTCGAAGAAATTCATGAGTGCTCTACAAAGATTTCGATAAAATCTTAGGAAAACACACAAAAATCTAAAGAAAGAAAGAAAGTCGTAAGCATTCAGGTCGAGCCAGACTCAGATTTAGGTATTCTCGAGGGACTCCGAAGGCAACTATCGGTCACCCGTATGTATAGAGTCTGACATTCAACTAGAAATGTGTCATACTATACCAACTTAGGAGGATACTCCTTAGCTCAATACCGGCAATTGACAAGTGGACAATCGAGTTATATTACTTGAAATTTATATTTTGATATACATATATGTTTCATGCATATAAGAGAAAATAATATCAGTTTTATTAGTTAAAGTACTTTTGTAAATGGCGTATCTGTTATTATCGTATTCGTTCTTATCATTCTTTTTTTAAATATGATTATCCACAAGTCGATCGCATCGTCGAGCTAGGACCACCAGCAACCTAAGAGGGCAAAGGTGCCCTGCTAGCCTGGTATTGGAGAATAATATTGTCATCCTACGTTTCACCAGGTCCTTGAATTAGGTTCTGATGTCGTAGGATATAATATTATTATGCTCTACCACCAAATGTTTTTATCATCAAGGCCTAATACCCTAAAAAGACAGTCCAACTTACGACATTGTTTGATGGTTTCACATATAACCGCAGTTATACATGCGCACTTATGTTTCAGACATAAGTGCTAAAAACCCAAACCAAGAAGCAAGAAAAGTGAATCGAAAAGCAAAAAAAACAAAAAAAGTGCTCACCCTCCTACAAAATCGATTTAAAAAGAAAAGTTCAAAGCGGTAGGAGGGTTAGCCTAAAATATTCAATTGATTGGACCCCTTGAATGAGCAATGGGGGCACACCCACCAATGCCAGCTAGAAATATCCCCAGAAGGCACAATCCAAGAGGCTCCAAGCCACAACTAAACTTTCTCCAAATACCAAAAGGATTCTCCTTTTTTTCTCTTTTATTTTATTACAATCAATCTAGCCCAGAAGATTAGGCTCTGAATTCTCTCCCAACATTTAATAGATCGTTCCTTGAAAAGGGACATCCGAACTCTTTCAAATATAAGGATTAAAATATTTCAAGCCCTCAATTCCACCCCAAACTAAAGCTTCCATGAGTTATAAACCCAACACAATACAAAGGAAACCCAAATAGGTGCTCACGGTCATGGGCAACAGGGGAGTCACCAACCCCAACGCAAAGGGAAAACCAAATGGATATTCTAGGGTAGGAACAGCATTAGGGAACAACCAAATAGATGCTCACGGCTAGGGGCAGCAGGGGAGCCACCACAACCACAACAGATATTCACAGCCAGGGACAGCAGGACAAGCAACCAGGCCAGATGTCAACGACAAAGGGGGCGACGGGAAGCCACTCACAAAGAAAAAAAAAGAACCACTCTGATGCTCTCGGGCAGAGAAAGCCATCCCAAAACAACCAAACCAAATGCTCACAGCTAGAGACAACAGGGAGAAGCCAACCCACACAAAAGAAAGTCAGCTGGTGCTCACTGGCAGGGGAGCAAACCAACACCACATCGAGGGATGTTCACAGGGATGACGACAAACAACCAAACAACACAAGGGAAGACGAACTGGGATGCTCACGGGTAGGGGAGCAAACCAAAACACCAGCCCAAACACTCAAAACCAGAGATGGCCGCAAACAACCAAACAACAAAGAAGAAAACCAAAGGGAAGCTCTCGGGCAAGGGCAACAAACAATAAATTCCCTCAACCCAGGGGAACAGAGAACGAACAAACGAAATCCGACGGCCTCAACATAAAAGAACCCAACAGCTCCAAAATTAAAGGAGTCCATCAGCATATGTTTCGAACAGAAGGAGAGGAAACAGAGAAGCACAAAACAAAACCCTCAAAATAAAATCTCCAAAAGCTTCAGCATTAAACCAATATAACAAAGAAAACTACAGCCCAGAGGGCTAAAACAACCCTGAAATCCTCCATGTTAGACCAAGGCAACAAGGAAAACTGCAGCCCAAAAGGCTAAAACAACCCTCAAACTTCAGTATACCAGCATAGATATGATAAGAACATAGAGAAGAAATTAGCACATACATTAGAATTGAATCATGCCTTTCATGAGCCTACATCTCCAGCTAAATATCCTGGAGTATTTAAAACAGACCAACCAGTATGCAATCGAACTAAAGTCAGCTAAAATCCAACAGCTAGCCATGATTCCAACATTAAATGTCAGCCAAGACAAATTAAAAAAACTCAACAGCCAACAGTGATTCCAGCATTAAATATCAACAGAAACAAAATAAACCACCCTATGCATGCAATCCCCCCTTTTTTATTATACAGTAGAGAAACCTAGGGACAACCCCTGTCGAATAGAGAAAGAAAGCAAAGGAAGGGGAAAACGGGTACCTCACTTAAGCCTTTGCAAACAAAAGAAGAGAATCAGAAGGCTTCCCAAACACCAAGCTCGCAAGCACAAGAGGCGATTCCGGCAGAGTCTCCCCCAAAATCTCGAATCGTAACCCCACACCAATCCCCTCCCGCAGGCTTTTATAGGCGCGGAAGAAGGAAAGAAAAGCTCGTGGGTCTTACCCGAGCGAAGCCACCCCCAGCAGAAAGAAGGTCGCACCGCAGCCAAGGCTATAGAGGGAGGAACCATCAAGGAGGGAGATTCCCACATTCGTGACTCAGGGAACAAACGCACAGAGTCAACCTACCGCGAATGGGTTTCCGCTCAGCGAGGCGAAGGACAAGATCCTTCGGGAAGCCGCAACTCGGGCAGAGGATGTCGAGAGAGACGAGATCAACTCCTTGTTACGCGAAGAGGAGGGACCAGCGAGAGGGAAGGCGCGGCTAGGGTTCAATTCGAGTCTAGGCGCGGGGAAGGGGACAGCGAGCTTCATGAGGGGAGCCAGGGCTCCAATTGGAGACGGAACCAAGAGTTGCCGCAAGTTAGGGATCTTTAGGGCAAAATAAAATCCATCAGCCGACTATATAATGCAAATATATCCCCTCAAAATTAATATGGTATTTAACTTTTCTCGATTTGCACGCCCCTCGCTCGTGCACAAAACCATACCGAAGAGGGAGTCTCTCCTAGCTAAAGTCGACGTTCTAGACGCGCCGACGCGGTTTGTTTCGTCATCCGGGGTCGCCCGAATGACGTTGTCGACGGTCAGGTCGAAAAAGCTTCAACTTCAAATTTCTTTGAAATTATCGCTCGTGATCGATGGTAAAGCCTTTTACGGGTACGGGTGACTTGAATTTCGATAATTGAGTGAGTCGATGCGTGAATCGTGGTATTCGTGCATCGTGAGTGTGCGCGGACGACACGAAGGGTTTCCTACGACTTTAGATCCTATGGGTACTCAACTCGAGCTTCGTCGCGCTGGTTTTAATTGACTCAACAAAGCGTTGAGGATTTAGAACCGGCGATCTGAAATTGCGAGTCAAGAAGTGGCTCGAATTTCTAGTTTGTACGGGTCCCAGGTTAGTCCTCTAAGAGAGTTGGTAGGAAACCCTTAAGGTTAAATCATAGGCTCTAATAAGAGTAAGAGACCTCACAAAAAATGGGGTCAACAATTATATATAGTTTTTTATTTATTTTTTAACACAAAACAAGAAGATAAAATTAAGTCATCAAACCTCACAATATTTCAACACCGCAATTTATTAATTATTGCTACAATTATAGTTGAGTAAGCTATTAGATAAGTTAAAAACACATGGCTTCGACTTGAACTTGTCTCTTCTAATTTTTTTTGTCGAACAGTCGCACATTGGCATTTCCTCATCCTCTGTTAACCATGCCCGAATCATCACATTCTACTATATTTCACCTCATTAGCAAAAGATTGTATCCTCGACTTTTACATCAATCCTATTATTACATTAATTCTTTGCACAATTTGCTTTTGATAAAACCGACAAACTAGCTCCCAATTCAACGTTTCTTGCTCTTGCTCATGTCCTTAAATTTTAATTCAAAATTTACCTAAACTATAAAAGCGCTATATGATTATAAATATCATAAATGAATTTAGGGAACCATGTGCCATACCAAAATTGGAAATTTGTAGTTAATGCTGGAAACAAAGTCAAAGTAGAAGCATGTTCAAGCAGGGCTTATGAAATAGAGTAATATATTCAGCACTTTAGTAAATTTATTTCATTATTTAAGCCATACCAGATATTTTTGAAGTTCTGACATGCACAATTAACGCAATGAAAACAGAATTCAGATTCAAAGGATACAGCATAACTGCAAGGAGAACAATATAAATGAAATCAGATCGACAATATAGCTTATTATAAACAGTAAAACTTATAGCAGTTGAGAAACAGGGTACCTGCCTATCACCTTGCAATCCCTGCATTGCTGCCTTCGCTGCAGTGAAACATTTTTCCAGTCAATAATTTAAAGACAAAAAAAATTACCAAAGAATGAGAATAACCATGTGAACCTATCTCCTGGTTTGAACCAAACTCAGCAAAACGATTGGTGGAAGTATCCCAAACCAACATCTCACCATCTAGTATGCACCTGCATAAAGAATATTTAAAAAGGCGAATAATAGAGTTTTAAGATAATAAGGACCAAAGGAACGTGCCAAAAAAATTATGTAGTAATGAACAAAAAAGAGAGAATTTTGTAGCAATGAATATGCTCAAGGACAGCTCAACACGTCAATTGTCACCTTAGAGATTAAAAAAATAAGCATCAGTAGGCCAATAAAAGAAACCAGTTCAATGAATAGCTCAAGGTTCGTTAAGAAAAAAAAACTCATTTACACTTATTTATATACAGAATTGAGCAAATTCGAACAAATTTTCCAAGGTTACTATATAAAAAAACAAACTTTTCAATCAATCAATCAACTTGTTCATTTATTTTCATAAAAATGATCATTTATAGTTGAGGCAGATCGATGAAGTGCATATTTAATTACAGATATGTTGGTATTTGATGACTTATAGTAAATTCTTATATCAATTGTTTTAGATTCTTTCAATTTTAAAAATATGTATATTTTTGATGGCGTCATTACGATGGAAATATTAACAAATAGCAAATTGAATAGAAGAAAATCATTTTTTATAACGAACAGCTGAGTCGCAACACATTTAAAATGCATTTCTGTCTAGTTTTTAAGAAATTAAGAATCTCAAGTTCAATTGCATCTCTCTCCAAATCATGAGCTCAAATATTGAGAAACCGAAAATTCCATCAAATACGAGGATAAGAAGCCTAATCCCCACACGGTCCCCCTTATAAACCTTATTTTCTAACTACACTTAGGCTCCGTTTGGTGCAGCTGTGTAGCGGCGGTGCGGTGCCACAATGTTGTTTTGTTCGTTTGGGTAAACTGCATTTTGAAAGCTTTTTCACAAAACTACCGCTGAAACCAGCCTTTTCCCACCGCTCTTGTCTAGGTGCGATGGGAGTTTTCTAGCTACGATCTGATTTTTTCAAAAAAGGAAAATTTTATAATAGTTACTGCAGCTTTTTGCAACATAAGATTATTCTTCAGCAGCTTCTTAATAAGTTGCAGTTGCCCCAAACAGATCCCTAATCTTTAAGCTTCACTCGAACATTTTTTAAAAATGTCTCAAAACTAACCAAAAAATGATTTTTAATTAAAAATTCAATTTAATTTCAAAGCCTTAAACATTTTTTTCTAGAACTCCTCCAACAAATTAATCAAACCAACTCATATCACATTCGAATGAAGATAACCACTTCTCCTTTAAATGATGAAAACCAAAATTTCTAGATATCCCAAGAAAAATATGCTCCAAATCCCATGAAACAAGACATATTTGTAATGACCCATAAAATAAACAGAAAAACAGGTAGGAAAGAAAAATTACTAATGAAAAATCAAAGGAAGACAGGAAATCTTTCTTCTTTAGAGAAAATCACGAGAAGCCTTCTTCCTTACAAAGTTAGTGATATTTTCCCCAAAATATCTACTCAAATTCTTCCTATAAAAACACTACATCAATATCAGAGTTTTTCATTGTGCTCTGTCATAAGCTATTATTGGTATAAGTTGAGTTCTTTCTTTTGTTAAGTGGCAAGTCCAGTACCCCATATAGTTCCTTTTTTAGGAAATTCCACCCACTAATTATCCTAATATCAATTCAGAAACTCCACCTAACAATTAACCTAAAATCAATTCAAGTGTACAAGTTAGTGAGAAAAATGATTTTCTAGAATTTTAAGTTATCTAGACTGTTTGTAATTTATTTATGAACTAGTATAGCAGTATATGTCCTATTGTAGATTTTTATAACTCCAATTTGTGCTGAATTGATTTCCTAATATTGGATTCTGCCATGCAATTGAAATTTTAAAATAGTAATTAATCCTATAATGCACATAAGATTATCCTATCTGTTGCATTACAAGGATAATTTCATTATGATTTCATATTATCTTATCATCAAGAATTTTAACACATTGAAAAGAATATGCAAGATTATATAAGCACATAAAACAAGTTGAGCACAAAATAGAAAATATAAAAAACATGATGATGTTAAATAAATATGAAAATCTAGATAATCAATTTGATCCTAATAGATAATTTGAATGAAATGTCCGGCCCAACTGAAAACCTAAGATTTCAAATAAACCAACTTACAAATCCCAGTAATGGAATCACTCATGCTGCCCGTTGCTTTCCAAATAAACCGATAGAGTTGAACATTTAACATCAAAAACTTCACCATTTGTTTTTTGTTAACCTTTTCTTTATTTTTCTTCATATTTGCAATTAATTTTCACAATTCCATTGTGAACCTTGTGTGATATGCATATTATCATGCCATCAACAGGAAAATGTAATAAATAGAACAATAAATCAACAATTAGTTAAATAATAATTGTCTTTTAATGCAAAAACTAAAAACGAATCATTACCTATCAACCAAAATGTTTTGCAAAATAACATCAGACATTCCCTGTAAATATTCTGTGTGGTCGAGAAAATTCCTGCATGAGTAAAAGTTATTTAAAATAAGCACAAAAATGAGACATCAAGGTCAATACTGTGAGATTAATAACTAGCTGACAACATTCCAAAAGTAAAATAAAAAAAAATTAATCCCTCATTACAATAATTTGTTTTTATGGTCCCATTAAAATCTGCCAAAAAAGTCAGCATAAAAGAGAGGAAAAGAAACAAATTCGAAAAATGGGAGCTAACATATTATATTAATTAGAGGGCGTAGAAAAAGGAATCAGAGAGAGTTAATATTAGAGAAAATTCCTGCATGGGGATTTCATAGTGTGGTTAAAGTGGCACAAAAAAATTCAGTAAATGTAAGAAGACATTGGAGATGGACCTGGAGAGGTTACAGATACAATAAGATAAAGGGACATTTTTTACCTAGCACAAAAATCTTATCTATTTACATATCTCACACCTAAACTTTCATATTTACATAAAAAACACTCTGATGCTCTAAACCTATGCATGAAAAAGTATATTTTACTTTTAAAAAATGATCATAATGATATTTTTATGTGATTTTAACGATTTAAGTGCTATGTGTGTAAATATGAAAGTTTAGGGTGGATATCTAAATACATAAGAATTGTGTGCTATGTATGCAAATGCCCCCAAGATAAGAGGTGCCAGACTAATGATGACGAAGGTTAACCTTGGTTTGCCACGGCAGCATGTCAAGCTCCCTTTCTAAAATTGTGAGGCAACCTATCTTGTGATGAAGATCCTATGGCCTCACATTAGGACAAAGCTGGACATAAATCCGGTAAGGAGCTGCTGCTACAAGATCGGGATCCCTTTACAGAAGAATATGTTCTCTCTTAGAATCTAGAAGTAATCCTTTGACAAAATGCAGGTTCAAAATGCTGGCTTTTATAAAAGGAGGACCAAAAAGCTATGATTCTAAAAATGATAGGAACAATTTGTTAATTGCCCAGTTCTATTACAAATGATATTGTAAATTAGAAACAATAATTCAAACGCTACAGCTCAAGAATAGAAGATAAGGCTTTCCTCTGAGTTCTCTCAAAAATTTAATCATAAAAATTTGCTACGATAAACTACATAGCTTAAGAAAAAGGCAAGAATTACTAAAAAAAAGGAACAGATTGTCGCTGAACAAGAAGAAAAAAAACATTGCTAAAGTAAATATGTCAAATATTTGTTTTATCATAAATGTTATTTACTTTTTGTTCGATTTAATGAAGCTGTCATGATTTTACTCCTGTTATTCATTTTAAGAAGAGAGAGAAAGAAGAATGCAATAACAGGAGTAAAATCATGACAGCTTCATTAAATTCAACAAAAAGTAAATAACATTTATGATAAAACAAATATTTGACAAGAAGCCAAAAATATTAGCTTAGATAATTAGCAAAAGAGTTACTTTAAGCTCCCAATACATTAATAGACTATGGTGCCTGAAGTTTAAAAATGGCACAAAGCCTTCATTTGTTCTCCAAGGCGCCAATAAGCTTTGCTGCTTTCACATCCTTATATATTGTAAACCATCTTTTTTACATCGAGATGTGCAACTTCACGGCTCTACTTCGCAATGAACATAAAAAGTGCTGCTCTGCGCACTTTCAATAACAGTGCAACAAATATAACAGGAACAACTAGCCAAAATGAATATAAGTGATAATTCCAAATGATTAAAAAGAGTGATAAAACATATTTATTTTTATTTTAGTTAAATTGCTTCATTTTTTTTGTCCTTTTTTCTTCTCCAGAAGATAGACATTCATTGAAGTAAATATTAACTAGTGTAAACTGGCAAAGCGGTAACTAAAGTAAAATCAACTAATGGTCAGGATAGCATTCCTTGTGAAGATAACAATCTGGCACTTATAAGCATAATCAATTCTATATCTTATAATTTCTTATGCTTTTTTGCTATCAATAATTTTAGATCAAGGCCACCAAAAAATAATTACTCATCCTATGCGATCTGATGTCAGTCAAATAATGCGGTTTCCAAAGTCACAAGTAAACATTCATTTTATATAAATTGAAGTGTAGAGATAATGCCACAATTTAGGAGTGAAATGCCAAATGTAAAACAAAGTTCATTCTGATTTGACCATATCGCATAATCGATAATTGTAAACACCAAGGGACAAATAGGAAACAAAAATAGAAAAGCTGATAGTAGAAAAAACAATGAAATAGCATTAAGGACTACTTGAGTTTTTCTTTTTCTTAATAAAAAATACCGTGAGAAGAAGTGTATTTCTTTTCCATTTCTATGAATTTGAATGCGATCACCATCAAATTTGCATTCTGCCACAATCTGCTTACCATGAAACTAGAAGAACAAAAGAAAAAAAACGTAAATTGTAAAAAGTGGTCAAATAAATATTGTATAGTATGAACTTGTCTTCCCTCATTCTGAACCACCAGAAGGAATAAAATTGTATATAAGAATAATTAGGGAAGAGACCCCATCAATCCCGACTCAATGTGCTCATCAAAAAATAAATTGAAAGACCACAGAGACTGTTAAAGGTGGAAAGTCACCAGTAAGATGCAGAAAAGCACAGAAGCACAAGTGGGAATGACAACAATTATTGTGTAGTATGAATATAATGGTAATTGATAATAATAGAAAAACTTCAATTTCACTATTACATCACCAATGTTCCTTTTTTTTTAGCACTTGTATGAATTATTATAACCAGGTAAGGAATATATACTGAAAACAAAGTTTTCAGTTGTTAAAACATTTTAGTTATTGAAGTTTTCAAAAATTTTTTTAAGGAAAAACAATTTATTATCAGATAATGAAAAGAGCACAACACCCAACAGTTTTATAGGGTTCATGCTAGTGATGCTTCTTCTATTTTTATAGTAATAACAACAAATGATACGACCAAAAATGATATTCTTGTTTTCTTTAGCAATGATTATGGTGATGATGCAGACTATGATAGAGTTTTTATTGAGGTTAATGTTGTTTCTGCTACAACATATGACCACGAAGAAAATGGTGAATACCAAGTTATCAACTTTATTTCTAAAGAAATGGACATCACATCATTGAGATGCAAGCTAAATTTAAACAAAGAAAGCACTTTTCTCACATCATGCTGCTCCATGAATTGGGTGCCCAGCGGATAGTTGTATATGATTGTTGAGGCAATTTTTTAACAGAGGGAACATCTTTTTTCGACAAATTCTCACCAAGGATTTCTTTGATAATGTCGCATAGTTGTTGTGCTAACATATTTGGTACAAATCAAGCCACCATTACACTGAAAAAGATTAACAAGATTCTTTGAAAGTGTGATATAGTTAGAGATCAGGTCATCTCTTTTAATAAAAATTAATTGGAGAGTTCTATTTCCTAAGAAAGCGTAGTTTTATAAGGGTATTTTGGTGATTAGCGGGGCCTATGGATTCCAAGAATTTCCTACAAATAGCTATGTTTAGAAGGGGGAGGGGGCTTTTGGTTAGTCTGTTTCAGATCTTTCTATCCTTGAGGTGGATTTCTCCTTTGTTAAGGAGAGGTAGGGAGGAGGCAACCAAAGTGGGGGTCTAAGGCCTTGCCACAATTGGTTTGCCTAGGCCGTAAGCTTTTCTTTTGTGGCTTCCGGTGGTTCAACCACTTCTCAATTGCAGAAATTGGAAGTTCATTGTTACAGGTTAGTTGTCCAGCCAGTCCATTTGGAATAAACCTTGATTCTTGATAGAAGAATTTGTTAACACGTTCTTTGATCCTAATTCGTAATCTTTCCTCAATTAAATCTCCACTTTAACATTTAACTGTTGTTTCTTTGTAATTCATTTCATAATTAGAATGTTGAAAAAATCATTGTTTTCCTGCAGAAAAGGCAAGTTCAAGGTTTTACACGTACATTTATTGGGGCAAGAAAGGTCCAAAGCCTAGCCTGCACTCCCTATCCATGCACTGAAATAGAAAATGTGTACAGGATTGGTAATACGAAAGATTTGGGACAGGAAATGACATCACTAGGCATTCAACATGTGATGGCCCGACGGCCCGGCCCGATAGCTTAGAATTAACGAAGTAAGAAACCGTCGTCGGACGATATTAACCTTTCATTTAAATTATAAAAAGTCATCATAACTTTCAATAATAAAAAGAGCTACTAAAAACTATAAAGTACACTAAACAATAATCAAATCCAACCAAAGCAACGACTTAATATAAAAGTAAAACAATATTGCAATTCAACCAACTACAACACAACATCAATTTGAAATAAAATAACTGAAAACCTATAGCCAATAATCCTCCCACTGTAAACTAACTCTATCCTGTCAGTGATATCAATCAATAAATAATTTAAACAATAAATTTAACACAACTTAGTGAGCAATTACAATCTTATTGTGCATTAAATTAAGATGTGAATACTAAGCATGAATGTCCAAAAGAAATGTGATTCATTAATTAATCAAACTATAAGCTTTTATTTTAAATTAGCCCTTACCGCGTCAATTTAAGTCATTTATATTTTTAACTTGTCTTTTTAAAAAAAATTATTAAGATTAGGGTAATACTCGAAAGTATTCTCAAAAAATTATACTCGAAGATACACTCAAAAGTTTGTACCTGTAGCTATCCTAAAAATTTTGCACCCAAATGTACACCTTTATTATTTACATTTCATTTTTCGAGCACGAGTACAAGTGTGTCTAGTAACATAAAAAAAATGAACCCTGAGACTTTATTTATCATGTCATATCAATTTAAAATCATTTAAACGTACTTTCATATTTCAATTAATTTCTTCCCATTTATGAGAAATCTTTCAAACATTCAAAATACAAAATCATAAATGAAATATTATTTTTAAAACAATACTGTAAGTTCTTTTATTTATCAATGTTATTATGATCATTTATCCATAAAATATAATTTTTAAAAAAATCATTAATTTAATACCAATAAGAAAGCAATTACTAACATTAACTCTTCAAAGACCTCCTTGCAAGCTTGATCATCAACTTACTTCCTAATACCGGAGGAAGCCCAAACAACCATGAAAAAGCATAATTATTATTACTAAATTCATCATATTACATACAAGACTCTTGTGCACAAGAAACAAACGACAACAAATATAAAATACATCCTAGAGCGATGGCGTAGGGGGTGGGGGTGGCGGTTGATTAGCAAGTAGAAGACGGGTTTGGTGAAGGCGGCAACAGTAAGAAGGTTGGAAAGGAATCATCATTCATTGGCTGGACTTGGTGGAGTGGGTTGCGACAGCTGTTGAAGGGGCGGGGACGAGCTGCTGCAGCCACTAACGGCGACATTGACTGAAGGATGGGATGCCTGGCAGTTCGTCTGGTAGGTGGAGAAGGTTGGTGACCTTATGGAGTAGAGTTGGAGGGATGGCGGGCTGCTGGAAGGTGACAGAAGGGGGCAGGGCAGCCAACAGTGGGAAGAGGGTCGGAAGGGGCGTGCATAGCTGTTGAGAGGTGGCCAGAGGTCTGGGTGGCAGTCAGAAAGAGCCAGGAGGTCTATGCAGTAGTTGGAAAGTGGCTTGCAATTGCTGGAAGGGGGCTAGAGGCCTGGAAGATAGCAAAGAAGATCGTTTGCAGTAGCTGGAAGCGGGGTCGAAGGGGTTGCCGAAGGATAAATGTCTTGTCGGGGTCGTGCTACCGCTGGAACACCACTCATACCCTTGGTGGCAGTCACCACCTCGGACGAGTTACAATCGGAGCACCTTCTCGTCGTCGGGTACAGCTCACGAAGAGGAAGAATGCCTAAAAGGCAACAACTGAAATCAACAATCATCAAAAACCTCCCCACCCTAGGCAAACACAGCATAATATAAAGGATCCCAGCACAAAGAAATAGTAATGAATTTAAAATTTGAATAGAAGTGGAAGGTGGCAGAAAATGTAGGAAATGGAATTGGAAGGAAATAGAAATAGGAATGGGAATAGAAAAGACAAGCAATACAATAGGAAGGAAGTGGAATTAGATAAAAATAGGAAGGGGGATGGAATAGAAAAGGAGGGGAAAAGAAGGAATGGACTGCCTGTAGCACCTACAATATTGCGTCCGCGACACTGTGGCAGCTACAGTACCGTGCCCAAGTAAACTCCCGCTTCAATCTCTAAGGATTGGGGAAGCTTCGACCTCATTTGTCGAAGCTTTTAGGGGAACAAAAAATTTGATGGGGTGGTTTGGGTAGGGGGGATGCCAAGGAACCCTAGGATAATACTAGAGTTGGGCTAGCTCTAATACCAAATGATATCGTAGAAAGCCCAGCCCACCACGAAAAAACACAATTATTACTACTGAATTCAAAAAGTTACAAACAATACTCTTGCCAACATGAAATAAATGACCACAAACATAAAATACACCCTAAGGCGATGATGTGGGGGGGTGGGTGGCTGTTGGCCAGCAGATAGAAGACGGGTTTGGTGAAAGCTGCAACAATAGGATGGGTTGGAAGGGAGTCATCATTGACTGAATCTGGTGGAGTAGGTTGGAGCAGCTACTGGAGGGGTGGGGAAGGGCTGCTGCAACAACTTGAATAGAAGCATGTGATAACGANTCGTCTGGTAGGTGGAGAAGGTTGGTGACCTTATGGAGTAGAGTTGGAGGGATGGCGGGCTGCTGGAAGGTGGCAGAAAGGGGCAGGGCAACCAATAGTAGGAAGAGGGTCGGAAGGGGCATGCATAGTTGTTGGGAGGTGGCTAGAGGTCTGGGTGGCTGTCAGAAAGAGCCAGGAGGTCTGTGCAGTAGTTGGAAAGTGGCTTGAAACTGCTAGAAGGGGGCTAGAGGCCTGGAAGATAGCAAAGAAGATCGTTTGCAGTAGCTGAAAGCGGGGTCGAAGGGGTTGTCGAAGGATAAATGTCTTGTCGGGGTCGTGCTACCGCTGAAACACCACCCGTACCCTTGCTGGTAGTCACCACCTCAGACGAGTTACAACCGGAGCACCTTCTCGTCATCGGGTACAGCTCCCGAAGAGGAAGAATGTCTAAAATGCAACAATTGAAATCAGCAATCATCAAAAACCTCCCTACCCTAGGCAAACACAACATAATATAAAGGATCCCAGTACAAAGAGATAGTAATGAATTTAAAATTTGGCTAGAAGTGGAAGGTGGCAGAAAATGTAGGAATGAATAGGGAGGAAATGGAATGGGAAGGAAATAGAAATAGAAATGGGAATAGAAAAAACAAGCAATACAATAGGAAGGAAGTGGAATTGGATAAAAATAGGAAGGGGGATGGAATAGAAAAGGAGAGGGGAAAGGAAAGGTTGGACTGCCCGTAGCACCTACAGTATTGCGTCTGCGACACTGTGGCAGCTACACTAAGGATTGGGGAAGCTTCGACCTCATTTGTCGAAGCTTTTAGGGGAACAAAAAAATCGATGGGGTGGTTTGGGTAGGGGGGATGCCAAGGAACCCTAGGATAATACTAGAATTGGGCTAGCTCTAATACCAAATGATATTGGAGAAAGCCCAGCCCACCACGAAAAAACACAATTATTACTATTGAATTCAAAAGGTTACAAGCAATACTCTTGCGAACATGAAATAAATGACCACAAACATAAAATACAACCTAAGGCGATGATGTGGGGGGGTGGGTGGCGGCTGACCAGCAGATAGAAGACGGGTTTGGTGAAAGCTGCAACAATAGGATGGGTTGGAAGGGAGTCATCATTAACTAATCTGGTGGAGTTGGTTGGAGCAGCTGTTGGAGGGGTGGGGACGGGCTGCTGCAACAACTTGAATAGAAGCATGTGACGACGGCACTAACTGAAAGAGAGGATGCTTAGAGGTCTATCTGGTAGGAGGAGGTCGGCGGCCTTATGGAGTAGAACTAGAGGGATGACAGGCTGCTACAAGGAGGCAAGATAAAGCTGCCAGTAGCAGAAGGAAGGTCGGAAGGGCTTGTACGGTTGTTGGGAGGAAGTCGGAGGTTTGGGTGGCAGCCGAAAAGGGTTTGAAGGTCTGTGCGGTGGCTTGCACCTACTGGGAGGGGGCTGTAGGCCTGGACAACAACAATGAAGATGGTTTGCAGCTGCTGAAAATAGGGGTTAGAGGGGTTGTTGAAGAATAAATGTCTCGTCAGGGTCGAGCTAGAACCGCAATACCACCTGGACCTTTGGAGATAGTCACCACCTCAGACGAGTTACAGCCGGAACACCTTCTCTTCGTCAGGACAACCCCTGAAGGGGAAGAACGCTTTGAAGCAACAATTGAAATCAACAATCATCAAGATCTTCCCCACCCTTGGGAAACATAATATAATATAAGGATCCTAGCACAAAAAAATAAGAAAAAAATTTGAAATTGGGATAGAAATGTGGTAGAAAAGGTAGGCAATGAATAGGGAGGAATTGGAATTGGAAATAAATAGAAATAGGAAAGGAGATAAAAAAAGCAAGTAATAGAATATGAAGGAAATGAAATTGGATAGAATTAGGGAAGGGGATGGAATAGAAAATGAGAGATGGAGGGAAGGGTTAGACCGCTATATTGTGGCAGCAATAGCACCGCGTCCGCGACACTTTAGCATCTATAGTATCGTGACCAGGTAAACTCCTGTGTCACTTCCTTTTAAAATCAACTCGTCTTTGATTCTACCTCTTTTGCCCAAATCACAATCCAAAGCACAAATTTGTTAAATTAAATTTTCTATAAACACCGGCTAAATTCAATAAATTATACTTAATAGCATCTATTTAATCAAAACAAAATATCTTATATAAATAAAACATTCAAACTCTTACCATGCCAAAATTTGCTCGAATTGATAGTCCTTCCTACAAATCTACCACTTCTTATATTTGTTTTTAATTCATAAAACCTGAATGTTAATTTCATAACATATTTAATTAATTTAATTAAAAAATTGNTATTTAATCAAAACAAAATATCTTATATAAATAAAACATTCAAACTCTTACCATGCCAAAATTTGCTCGAATCGATAGTCCTTCCTACAAATCTACCACTTCTTATATCTGTTTTTAATTCAAAAAACCTGAACGTTAATTTCATAACATATTTAATTAATTTAATTCAAAAATTAAACCCTAACATACCTTAATCCACTATTTGGTTTGATTCTCCATTAACTCACACTAAGTCCCTCTTCCTGCTTTCTTAAAGCTAGGTTCGTCCTATCTAGCACAAGAAAGCCCCAACACACTTCTCAAAGTAGTAGCTCTTCCTCTTCCCTCGTACAAAACGCTTGCAACCCTAATTCCTTTGATTCTTCTTCCTCTTTGCTCGGTTAGGGCATGAATGTTATTCTCTTCAAGACACATGAGCGTCCCCTTCTCCTCCGTTCTCTTCTTCTTCACACCAGAGCCGCTCGAATAGGATTCCATCCTCCTCAACGCCACTCATGAGCCTCCTTCGCACAGATGAAGTCTTTCAAGCACGCAAGTGGCTTCTTCCACTTCCTTCTACCACGTCTTGAAGTCGATCGTAACCCTCTACCTTCAAAAAGAAACTTATTTCCTTCTTCTACGTCTTATTCCTCTTTTCATCAGCAAAGGCACGCACGAGATTTCCTTCTCCTTTCTTCTTCTCAGCCTCCCACTCTCGCTCCCTTGTTTATGTTTTGGTTCTAATGGGGCGTCACATGTGACCCTAAAGACAAAATCATAGGTCGTTTATCTTTTACTGTCGACTTGCTTTTTCATATTATTATTAATATTATTAATTCAGTTATCATGCGGTAGAAATCAATCAGGATTACCTTGAGTTTCTATGGATGTCAAGGAACCTGGAAGGCTTATTAAACAGGTTTTCTTATTTTCTTTTTTTGACGATATAGTTACTTCAGAATGAAATCAGTTACTTCATGGTTCTTGTCTTGTTTGGTTCAGGAGAGCTTCAAATTTTACTCAAATTCAAAAACTATAAGCCAGATATTGAGAAAATAAAAAAAGAACGCCCACTGCCCATCCATCCATTCTTGAAATCAAGAAGTTGCCCTGTATGAGGATACAAAAAAAAAAATAACATTGTGGAGACACCCCCAAACCATTCGAAGGAAGGTTGGAGATTACGAGTTCAGGGTTCTTGCTTCTACCTTCCATTAACTAGTGAATTCCTTCTACTTCACAACCGAGTGCAGCAATTCTTATAATGTTACGTTCTTAACTTGTTAATGCAGTATTGGAAGAACTAAATTTTACTCTGTTAACCCTAAATCTGGGTTCGTAGGTGATAATTGGAGGGGAATTCTGAGTGGAAGTTGTTAACCTGATTTTGAGTTTCAATTTCCATGTGAATTGAATTCCATTCCCACCTATTTTTCTTTCTCTCGCATCTTGGATCAATGTCAAAGTGCTTTCCAATTTTCATGTATAACATGCACATGCAATTTAGTACTTCTCAACATAGGTTTCGTATGTTGCTCTTACATATATTAAAAAGATCTTCAGAAAAGCCTTCACAATCATCATGCAGAGGTACAAGCAGTGTTAGCAAAAACAATTGAAAAGCATTACAAATTAAACTTAAACTTCAATAAAACTAATAAAATCAAATACAAGCTAAAGGTATAGCTCGGACATATGGAATATTTTTTATCATCCAATATTGTTGTAACTGAACAAAAAAAAGTTAATACACAATAAAAACCATTAAATATGGCACGCATTTAGAACAAGGATAACCTCTAGCCCCTATATATATATATATATATATATATATAATGAAACTCTTTTTAGCTCTGTACACCAATCTAAGAGTTCCACGCCAAATTTAATTACAACAGCTTAATACTATACATAAAGAAACCAAAGTCGTTTGCAAGCACTAAATGGAGGGTATCAGAGAGCTGAATTACAACTAAAGTACAAGGGTGAAGATGTATTTAATAGTCAAGGACACGCCAACCCGAAAAGACCTAGAACAGGGGACAAAATAATTTTAAAAAATTTTATGTACAATCTTAAAGAGCCGCAACAGCCCAAAAATTATTCAAACCACTACTGCACTATAAAAAAAGGAAGATTTACATGCATACCACTTAATGCTTATGTATTTACATATCTAACACCTAGCAGTCAATCTTTACATATATGCCACAATAGCTATGCCTAAAAAGGTGCACTTCACTAAATAGTAGTGGTATTTTTTATGTGATATGAAAGATCTGAGTGGTGTAAATATAAAATCAAAGTTTAAGAGTTAGATATGTAAATACATAAGAATTGAGTGGTATGTATGTAAATACCCCCTTAAAAACTACCTTCCTCCATGCAGTTGTAGCGTCACTGATCCGCAAAGCCAACTGAGGCCTAACAGCTTTCCCCACTTCTATATCCTATAGTTGAACAACAGCCCTGCATCAGTGACAAATCAAAACATGCAACAAAAGATCGTGGCAAAAAGAAAGAAGTTTACATTCAAACTTTGCAAAAAAAACTTATGATTGCTAGAACACAATCCATCGAAAGAGTTGTCTACCATGGTAAAAGGACTTGGCAGGAAAGATTGGTCATAATCCACATAGATTTTCATACGGTTTACAAGAAAGCTGGATAAGTCAGCAATCATCAAGCTCTAATCAAATTCATGTTTCCATTA
>JXCR01073608.1:0-17160 GCA_002079205.1 Phalaenopsis hybrid cultivar | reverse complement strand
CTGTAAATCAAGTTGAACTGATTAATTAATGATTAACTAAGATATTAATCTAAACTGATTATAATGTAATTAAAAATAGAACTGATTAAATGTTTATTAATTAAAATATATTTGTACTAATTAATGAGTAGTTTTATAAACAATTAACTAATGATTAACTAAATAATCTACTGATTCTAATGTAATAAAAAAAGAACTGATTAAATGTTTTATTAATTAAAATATTAATATCTGATCACACAAATTAATATATACGGGTATGTGCGCATGCATGTGTTTATCAAGAAATTAATTTAATCTTGATACTTTTAATGGTTAATTAAAAAATTATTCTATTGATTAATTTTATATTTATTTTTAATTAATTTATCAAAATACAAGTTATAATTAATTATCTTAATAAAGCACTAAATTAATATTAATTGCAACACTTAATCAGATTAAGTATTAATGAATTAATCTAGTTAAGATTGATTTAAACAAAATAAATATAAAGAGAAGTATGCATATGAATCCTTAAATTCTAGAATAAGCAATCAATNAGCCGAAGCGCACCGTCGAGTCTGTCATCACTACCGCGGACTAAGGAATGAGCTCTTCAGTCTTCACCCCCTCGTTCTCCAAAAATTATTGCACACATACGGTCTCTCTCTCTCTCTCTCTCTCTCGTTCGATGCTCGCCTCGATCTTACTTACGGACTGTTGTGCAGGAAAAAAATATATTACATTAGACGTGTGCCGGGCGTAGTTAATAAAATCACTTCACCGTAAGTCACATCACAGAAAATATGAGAAAATTTCCGTGTTATTCATGTATTATTATGTGTTATTCATGTGTTATTGTGTCCTGTGAATATTCTTGATGTTATAAAAACACAATAACATATCAATAACACATGAATAACACACAATAACACATGAATAACACAGGCGGAAATATTTCCCCGTGTTACCGCGCCGTTTTTTCTCTGTGAGAAATATTCTCCATGTTATTCTAGTGTTATTGTGTATTATTCATGTGTTATTGTGTCCTCAGAATATTATTAGTGTTATAATAATACAATAACACATCAGTAAAACAGGAATAACACACAATAACACATGAATAACATGGGAGGGAATATTCACTGTGTTACCGCGTTATTTTTTTTTCCTTTCGCGTGGGATGTCGTGACTTGATTTCATTGGCTACGCACGTTATTATATGTAGATAATACTGATGTAATATTTTTCCGTTGTGCAGAGGTTTTTGGCAGGCTTAAAAATGGAGGCAGTTCAACGTGGCATCCGAAAGGCTTAGCGGGCATGTTGCAGCGATCATTTCTTATATTTTAAATTTGTCATTAATTTGTTCACCGGTGCTGGCCGAAAGCTCCATTTAAACTAGCCGGTGATTGTTGTTCATATGTTAGTGCAATAGTAGTTTCTCATAAAAAAATATTGTTTTTACTTTATATACATAATTTATCAGAATAATTGCAATTTTAAAAATAATTATAATAAAATAATAAAAAACAAGCCTAGCGAATACAGAAAACATGACAGAAGTTCAAATTTTTTCAATACATCAATTTTGAAGTCATTTTATGCATTAAAAAATAATAATAATAACCACAAAATAACAAGCAAGCATATAATGGCATTCACCTTCAAGTTCAAACGGTCAAGTATTTAAATTAATGTTTCGTTCGCAGCAGCATCTCTCATCACATAATCAGTGCAATGAAAATATATGTAATCTTCGTGTGCTTTATTTTTGGGACATCAATAAAATCTCCTCTTATAAGTGTTTTATACCACAGTGACAGTACATATCTCTTCAAATGCTTGATGATCTTAAACTCATTTTTCATGTGATTGCAACACATTATGTCTTTAAATAGCAAAATAGAATTAATATGCTATAAAAAAAAATATATTTAGTTTTGTCATGAAAAAAATATGTAAAAAGTAGGCATCAACAAATTTTCAATACAAAACACTACATAAATATAGAAAGTCAAATTTTGAAAATCTTCAATACTTTTGAAATAGGAAACATCTACAAAAAAAAAAAACAATACAAAACACTATATAAATACACTATATGAGCTCACCAAAATATATGTAACATCTTCTCTTAACTTGATCATCTCCTAAACATCCTCTCCTTCTGATGTGTTGAAGTCATTCGTACTACAGTCTTCATTGGGCAAGTTTTCATCAGACAATGATTGTCTGACTAAATGTTTGAATGCTTCTGTAGGTATGCTTCTTGGATCTTCATCTAAGACCCTGAAATCAATATCATATCGAGATGAATGTCTTCATATAAATTATGTTGCGATGTCATTGCAACAACTATCTTTACTTATTTTTGGAAGGAATGCATTAGCATATCTCAGAGTATAAACCACTTATTTTTTGAAGCAAATGCTCTCTAATTGACACTCCATAATGACGAGTGTATTTTAATGAATAATTCATTCCTCCCTCTAATGACTTAGTTGCTCCGTTCAAAATAAAAAAGGCAGTTCCTCATGTAGGAGATGATCCTTAAGAAACCTCGTTATAATGAATATCCTGAATCGACAAGATAGTATTTTCCTGAATAATAACACCATTACTACATATTCTCGAATCAAATGCTTCGTAAACAAACTTGAATGTAATGAACTAGTGGAGGCACTAGAAATTTATATTCATGTCATCGGGCAGTAAATTTAAATATTCAACTATAATGTGTACTCACTTTCCGACCACTTATCACAAATGTGAAACAGAAATTGAAATCTCAAATAGTTGTTATGTTGTGTGGTTGCTCCTCATCGTTCGATATATGTAGTCTTGTCATCACATTTATTCTTTATTCTTTTTATTACTCGTAGTCGACGACTTATCTATTTATTATCATATAATTCTCTTCTCATATAACCTTTCTTGGATCGTCAAAATGATTCAGAGAAGAAGAAGGAACAAATGACAATATCTAGACAAACAAATTAAAAAGAATATGGAGAACTTATATAAGGTAAACTTTGTGTGACGGGTCAAAAATATGCCCAAAACAAGATCAAATCAAAATATCTTGAAACATGTATCCACAAAAATATAACCTTACATAAGTAACTCACAACGAGAGAACCAAAATTTTATATTTTATCATGGGGTTAAGACCAACTCTAAAAAAAACGTGTTTGTTTAATTAATTACATATTTGAGAATACCCAATAAAACTTTCAATGAAGTAACCATGCTTACAAATTTTGTGATAACTACTAAAAAATGATATATCAAAGGATATGGTTACCTCAACTGAGAACATCTTGATGCTTGAAAGCCAATACCAAGACAAAAACGTTGAGGGTGAGTCCCTCAACTCCCAAGTAGACGGCGACTAATCAAAAAATAAGGCCTATGGGGAAAACTTGTCATCAGGTATAATCATCGTAATATAAACGGACAGCAACTTACCATTAAAATGGAGGCTACTAGATGTCATCAATGATGTGTCGAAAGAAGATTAGACTTGAAGGTGTTTATGAATAAAATATAAAGAGATGATCAAATGGAGATATCAAGGTCAAGACTTCATGGATATGTTATCATAAGTTATTAAGACCCTAGATCTACCAACTCATGAAAATAGTTGACCCAACTCAATCAAACATCCATTATCAGCAACCAATGTGTTGCATCATCCAAGAGACCAGGGCAGCCCTAAAGCCAAAGAGAAGGAACCTATAAAGCCCTATGATCATATAAAGGTGAAATTCACATGAATGGGATATACACTCATTGATAAAGCCACAAAGATGCCTCCGAAAAAAAGAAAGATGGTTTCAACTACAAGACCAAAACCACATCAAAAAGGACTTACACCCCATATAAGATCAAGGAGCATCTAACATCCAAGCGGGCTAGATAACAACCTAACTAAAAATTAATTAATGATCAGACAATCAAATTTGAGTGGCACGAGTAACTCTATTCAAGAAGTGTCGCAATTGCCTAGAACAATCCTTGAACATAAGACCCTATTAATATGACGGGCACACGCAGATCTATTTTAAAACCACCTCAAAAGGCTATGCAGGAAGATAAGTGATGATCTTGAAAATGGCTTCCATTTTAATCCTAAAATTTTAATAATCTCAATTTTTTTTTAATTAGAATTACTGTAGAAGACAATATTTTAAGTCACATAGAGCCTATATTGTATATGCACATAACATCTCATATATTAAATCATATATATATTAAATCAACTTTCTGCTGCAGACTCATTTAGTGACTTATTGATAATAAAATTAAATAGTTTACAGGCATGAAACAGGGCCAAATGCATGCCGAGTCAGACCGACACGATTAAATCCTTCAGGTGCACCCAACCATAGGCACATCGATCTCGGGTCTTCTGTATCACCGGTAGTCCAAGATCAACCGCAGAATGGACGATGACTGGAAAATCCTTCTCAAACTCTGCAATGAACTTTTTATCCAGCTGCAGTTGATTTTAATAAAAGCAAATAATTGAGAGTTCATATACTATCACAACAGCAAGAGAGAAGCCATGGAATATGCTAGTAACAGAAATATTACCTTCTCAATGCACCTTGCAACATCCAGAACATAGCAAAAGTAAGAAAGTTGCCTATACAAGTCTGCCTCATTGTACTGTCTCACAAGACGACCGTTGCAGCGAGGATAATTTGGACAGACAGTTCCTCTTTCAGATTCACCTATCACTCTAAGGTTCAAGCCTCGTGTAGTGTATTTACACATCTCATCATCACACTAATCAAAGAACCAAGTAAAAGAAAAGTTCCATCATAGTTCTTAAGGTTAGACAATGGAATGATGATAATTTAGCTCTCACCGTCATCAGGCCTTTATAGTACAAGGAGATGAAATAATCTGCCTGCCTCTTCACCTGAAACAGAGTGGATTAGTGTAGTGGCAAACACTGTTGTGAAAATGACTAGTACAAAGATGTTCACCTGATTAGCTATCATTGCTGGTGTTATTTTGCAACCATCAACATCATCAGGGCATCTCGAGCATCGCATTCTGTGCCAAAAATTTACATCTGATTTCAATTCAGCCTGGGAATCAGAGGTGCTTTCATTGCTCCTGGAAGAAAAGAAGCTTGATACAGGAGGGCAGTCAAACGAACTAGAGCAGCTTGGGCATGATAACCGGAGTGGTTTGCAGCCATGATATCTGGAAGAAGTTGATTATTCAAACAAAATATATGCTGAATAAGAGCTGATAAACATAAGGTTAGACAAAATATTCACCTCTCGTCATCATTTATTACAGACAGAATTTCGTTTGAAGAATCCTTACTGCCAACATCCGATGACTTGTGTTGGAACTAAAGAATGTTACAAAATCATGTCAATTAACAATAAGTTGAGATGCTAAAAATTGCACAAGCTGTGCATTACCTTTGACGAATCAAGCCCAAGACAATCAGCTAGTCTTGCTGGGCTGGTGCCTTGAATGGAAGCGCATAAACGTGAAACTACAGGATGAATCTGCAGAAAATTTTAAACTATCAACTGAAAACTCTCTACTTGGAAACGTGTGATTATTCTGGAATACCAATGTAATTAGAAACCTGTTGTGACAAGTAATAGTCAATGTCGATCATCCATTCACCATTGTCTCTTGTCAGTTCCTCGGGATGCCTGGCTCTTTGTGCTATTCCACTGGAGGAACCAGAAGAAACGTCCTAATAAAAATAACAATTACAAACTACACAATCAAACTAATCATCAAAAGGCCACATCAAGGTTCTAATTTGGTACTCAGAAAAATTACAAAACCCCCAGTGGGGTTCATCAACTCTAATCCATCGAATAGTACTCATTCTACACAGCCAGTCAAGTTCATTTTTTCAACTAGAAATAAAAAATAAAAAAAAAACATCAGCCACATAAGTAGCCATGGATTGACAAAGGCTAAGATGTTTGGTTCAATAACAGTCAAGCANCAGAAAAATTACAAAACCCCCAGTGGGGTTCATCAACTCTAATCCATCGAATAGTACTCATTCTACACAGCCCGTCAAGTTCATTTTTTCAACTAAAAATAAAAAATAAAAAAAACATCAGCCACATAAGTAGCCATGGATTGACAAAGGCTAAGATGTTTGGCTCAATAACAGTCAAGCTTAAATTCAGTTTAATTTCAATCTTCATTTCCATCACCAGACTCAAACAAAACCCTACGTTTAGTCAATAGATGAGTTTGGTCACGTGAGAAAAAGGTTTTCCCAAACAACTGTAAATCAAGTTGAACTGATTAATTAATGATTAACTAAGATATTAATCTAAACTGATTATAATGTAATTAAAAATAGAACTGATTAAATGTTTATTAATTAAAATNAACTAAGATATTAATCTAAACTGATTATAATGTAATTAAAAATAGAACTGATTAAATGTTTATTAATTAAAAAATATTTGTACTAATTAATGAGTAGTTTTATAAACAATTAACTAATGATTAACTAAATAATCTACTGATTCTAATGTAATAAAAAAAGAACTGATTAAATGTTTTATTAATTAAAATATTAATATCTGATCACACAAATTAATATATACGGGTATGTGCGCATGCATGTGTTTATCAAGAAATTAATTTAATCTTGATACTTTTAATGGTTAATTAAAAAATTATTGTATTGATTAATTTTATATTTATTTTTAATTAATTTATCAAAATACAAGTTATAATTAATTATCTTAATAAAGCACTAAATTAGTATTAGTTGCAACACTTAATCAGATTAAGTATTAATGAATTAATCTAGTTAAGATTGATTTAAACGAAATAAATATAAAGAGAAGTATGCATATGAATCCTTAAATTCTAGAATAAGCAATCAAATAACTTATGTGAACTTAACTAAATTCACCATCCATCAAACCGGACAATTTTTAGGATATAACAATATAAGATTTACAGGTTTTATTAAAATTCACCAAGTTAAAATCTACTTTCAGTCAAACAGTCCTAGGAATGGCAATACCTGCTGACAGCAAATAACATAAGGGATTGTGTCACCAGCCGAACAAGAGGAGTAGCCATTTTTCTTCAATCTTAGAGCCACCTACATAGGATAAAAGGGAGAATAAAGAAAAATACTAAACCTAAACCAATTAGAAATCCCAGAATTAAAATGCCTAACCTGCACATGAGGTTGGTTTTTAGCATCTGGATAATCTTCAGGTGGTTTTGTTAAGCTCTTTGTGATAACGAACTTTTCAAGTGCAACCTCTCCCTTCCTTATTTCTTCTTGCACCTTTATACAAAATGCTACAGATAAGTAAATGTAGTACAAAAAGAGGTTAATTGAATAGGAGCTTGTGACTAGTTTTCTCAGATAAGAACGAAGAAGTCAATACTCGATTGGATAGAATAAAAGTCACAGGCATATTTCACCTTCATCAGATAACCATGAATTGACTCGACAACATCATCACAAGTCCTGTAAAAATAAGACTCGATGTTCATAAAGGTTGTTAAATATTCTCAATGTGCTAGTATTATAGTCACAATGACCATCTATAAAGTAGAATTCATAAATCTCACATGAAAAATGCAACAAATGTGCCAGAGAGATGCTAAGTTAAATAAGGAAAAGTATGGTTTTTTAGCAAGTTCCTACCCTCCAGATAATATCTGGTTGAGACAGAAATCACCTATTTCTTTTGATAACAGACTCCAATCACGCCGAACCATATCAAGACCCTTGCGTTCAATAACCTGAAACATGCAGCAAAAATCGCTTTGTTCGCAATATTGAAAGTTCCATAATTGAGAAAGGATAATATTAGCAATTCAACCTCATAGGCTATTCCGTCCTTGAATTGTACTTTAACAGCAGCATATTTCTTCTTCTTAAGAAGAAGCATTCTCTTGTATAAGCCATCAAGGTCAATCTCCAGACAACGATATTTCTTGTTAACCTGTGCAGGAATGCTAATTTAGTTCCATCATTTAAACAAATTAAACATTTCAGCATTTAATTTATAAAATGCTAGAAACTGAGGACCTTGTGGTGACTTGTATCACAATTATCCAGAAGAAAAATTGTGCATCATGAATTTAAGGGAAAAAAAAAAACCTGACCTCTTGAATGACTTTGGCCGCAATTGCTTTAGCTTTAGAAATGTCATCCAACCCACTATAGATCATGATAGAATCTGTATCTCCATAAACCACCTGCAAATCAACAAAAAAACTGAACACATAAATTGTTGATGCATATAACTTCTCCATGTAACTAATATGATGTATAAATATAGTAGTCAATAATGCAAAAGTAGTTAGAACTAGAATTTGCTAAAGTAATTAATAAGATGTACACTATGATTCATTGCAAAATGGATGGTCAAATCAAATATCACAAATTTGCAAACTACTAATGTAAATAAGTGATACTAGAATTGAAACCTAAGTGATAATTAATGGGTTAAACTCTAACATAGTCCCCTGTATATTTATATGCCCGGTTTATCCACAAATATTTTTTATTTTCGATTTAGACCCATGGCTACATAAAATTGATACAAAATAATGTCTCCAAGACTAAACTGAGATCAATTTTGTATAATTAGGGAACTAAATTGAAATTAATTTATATCATAAAATCTATAAATGGGATTACTTTTGGATTAATTGTACATGGTCAAAGAAAATTAGAGAAATGTGATATTCTGATATTGAATTGACTCCAGGCAAATAATCCAAGTTTCCACCAGCCGAAACCCCTACAAACAATTACTATTACTACAAATAAGAAATAAATCATGTAATACTAACTAACCAGTTAATTCCAACGCTCAAACGTCAAATAGAGATCTAGCTATTGTATTACATCTATATGCCCGATTTGAAAAAAATTGATTCAAATGAATCAAACTTTTAATATTCGCAAAGCAAATCTAAACATAAATTTGGTATTGTACCTACAAAATAATCCATGAATCATTAGGAATACCTTTAGAAACAAATTGTACATGTAGAATCATAAAGAAGAGGTGAAAAGAGAGGAGAATACGAGGAATTTACAATGAGTCATGAAATATGATTAAATTAATCACATCAAAAACTTAATCCATACAAAAATTCATGGAAATTTTACAAGCAATGATTTCAATATATTTCACAATTTTAATAATTCATACATTTGTTATATTCAATTTCTTAAAGGTACCTAATAAGAGCCTTTATCGATTTATGATTTTACCATTATGATATAAAATGAAAAAAAAATGGAAATGGTTGTGATTTTATGGTACAAAATGAAAAAAATTAGACGATGCTCCTGATGTGGCTTCTAAAAATGAAAAAAAAAAGAAAAAAATATATATAATTGATAACTAAATATAATTTTATAAGAATGGAAAAGGCAAACTTTATTTTGTATAAGCCATATTCCTTTGAGCATTCATGTTAGAAATTTGCACAAAAAATTAATGCATAATAAAGTGGCAATTATTCACCAAGTTATTTAAATGTAAATTGTTATTTAGCTTTTCTTTAATAAAAGATCTATTAAATTAATATATCTGGTAAGAGGGAGTTTATTTACCAAAGGAGAGACACTATTTGTGATAGATAGCAGACAGTCTACTTTTATGTTTTGTCATTTTATTTGTACAGTTAATTTTTATTGTATCACTAGAAGATCTTATGTGATTTGTTAAATGTTATTTTCTGTATTGTGGACTAGTGAATATTCTTAATATGAATAATATTATGGACTAATGTTAACGTTTAAAAATATTTTCATCCATTGTCCGACTGCCCAATTTCACCTTAGTTAATTCTAAATTCTCAAGCTAGGTCCTGAAAGTTTGCAAAATCAAAATACGCTAAAAATTAATTATGATGTTCCAAACTCAAAAAAAAAATATTAATAATAACTTCACTTCCAATCAAACACTAAAAAACTCAAAACTCCTGCATTTGAAATGCAGTAAACTCTGAACCTTCAACCCAAACAGCGCTTAAAAGGATAGGTTTCCGCATCACCGACTTCGATTATAGAAAAAAGTGTGAATCATACAAGTTTCTTTCTTAAAATTCTTATGTTTCGTTTTAGGAAATATGAAAAGCGTTGAGAACATAGATTAATAGAATAAAGTATACACACTAATTGTACTCTTTTGAGTTGTTGAGTCTTCATAATACTATCTGAAAGTTAGAAACCGTTCAAACGTATAGTAGCAAAATTAGTACCTCTAGGTTCAGGTTGTTCTGGACCAGATCCACGGTGCTCTGCAAAATCTCTCTTCCCTGCAATGGAAATACAGAACTGGTACAATCATTCTGTGAAAGACAGGTAGGATTCATCTTTGACTTCCATTCATCAGATATTAATATTGAATCACATAAGTATGGCAATGGGCAATTTCATTTATTACTTGAATAACAGAATTTGAAGAGATAGGTCACATCATCAGTTATTTTTAAAAGATGTAATTTTTCTCTTTATATCCAATGCAGAATTTTGAATATGCTACCGAATGTCTACATGTAGGTGATATAAATTATTATAAGTCAACTTCAAGAAAAGCGCACCTCTACTGGCCACATGCCCAACAAAATCAGAAAACATTTAATTTACACAAACATGTTAAATTCAGGTCAATAGAGATAGTTTCCGGGATACCTATGTGGACAAGCATATATATACAGATGGAAAGCAATGAGACAACTTACTTGTGAAGTTATGAGCTCTGCAATTGGTTTTGCATAAAATCTTGAATTGGAAAAGCCCAAACAACCATACATACTGCAAAAATGACATGGTTATAAGAAAGCAGCATAAAAATCGAACAGGCTTGAAAAGAAGTATTCATGTAGCTGACTCCACTTAGTGGGATAAATGCTTGTAGTTGCTGTTGTTGTGGGCTTGAAAAGAAGTATTGACCTGTTAGCAGTTAGCTTCAACGCTTGCTGTTGGATATCAAGTTGTTGTACTTTGACACCAGAAGCATTCTTCAGCAATTTCTTTACTGTTCTTCTCCTTTCAACCAGGTTTCTCAACAACTACAAAGTCAAAATAAATGAGTTGAACAAAAGGATTTGATGTGCATAGAAAATTTATTAAGAATAAGATGCTATGAAAAATCAATTGTTTCCAAAAATAGCAAACTTACAACTTTGGATCTCATTCAATTACGCTTACAAAAACTATTTGAAACAATTTGAATAGGTGATGAATAACAATAAACATAATTTCTAGAAAATTACTTTTAGCGTCTTCCTTTGAAAAAGACATGCTATTTTTTGTATCAAGCAAGAAGACGCAGCATCAGAAGAGTTATAGAATTTCACGTCATGCTCCACCTTGCCAACTCACCTCCAAATATAAAAATCTTCTCAGATTGCAGGTTTTAATGCTCTGATAATTTTACTAAACTCCATGAGATTGTGTTCTTAGGAACAAAGTAGAATGCCAAAACCTAAGCACTATTTTGAACAGCAAAAAGCTTTTATAACAAGGTAGCTACATGATTTCTCTTAAAAAATATAATTGATGAGTAATATTTTAAAAAAATTAAATTGACTACAAGGCTACAACGATTTCCAGTCAATTAAAATTATTAATTAAAAAATAGAATAAAAAATATTAAATTATATTTAAATGATGTTTTACTATAAATAATAAAGATTTAAATCTCGCCCAAACCATTAACATTCTAAAGCTGTGTGACTAGGGTTGTCCACGAACAACTCATGTTCGGCTCTCTAAGAAAACGAGCCAAACACGAACACTTTTTTTTTTTGTTCGAAATATAAAAGAGCCAAACATGAACATGAACGTGATAAACGATCAGGGNAAATTATATTTAAATGATGTTTTACTATAAATAATAAAGATTTAAATCTCGCCCAAACCATTAACATTCTAAGGCTGTGTGACTAGGGTTGTCAAAATGACTTGTTGTTCACGAACAACTCATGTTCGGCTCTCTAAGAAAACGAGCCAAACACGAACACTTTTTTTTTTGTTCGAAATATAAAAGAGCCAAACATGAACATGAACGTGATAAACGATCAGGAGCTCGTTCGTGTTCGACTCGTTTACACCCATTAATGGTACTAACAGTTCACTCAGTAATTTTATTTCATTCCAAAATCTTACTGAAATTCTTAAATCTTTGCTTTCATTTCATTATCAGCTGAGTTTAAAAACTATTTTTCCCCCAATTTCTCTTGAATGAAGCAAGTTCTTTGAATTAATTGGTAACATGTGATCTCTTAATCACCGNACTAAAATTCTTAAATCTTTGCTTTCATTTCATTATCAGCTGAGTTTAAAAACTATTTTTCCCCCAATTTCTATTGAATGAAGCAAGTTCTTTGAATTAATTGGTAACATGTGATCTCTTAATCACCATTTTTTTTTTAATGGAAGCGACGTAAATGGAAAAAGATATTAATATTGAAGAACCTTAACGGATATAATTATTAGACGATACTCCTATGACGAATATACAAACATATAATAATATAAATATATTATTGATATAGTAAAACACAATAAATAACATGAAATATTGTTATTCATCATATTCATAAACTATTAAATGTTTATACTGATTTATTAAAAATCTAATTGACATGCATATTAATTTTTTTCCTTATATTATTGTATTTTATGAGTGTGAATATTCATTGACTTTGGTTAACTCACTATTGCATTAAACTAACTTTTCAAGTGTAATTAATTGATTAAAAGATGAGTAATATAAGAGAATTTATAGAAAACGCGGACAAACTAAAAAGATAATTTTAATTGTATTGTTTTAATTTAATTTATTTAGTGTCACTTTATTTGTTAAATGTTAGTTATAGAAAATGAATATAAAAAAATTGATCCCCAGCATTTGACCGTTTGTACCCTCCTTGGTTAATTCCAAGTATCAGGTCAAGTCATGACAATTAGGCCAAAGCAGTCAATATCTAGATGGGTGAGAGTTCGGGTTGTTACAAATGATATCAGAGCATTACACCAGTTGGAATATGAGAACTAAGTATCATATAAAACAAAATGTTACACCATTAAAGCCGCCTCTTGATCCCTAGATAGGATAATGTGCTACATTACGCAAGCTACCTTTTTGAATCTATAAGACCTCTAGATTCTATATGCTTGGTGGATGATTTTGGGTTATGAAAACTAACAAGAATGTTTATTACTTAAATGGGGGAGATTGTAAAACCCCTTAAGTAGTTAAGTNTCTATAAGGGTCACCTCTAGAATTCTATATGCTTGGTGGATGATTTTGGGTTATGAAAACTAACAAGAATGTTTATTACTTAAGTGGGGGAGATTGTAAAACCCCTTAAGTAGTTAAGTAGAATGAATTTGAACTCTTAAACATCTTTTTAGATGTAATGATTGGAGTTTCGATAAAAAACTTCGAAGCTAAACGTGCTCGCATTGGAGTACTCTTAGGATGGGTGATATCCTAGGAAGTTAACATAAAGAGACAAAATTGTTAGCTCATTGGGTTGACCTTAGACCACAGCAGATAATATCTCAATGGCTAAGAGTTTAGAATATCAAAGCATTACAATAGCCTGAAAATGTGAACTAATTGTCATACAAAACAAAGTGCTACATCATGGAAGCAATCTCTTGACCCAAAATAAGAAAGAACGCTATATGACAGGAGCCACCTCTTTGAATCTATAAAGGCCAACTCCAAAAATCTATCCTGGTGAATGATTCAGGGTTACGAAAACCAACAAGATGTTAGTTACTTAAATGAGGGAGATTATGAAATCTCTCATGTAGAATAAAAATAAACTCTTAAACATTGAGATGTCTTTTAGTGTAATGGTGAAATTTCATCAGAAACTCCAAAGTTAGGTGTGCCCGTGTAGGAGCACTCCTAAGAAGGTTGCACTAATGGGGCAAAGTCATGAGGCCATTAGGCCAAAGCATACAATATTTTGATATGTGAGAGTTTAGGATGTTACAAAAAGGTCTTATGAATGCACTTGCTCACTAAAACAATTGATTCTTGTGGGTGCTAGCAGTAACTAAGAGACACACCAAATATGAATGTGATGAACTAAGACTTATGTTGAATCACTAGTTATCTACAAAAGAAAAATGCACCTCAGGTAAGATCCCAGCATTCTTGGATGATGGTAAATTTGGAACTATATCATCACTGGGCCTTTCAACTGTAGTAAAGCAAATATTGTACTCCTGTGTGAACAAAATCACAATCAAATCTCAAGCATTAAAAACTACTAGAATTTGATGAAAATTTTAAGATAACAAACAATTAAAATATTAGTTGATAGAAAACCAATTTTGAATCAATTTTAGAAAGCAAGACAATACCTGAATAATAGAAGGGTAAAGGCTATTAAAGTCCAGAAGTAATATGTATTTGTCATATAAACCCTTCTTAGGTTCCAAAACTAACCCACCAGAGTATGCAGGGCTTTTTCTCCCTTTTCCATGAACATGACTTTCAATATCAAGGGCAGCGTAATTTAAGTCATCAGCATCCTCACCATCCAAACCAGCTGTTATTTTTCTTTTATTTGTAGTTGACTCAATTCTTCGAGCAGAAAATTTGTCAGGCACCATGTACTTTTTTGCATGAAAAGCATGCAATAATAAGTATTCCACCCGTTGTGCTCGTGCGCCCTGAGAAATCCAATGTGAAAATTCCGATGAGCATCTTAGAATGAGTATAATTAGAAAGGTTTAGGATAATAGACAACTGACCTGAAGAGTTTTTCCCCAGAGATTGCCACTGATGTTTGTTAGCTGCCTTGTCAAGGGAAGAACACTCAGATAAAACATAAGTTCCAGAGATAGCCAAGCATCAGTCTCTCCATATTCAACCTGCACCCGTAAGTGACATACCATCATTAACTGACAATAAAAAGTATTATTTAAAAGAAAAATATTAAATAATAGTGTGCAAACACTACATAAACTCATTATTTAATGAAGGAAGCAACTGATATACATTGTGACAGCAGTCACAGGCACAAACACGTACCAATTGAAGCAGTGCAGCTGATGTTTGGAACATCACAGGAATATCATGAGGGTTAATCTCCTTCCTATCTTTATTAAGTTGAGTTTTCGCGAGTTGTGTTAACGAATAGCTTACCTTGAATTGTAAATAAAATTGAAAAGAAATAAAAAAAAAAAAGATAAAAGATTCTCACTCAAACTATGAAATCTTGTATAAATCTGAATTACCTCCTTCAAGAGATCTCGAGAACTCAAATAGGTATCACATAAAAGTCGTCCTGCAACGCAGGACATGATTCCTGAACTAGCTCCAGATCCATAAAGCACACTCCCTTTAGTAAGCTTAGGCATCATAGAACGCTTGAGACGGCCTAACTTAGACCACATGCTGCTAGGTACCTTACAAGCCTGTATGGGTGGAATAGCATAAAAAGTGCTTCATAGCCTATTGCATTAACTTTTTGGATATTATTGAGAAGGCAAGCCCTTCTCAAGTAAAAGAAAAGCAATGAAGGTGAAAATAAAGCCTTCTTATTGAATAGAATCTATAACAACATTAACATAAAGTCATTCTTACATCAATACAGAAGCTGAACGCAAAGAAAAAACATCTCCCACCAACTAATAAAAACTAATGCAACTCCAAAGAATTTATAATTTATTCGTATACCCTGACATCTTCACCACACCTCCACATGCAATTATTAAGATATGTTTGGTTAAATTTTATCTTTTTCAATGACTTGCACAGTTGGCGAATGGTGAAGTAACAAGTATAGTCTGTAATTAAAACCTGTGCTCGATGGAGAAGAACATCAAGATCAAAACCAGAAATGTTGTGTCCAACAAGCACATCGCAATCCAATTTATGGAGTTCAATCATCAAACGATTTAACAAGGCTCTTTCACTGCAGTTAATGCAAAAAAAAAAACAAGACAATGGATTTGCCTTCTGCGATACGCAGGGAAGAAAATAGAGCATTTAAGAGAAATGATACGGTCATATAGAACCTGCTTTCTAATGCCAATATATTTGTGCCAGCCTTTGAGTTTCTATCAGCAACCTCTTTTTGAAGACCGATTGGGAATATACCTCCATCAAGCTTTCGAATGATAGAAAAATGGCTAAGCATTCCCTTTCTTTTCCATTCAGAAGCCATCATTGGGCCCTCAACCTGAGATGCATGCTTAAAGTTAAGAGGTGGTATGGGATAATTAAGAGCTGTACGCATATCACTGAACTACACATTTATAGAAATCAGTAATTGAGCAAGTAATTATATTCTAGAAACAAATCTCTAGCAAATTTAATCAAATAGTCTCATTTTCGGCCAAATTTATATGGGCCAACAACCCAAATATAAACAACTACTTCAAAAGTGAACATCTAACCTTTGCCTTGTGACAACAGATCACAGCTGCTGAGACAATTTCATTAGCATTTTTCTCGGTGATGATAGTTTTTAGGTTTATTGCCGCGACTATTACTGGAGGAATTTCCATAAAATTATTTGAGCTACAGCCAGCTATATCCTTGGAGCAATTAACCACAACTTCAAATTTGCACCAGCTGACCTGTTATGGTATTCAATTAGCATAAAATTTCGAGTTTAGTTCACAAACAAACCTCAATTCTTGTCACATAAACTATAATATGGAAGCAATAGATGACTGCAGGTTTTTCAATTAAGAAAAATGTATTCACACCTTTTCAGAAGCTGTGCTGCTGACAAACCTTGAAATTGATAACCAGGAGGGGCCCTTAATTTTCCGTTTAATTAAAAACAGCTCCAGAGCACTGAAAAATAAGATCTTGTTCAAAGCTTAGGGAAAATGACTTACATATGTGTTGGTATTTAATAAAAAAAGAATCACAGTACTGATTCCCTTTTGTCATCGACAACCTTCAATAGAAAATTTTAAGTTTATGAGCAGCATTACAGGTAAAATGATGAAGCTCCTAAATAAAGACAAGTACATAATCACATACCAATGATTAAACTTTAAGCAACATAAGAAAAAAACTTCATCAGATCATTTGGCAACATATTCCAGCTTCAAAATTGTACCACGTAGAGTGATACTCAGATGTTTTGCAATGATTTTTTGTTTTGTGAGCTCGTGACACACTTATTTGA
>JXCR01073585.1:672316-684339 GCA_002079205.1 Phalaenopsis hybrid cultivar | reverse complement strand
CACGGGCACAACCTGTAATTCAAAAAAACAATCCAATCAAAATTCCAAACATATGTCTGTAAAATTTAATTGAAATAGTGATGTTCATACCGTTAACTTTTCTGCCCACCATTCTTCAGGTGCATCAATTGTCCGTTTGACTGGATCCTATCCTAATCCAGTTGATCCCCTTTTAAGCTCCTTCCAAAGCTTCCAGTCCTTTAATTGATCCCATTTGTTCTTTAGTTTCATCCTATCATAATCTCTTCATGTTATTTCTTTGAATTTATTAGTGATATTATGCAACCTTCTTTATTAAAAAAAGGTTGTGGGCCGATTTCCCAATTCGACTTCCCTCACGCATAGGTCACAAAAAATATTCGTAGCCTCTCTATCCCACATAGCCGATGAACCAGAGTCTTTAGATTTACTCATCTTTTACTGTCATATCATTCAACCAGTGCAAAGTTAAATACAGGGGTGTCAGTGAAGCCAAAAAAATTGAGTTACATAATAGTAACACCTCCATTGAAGTAAACATGGTAATAGAATATTCATTCAACCAGTGCAAAGTATTTGCATAAACATAACGCGGGAGTTATAAAATAATTCAAAAATAGAAATCAATATTCAACATAAGGTGAATTTTGCATCACTGTCTACCTTCTACTTGAATGCTTCTATTGTGGCATCAATAGAGATAAATATCAGAGATACTCAAAATTAGCCTTTAATGCATTTACCAACAATGAAATACCAAAGTTAGTAGATATTACCGGCTATTGAAAACATATTGCTCGCAATTTGGATTGAAGTAATGATAATTGGTAGCTAATATGTAAGAAAAAAAAAATAAATTTTCAAGAAAAAAAGATTGCAAGGATGGAAATGGATTTGATTTTCATAGAACCATCCAATTGAGTTGCTCAATGCTTTTTTTCCTTACTGTATTTGTATATCAATCTACAGCCTTTTCATGGTTGCATANGCTGGAGGTTAAGATCAATATGTAGACTTTCAAGTTGAGTAAATAGAAGAGTTTTGAGTTTCTAATAACGGGCGTACCTTTTCTAATTTTCTAAGACTAGTCAATAGGAAAGTCCAATAGCTAGACCTAGGCTACTAAAGAAATTTCTAGACCTCAACCAAAAGTGAGGTCAACAATGCTTTGTAAGATGGAGAAGTAATTTTTCTTTTTTCAAAGCATGTATTTAAAGGTTTACCCGTATTAATGTAGTATTTGAGATTTCATTATTGGAACTGGAATTTACCATTTGAGAAAGACCATGTTGGATTTCTGCATCAATTGTCTGTGTTAGTTCTGTAGTGTAAGACTCAGGTTCTGGGTCACTTGAGTTGCATTTAACCTTCTTAAGTTTATCTTTCGCAATATCCCATAAATTTTTCTAATGTCGGGTTATCAAATGCCTCGTGAGATTTTTATGAGGCCCAAAAGCTCACTACGAAGAACACTGTTTTCGCTATTTACTGAACTACGTTTCCATAATAGCTCAAATTTGCATCCACATTCTCCTTGTAAAGCATGTATCAACGATTTACCAGTATCTTTGTATTTGTTGATATTTTTTATTGGAAATGAATTATTTTTGTATATATCAGACACTGAACACCCTTAATGTCAAAATCACAAAATTTAAGTCATTTCATAGTGGACTCTCGGATTTTTATGTAATATATGCATTGGTTTTTATGAGCTGATGAATGTAAAGGCATGTTTAAAATATGTAATATTTTTCCAATAAGATTACTGGATGTTGTGTTATATTTGTTCTGGATCTCTTAAAAATTTTTTGATAAACATATTTGATATGGAGTATCTATTAATAAGCCCTCAATAATCTTATAATATGCCTGTAACATGCCCGCAATGAAACAAAAATAAGCCCAAACTAATCCCGCAAAAATCCCACAATAAGCCCGTAATAAGGAAACAATAAGTCGGAATTAATCCCACAAACATCGCACAATATGCCAGCAATAAGCTCGAACTAATCCCGCAAAAATCCCACAATAAGGCTGCAATAAGCCAACAATAAGCCCGAACTAATCCCGAAAAAATTCCACTATAAGGCCGCAATAAGCTCGAACTAAACCCGCAAAACTCCCGTAAGAAGACCGCAAAAAGGCGCAATAACGCCACAATAAGCCTGCAATAATCCCATATTAATCTAGAAATAATTCAGCAATAAAGCCACAATAAGCCATCAATAAGCCCGCAATAATCCCACAATAAGCCCAAAATAGTCCCACAATATTCTCGCAATAAGCCCTTTATAATCCCGCAATAAGCTCGCAATATTCCCGCAATATTCCCGCAATAAGCTCGCAATATTCCTGAAATTGCAAATATTCCCGCAAATTGTGTTATCCTAAAGGCCCACAACTTTTTAAATTAATGACAATATCACAAAAAAAATGTTATGATTAGATTTGTAGTTTTTTCAATGCAATTTTACACATTTCATATGCAATTTCAGCTCTGAAAGATGGCATATGATCCTGTCATCCAAGATGATCCTTCCAATCAGTTGTGTGTACTTGTACAAGTGTTTTGATGTATTTTCTTATGAACACACCACAATCAACACTATTTATTTGGGTCGTTTTTTCCTTTCATCATAGATATTAGCAATTTCAGCAGGTTACTCCTAACCCCCCCACCCCCCACGCGCATATTGTTGTGTTCGCTTGACATTGTAACTCTATCACTCTGCTCTCTAAGCTATTTAAACGGCTATTCACAAAGGATTGAAAATTTAAAAGAAATTGTTGTTGATATAATAATAAATGGTATATTTCATCAAATCCAATATTTCTGTCCATTTGGGAGTGTCTTCATTGTGGGATGTTGTGATATGAAACAAAAGGTTTATCATCAAAATGACAGGGTGACTGTGCAATGGAGTGTACTTCCCACTGTGGGAGTCTGCTCATATGACTGAGTGGTCCTTCAACTGCAAGGGCCAGTAAATGGTGCTCATCATCTTTTATATCCTGGAAAAAATCAAAAACCTACAAAGCATATCAGATAAATGATGTCAACATAAAACTAAGATGACATTGTCAATGATATAAATCACTTACCTGTGCAGAGTTTAGCCTCGTGAAGGCTGTATAAACATGTGATGGGTTGTATTGGCCTCCTGAGCATTCGAGGTTTTGTCTCAGGAGTAATGGGGCCGGCCAATGTTGTTCACACATAAAACCATAGATGTAATTAAAGACAAATATTTCACTACATGACATGTTAAAGATACACACGAGAACTTATGTGTAGGTACAAAACACCTACCATTATGAGGAAAAAAATCATTCATGCATCCTAGCGGTTGGTTCCTTTTAATTTTAATGCAGCAGAAATTGATTTGCTCAATGAGAAATTCACATAGTGTAGCATGCCAATTAAAATTAAGAAATTCAGGTACATTCTCGCAGATTGAGTAAAGAACAGTTTCCACACATAAATTTCTTGTCGGAAAAAATAAATTTGACAACATAAACTTAAGAAATTGATTATCAAATGGAGTAGTAGTCTCCCCTAGTGCAACCTTTAATAGGTCGCTTTTTATTTGTCTAGCATCCACGACACAGGTGGGTGGCTTATTCCATTTAGTCGGTGATCCTTTGTTGGGCATGTCTACGAGTAAGGCAACTTGGTATGGAACAAATCTTAGGTCATTCCCACCAATGTTGAAAACCATTAAATCAATATCTCATAATTTCAATATGTGCTTTGTCACGATATGATCCTGACGGTATGGAGGGAGTTCAAAAAATTGGTCCATGTTCATTGCTCTCAGTTTTCTCCGTGTTTCAGTGGGAATCGTTGGCCGAACCTTATCAATAACTTCTCTAACTGATGATGGATGACATCTACAATTCAAGGCCTTTGGGTTCAAAAATCTGCGTGAATGTGGGCATAATAGAAGTTTAATGGTTCCAATATTGACATAATCAATGCTTAATGTAACCCAACACCCTGTTAATAAGCTAATACTGTTTTAGTTATTTTGAAAGTATGTAGGGGGATTTTTTTTTTGTCATCATTTAAGCTAATGCATCACACTGCATTGATTTTATTGGTGGATAGAATACAACAAACAAAGTTACCTTGAAACACTCAGCCGACCCTTATCAGTGGCATTCTCTTTTGACCAGTCTTTCTTCACAATGTGTTCTAGCTTTTCCAACACCATCTTCTTTGGCTTCAAATAGACAATCCAAATCTCTAGGAGAAATTAAAGGAGCCCTGGCTCAGAAGTAAAGTCGAAAGCTTTCGCCCAATCCTTACCGTTTCATTCAAAAATATTTTGACAATCGAGACAGAACCGTTCACGTTGTATGATAATTAAACCGAATAAATTCCTACAAAAACCCCACAGTACTCTCGTAAAAAACTCCCGCTGAACTTCTGATAGTATCCCCAAATCAAACTCCCGTAGAACGCTCATGGTACCCTGTAAGTACTCTCGTAATATTTCCTGCCCTACTCAGAATTTATTCTTCATCACTACTCCGATTGTACTCTAGATAAACTCCCGCATTACTCCCACAGTAACCCTTGCAATTCTCCCCTACTACTCTCGCAGTAGCCCTCGAAATATTTTCCGCAGTACTCAGAATTTATCCTCCATTTCTAAAACCATACTCCAGATAAACTCCCAGAGTATTCCCGCAGTAGTGCTCGAAGTGCCCCCTTAATAAACTCTCGTAGAACCCCTGTAGTATTCTGAATTTACGTTATTAATATTTCTCAGAGTACACAGAATTAATCCTGTAGTACTATGATAGTACTCCCGATAAACTCCCATAATACTCTCGTAGTAGCACCCACATAAACTCCCATAGTACTCTAGACAAACTCCACCAGTATTCTCGCAGTAGCCCAAGCAGTACACCCATAATAAACTACCATTACTCTCGTAGTACCATGAATGTACTCTCGAAATATTTTCCGCAATACTTAGAATTTATCCAGCATTTCAAAGACCGTACTCCAGATAAACTCCCATAGTATTGCCATAGTAGCGTTTGGAGTACCCCTGCAAAAAACTCCTGCAGTACCGCTCGCAGTACTCATGAAGTACCTGTTGAATTACCCATGTAATAAACTTCCGCAAAACCCCTAAAGGACTCTGAAAGTACTCTTCTAATATTTCTCGTAGTACTCAGAATTAATCACGCCTTCTCCTGCAGTACTCCTGATAAAATCCTGCAAGACACCCGCAATAGCACCCGCATAAACTCTCGCAATACTCTCGCAGTAGCCCCCGACAGTAATCTCGATATTCTCGCAGTACTCGTGCAGAAGCGTGGCGTTTTTATGTGTTATTTCTGGGTTATTACCTGGTTATGTCTATCTTATTTTAATTTACTTCAAAGTTTCTTATTCCTCTTTTTTTTTATTTTACATTGCTCTCCATACTACCTTCGAGATAAACCCGCTATACCCCCCATACTCCAGATTACTAATGAGTTATTTTCAGCTTATTTATAAATTATTCTCCATCTTTCCAAACACTGTCTTTTAATGAGTTATCTCAGAGTTATTTTCGGCTTATCTCTATGTTATTATAATATACAACGATGATTATTAAAGGGAAATTATTGTTTGTGAGTACTTACAATAATAAAGGAATAAAACCCTATCATAAATATCGCCAGAAGTTCAGCAGGAGTAGTAGGGGAGTATTGCGAGGGTTACTGTGGTCCTAATTCTCCCCTACTACTCTCGCAGTAGGTTACACGATTTATACAATATTACACTACTTTACATTCACATGCATTAATCAATAAAGTATTCATAGTTACAAGTGGTTACAAAAATTCAATCAATAAAGTATTCATACTTACAAGTGGTTACAAATTAAACAAATTTAACGTCAAATAACACAAATTCATACAGTATTACATGAATTTACATTCACATGCATTAATTTATTATTCAGTTAGTGTAAATCTACAATTTTTGTATGCCAGCTCTGCACTAAATTGTAGCATATCTTCCTGCCAATTTAATTTATTCTTCCAATCCAACTTCTCGACCTCTACAATTGTTTTCATATATTTACATACAAATAGACCACAATCAATGCTATTACTTTGTGTAGGAATGCCTCTGGTTATGGAAACTGACCAATTTAGAGGATCAGAGGGGAAGACTTTTTTGGTGTCCTTCACTAGATTTTGAATATGGAAATAACTAACATTACAATCTGTGATTGGATACACAATGAAAGAATTGCTTAAAGAATCCAAGAATTGAAACTCTGTTTGCTTGCAACATCATGGCTGACAGCCACATGAAGTTTATTGGGTAACGAATCATAGAATCTCCCTTTGCGGGTATTCAGATTCCCCACAAGTGAAGTCCCGTGTCTATTATAAATTATTGGAATCAAAATAAGTTCGGCTCTGTCAACCGTATCAATGGTGAGATTTCTTACAAGCTCCCTCATTGAGTGGTCTTTGTATGCTTGTATGGCAAAAGCAGTATGACTATATAAGTTATATCATGGTTTATATGAAATTATGGAAAGTTGGAAGTGTACCCAATGTACGAGAGATACGTAAAGGTGGGGCCTATAGGAATTGGGTGATTGGGCACATTTTCTTTTCATTTAATGCAAACATATCTACATGTTTAGGTCCTAATTCTTCGTTATTCCATAGTGCTTTGACAAAATTTCAACTAATATGAATAAAACCCCATACAACTAACATATCATCACTGCGGGCATACGAGAAAAACAAAAAAAATATTAACACATGTATGTAACATATTGATGCATGTAGTTATTAAATCAGCGATAATTACCGGGCGATGTAATCATTGAAACTTGCATCAATCACTTCTTCCATGTGTGTTGGGATGAGATCAAAGATAGAGAACTCGACGGTGGGAGGACCTTTAGCCGACAATGTTGGAACTACATGAGCAGGGAGGTCACATTCACATAGAATAATTGCTTTTTGTAGGTCTTCCTCCTTAGGAACATCTTCATCCACATCCATAGTTGTGATCTCCATAGCGTGTTCCCCAACTTCCTCAGTAAGAATCAGTGGTTCTAAATAAAGAATGCAGCGGTGTCTGAAACTTCTATTGTTTTGGTATGTTCAACATTGGAATCACCTTTTATTCGTTCGACAGAAGTCTCTAAAGAATTGTGTGTAAGCTCTACCAACTAATCTAATTTACATTTTCAAATTTCTTCAATTTCTTTATGGATCTTCCCTTCTTCCTGCCAGAAACGGTGAATGGAAAGTCTACTTTCCTCTTTTTTCTCGTGTATGTGGACTTTGTAGACTCCCTTTCACCTTTATTTGTCTGATTTCTGACTGGATCTCTATTGTCGTGATCTCAATTTTATTAAAGCGACTATTTAAACAGATTCAAAAAGAAATTTTTATTTTTCCTGCAGCATTTGCAAGAGATTTTCTATGCCCACGTCACTGTCTGTATATGTTTGTGACTGGGTTGGTGGAGGGATGACTTGACTAAGGATTAAATGATGAGCGGTAGGAGAATCAGGCAAAGGTGGTTTGGTGTGAGCTTCAGGTTGTGTGATAGGAAAAGAAATTAAATCAGTAGGAGCCACAAGTAAACCTTTCTCCTCATATTTCAGATCAGCAAAAAAATTCAAAATCTACAAATATATTCAAACTTAAGTACCACTCAGGTAAAACTGCCCAATTGTAAGTACAACAAAATAAAGTAGCACATAACACAACTCTAAACAAAATGTTAAATTACTAACCTGTGAAGCGTTGAGCCTCTGAAAGGCCAGATGTATATTCGCAGGGTTCCAACCAGTATTTATTGACCACCTCAACATACGAGGTCTGACCTCAGAAATAGCAAGGATTATCAAAGTTGTGCGCTCTTAAAACCACAGCTGAGCAAACACAAATAAATCAATCTTACAATATGATGACACTAGAATGAATAAACTTTTTGCAAAGATAAATAATACACTAACCGTTAGGAGGAAAACAAATCCATTTTGATAACCCAATAGTTGTATTTTAATGGCACAAGGATTAACTTGCTCAATGAGGTATTCACATATAGTTGCAGGCCAATTAAATGAAGCGAAAGAATACAAATTCTCAGGAAATGAATAAAAAACTTCGGCCACACCAAAATTGCTTGAAGGAAAAAATAAATTTGGCAACAAAAACTTAATAAATAGTTAATCGACTACACTAGAAGTCTCTCTGAGTGACACCTTAACTAGTTCACTCTTTGTCTTCCTGGCATCCATACAATTGAGAGATTGTTTTTTCCAACTTGCTATTGGCACTTTGTTGGGCATGCCAATTAGAAAAGAACCTTGACCTGCAACAAAACTCACCTCCTTCCCGCCTAATCTGAATAGCACACGATCAATATCCCAACAATTCAAAATGTGCATAGTTAGGATATGATCTTGAGGATATGAGGGGAGTTCAAAAAATTGATGCACATCCAACCTTCTCCAGGTCTCTTCGGAAACAGTGGGCCGATCCTTCTCTAGCACCTCTAACTGTTGAAGGACGACATCTGCAATTCATTCCCTTCTTGTTCATCAACCTACATGAGTAAGAAAGAATTTATTAACACTAATCGCATAAAAAAATTCAAAACATTCCTTCAGATAATCATCCTCAATAATTGTTAAATAACCCTAATATAACCCTGAAATAACTGCAGATTAAATCCCAGAACAAACCAAAAGTAACGCAGAAAGAAACGAATAATAAAACTACAAGAACCCAGTAAAAACCCCACCAATAATACTACAATAACCTAAGAACAACCTAAAAATATATACAATTGTAACCCTTCAATTAACCCAACACTACCTGGAGAATAACTTCCACGAAATGCCTTAACCAAAACAAACAACAAAATAACCCCACAATAATCCAAGAATAACCTAATAATAAACTCCTCAATAAACTCTGACTAACCAAATATTATCCCGACCCCACAAAATCAGGCCCAAATGCGGCATTACCTCATAAATAACCAAATAATAACCCAATAATGACTCATAAATAACTCAAGAATAATCCAAATTAACTCGTAAAAAAGAACAAAAAACCACCGCTACATTAACCATAAGTAACCCATGAATAACCCATAATTAACCTATACATAACCCAACAATTAACCAATAATAGTTGCCAAAAATAACTTACATGTAACCAAAAATAACCTAGCAATGAACCCCTAAACAGAAACCAATAATAACCCAACTATGTACCAGAACAAAGAACCATGATTAATCCATATTAACACATAAGCATAACAAAAAATTATGGCTACATTAACCCATCAATAACCCAAAAAGTAACCATTAATAACCGCAAAAAATAATCTAAATATAACCAGAGAATAACATAGCAATGAACCCCCAAGCATAAACCAATCCAATTAACTCATAAACAGAACAAAACTCATAGTTATGTTAACACATAAGTAACCCAAGAATAACCCATAAATAACTCAACTATTAACCAATAATAGTGCCAAAATAACTTAAATATAACCAAAATATAAACTAGCAATGAACCCCCAAGCATAAACATGAATAACTCGTGAAAAACTTAAAAATATGCCAACAATAACCCAACTATGAACATAAACTACCTGCCAAACTAGACTAAATTCTAAATTTAACTAGAATAAAACAATCACATATATCAGGACAACTTCTCTGCTTCAACTGCTTCTATATTCGACCTCTCTGCATCCTTCTTCTTCCTTTCTTTCTTCAACTTCTTTTTCGGCTATTCCTGGTCACCTTTGTTGGCCTCCTCCAACTCCGGTCTTATGAGCTCTTCCAACTGCATATTCTTCGAATCACCGAACTCCATTTTCTACGCCGCTTCTTCCAGCTACATATTCTTGGCATACTCCAACTCCATTTTCTTACTTCTTCGACACTAGCCTTCCAACGTTAGAACGCCGACGAAATCCCAACAGATTGACGATGAGAGCACTTTAAATCGGTCTCACGGAAGCCAAAAAGGTTCCCGACAACCGTATTTCAATATGTGGGATACTCCAAAAGTCGGATTAGTCGAACGGGTGGGTCAGCCATTAATTTTTACTTTTTTTAATTACTTAAAGTGTGAGACCTGAGATTATAAGTGAGATATATAATAATTAGACTCCCATTATTACACTACATTTGAAGACCAGACTGAAAATTTTGGCGTAAATTTTACAGCAACATAACATTCATAATTTCTGGAAACGAGTCGGATTATATGGAGAGCAGAGTCAATGCACACACAGGGAGAACCAAGGATCGGTGGGTTCGGTTTTCTTTTCTTGACTATTTTCAGAAAAGTGTCTCCTTCTCGACAAGCTCGTTGGACCGCTCGTGACCTCTGTCGCCATTCTTCGTGCTCTCCGCCGCGGAGCTCTCTCACCCTCCCCTTTGACCGCTGTCTTATTTTTCTCCGCAGCGTTGTCCGAAGTTGATCTACGATCAATCTTGCAGCCTGCCGTCGCGATACGGTGGGTATGACTTCGGCCATTTGCACCATCGTCCCTTCGGCTCATCTTCGTAAGATTTCCCGCTATGGATCATTCGGATTTTCGCATCCGAAATGTCCTTGGAGATCTAGGATTTCCATGAGCGTCTCCGTCGGATCTCGGGAGCACGCAACGGAGGACGCTCTGTTTGCAGATTACATGCCCAGATGCGCGTTTTTGTTTCCCGGGCAGGTAATTCCAGCTCTGTTTTCCCTGTCATTTCCTGTTTCTTTTTGTTAAAAAGTGACATCTTCATGTAGTTTTTGTTGGTGATTTTTTTCATTGCTTTGCATTTTGTTGAACTTGGGTTTGCTTAGCTGCAAGGCTGAGTTTTTCTTTTGGCCGAGGGGAAGTTTAGTAGAGTAATACTACATGATCTTTTTTCAATGGGTACTCTGGAAAAAAGTTTGTTTTATTTTTAGGGGCAAGTTTTTTCCCGCTTTAGATTTTTCCTAAAAGCGGATATCAGAGAAAATAAAGCTAGAAAATTTTGCTTGCTGATAATGAACTTCAAAATTATTCTTAGTTTATCGTTTTTCTCTGAGAACCCAGTTGTTGAAACTAAATTTTTGGACACAAGCTTTGGAGTTGAGGATTTCACATGAGCAACCTGCCCTGCCATTTGTGTTTTTTACTATCCCTTTGCTCAACAAAGAATACACTTGTCCCTGAATATAGAACAACTCTTCCCTATTCAGCCATCCACAGGTTTTTTCTTGATAAGAGTTGGAAAATAAGACACCCATTGACGATATAATGCCTGTGATTTAGCTATATTTTTCCTCATTATTCATTCAGTATACTGATAAATTATCAAATATGTACGCATTGCCATCATAATTTCCTTAATGTGGACTTCCATTCAATATTCTAAAAAATTATCAACTTTTGTTGTAGAGAGCGGAGGGAGGGAGGGAGGGTCACACCTAGATATCGTAGTCTTGATTTATTAGTAACTATTTATTATTATTTCTCATTTATTAAAATGTTAAAATATTTTGATAGAAGTTGTGGAAAGAAGAGTATTTTTCTTTCATAGTTTGAACAAGCAGGGTAATTGTTTAGCTTCCTCTCAGAAGTACCTCCTTTTATGATGCCACATGTTCTTAAAATGTAAGGCTATTAGCATTTATACTACCTAAATGACAAAATACAATCATTTTAAAGCTGTTAGTTAGCATGGTGTTCCTGGCCTGAAAATTAGGATTTGATCTTTTATGATAACTAATTGGGGGTACCAACCCTCTTTTTACCATTAGAAAACCAAAAATAGTACCTCCATCTCACCCCATCCCACCCCATCCCACTTTCCCACCTGTCCTAGAAGGAAGATGAGCATAATGTCAATTATATTTATTTAAAATTGGGGATAACTACCACCTCGGTATCTTCTATTGCTCCTCACCTCTCCTAGAAGGAAGAGGAGCATCATGTAAGTTATATTTATTTAAATTCACAAAAAGAGCAGTTCAGAAGGTTTTTGCTGCAATTAAAT
>JXCR01073585.1:625306-655116 GCA_002079205.1 Phalaenopsis hybrid cultivar | reverse complement strand
GTTGATATTTAACATTCACTTCCAAAGGAGTATCAACAGGACGACCCTCTTGGAGACAAGCCAAAACAATGAGTTCCTTANTTACACTTTGATGCTATAAATCTATGCATAAAAAGTGCATTTTACTTTTTTAAAGTTAGTTAAAGTGGTATTCTTAGTATGTAACAACTTTTGAGAAAATTGGTTGAATGCCTTTTCCTTTGCTTTCATTCCAATAAATATTAATCTGTACAATCTATTTTAGGTAATATAATACACATTCCTAATCTGAATATATTCAACTCTAAGGAAAGGATACGTACAATTAACAAGAGAGGTAAATCAGGCGAGAAAAATTGGAAGCAATTTCACTAGGAAACTCCTAATTATAGGAAACTTTTAATTTAAATAAGGCAACTTCTAATTCTAGCTGTCTGATTTCTGTCATTCTTGATTGATATCCTCTCTCAAATTGATCTTGACCGATCAAGAAGAATCAATTTGCCAACAATAAACTGATGAAGCTGCCGAGAAAGAGCGTTAGTAAATATAACAGTCATTTGAAAATCAGAAGAGATATGAGGAAGAAAAATAACACCATCATCATAAGCTTCTCGAATAGAATGACAATTCATTTCAATGTGTTTCGTGCGCTCATGAAAGACAAGATTAGCAGTAATGTGGATAACACTAGTATTATCAGCATAAAGAGAAGTAGACTCAAGTTGAGGAAAATCAAGCTCAGCCAACAAACCCTGAAGCTAAATGATCTCAGAACAAGCAGATGAAATATCATGATATTCAGACTCAGTAGAAGTCTTAGACACTCGATCTTGTTTCTTATTCTTTCAAGAAATTAAAGAGTTGCCGAGAAATATACACCAACCAGTAATAGACCGATGTGTATCAGAACAGCTAGCCCAATCAACATCACTATAGATTATTAAGCAAATAAGAGACTGCAGAAAAAAACAAACCATGATGAGAAGTATCTTTTATATACCTAACAATGTTTTGAACTGCAACTAAATGAAGATGTGTAGGTGCCGGCATAAACTGACTAACTTGTTGCACAACAAATGAAATATCAGGACATGTAATAGTCAGATAATTGAGACTCCTAATAATTTGTTGATATATAAATGAATCAGATAGAAAGTCACCATCATTTTGTTGATATTTAACATTCACTTCCAAAGGAGTATCAACAGGACGACCCTCTTGGAGACAAGCCAAAGCAATGAGTTCCTTAGTATAGTTATGCTGATGAAGAAAAATACCAGCGGGAGAAGAGTGAACATCAAGACCTAAGAAATAAGTTAAAGATCTCAAATCCTTCATATGAAAAGAACCCTGAAGATTGAGACATCAATTAAATATCAGATTCTGTGAAGACAATATCATCAACATAAATTAATAACAAACCAATTCCAACGTCAGTCTTGCAAAATAATAATGAAGAATCATACTGACTTTGAATAAAAGAGAAGCTAAGAAGAGTGTTGCGAAAATTTTCAAATCAAGCCCGTGGAGTCTGTTTCAAACCGTATAGAGATTGTTTGAGCTTACAAACATCACGTGAGTATAGAAAACAAGCCTGCAGGAGAAGTCATATAGATGTCTTTCTTGAGGTCCCCATGCAAAAATACATTCTTAACATCCATCTGTCGTAAGAACTAGCCTTTAAATGCAACAATAGATAACAAGCCGGGCAGTTGTCATCTTAGCCATAGGTGCAAAGGTCTCTTCATATACAATCCTATATTCCCGTCGATTGCCAAGAGCTACCAATTTTGTCTTATATTTATCAAGGGAACCATCAGATCGAAGCTTGAGAAAATAAACTCATTTACAACCAATGGGCTTAACACTTGTAGGACATGAAACAATATCCCAAGTGTGATTCTCTTAAAGTGTGTGGAGTTCCTCTTGCATGGTTTTAATCCAATAAGTCTGTTTAGCAGCCTGAGAATAAGTGATAGGCACTGTTGTATTAGTTAAAGTTGTAGAATAGTCATATCTATCCGGAGGATGAATGTGCTGAGTTGATCGTCGAAGAATCATTGGAGCATTTTTAGGAGCAGAGTCAGGAAGGAATGGAGATGAAGGGGGTAGACAATGTGTGTAGACAAGGCCAGACTTGAACTATTTATCAAACGAAGAATCATCAAAGTGAGGAAGTACAACACTATTAAATGTCGAAATATGATACTGAAAATCGTATTTTTGTTAAAAAAAATCACAACCCGTGAGATACGTAATTAATTATTAATCGAATCATAACACAACCTTTATGACTAGGACTATAAACCATGAAGGCACATCGAATAGAATGGGGTGCCAACTTATGACGTTCATGTGCCGGTAAATGAACAAAACAAATACATCCAAAATTATGTAGTATATTATAATTAGGATGTTTACCAAAAATTCGTTGATAGGGAGAATCTATCTTCAATTGTTAAGATGCTAAACGATTAATCAGCTAAACTGCGGTAGTCAAAGCTTCAGTTCAAAACTTAGCTGAAATAGAAGGTTTTAACAACAATGTGCGTACTATATCCAACAGATGTCGATTTTTTCGTTCGACAACTCCATTCTGCTGAGGTGTATAAGGACATGAACGTTGCGAAACATGACCCTTGTTATGGAGAAATGCTTGAAACTCATGAGACATGTATTCACCACCATTGTTAGATCGTAAGGTTTTAATACAAATGAAGAACTGAGTTTCAATATATGTCACAAAGGTTTGAAACACAATAAACACTTCTATTTTTTGCATTCCAAAGCAGAAGTGTTTAGTTAGATTTAAATGAAAATATGACACTCAATAGGACACAATTGAGAAAAAGGATTCATGTAGTGGGATAAAGGCTTGTTGTCGTTGGTGTATTGTTTTAAAGCTGGAAACAAAAAGAAATTAGCCCGACAGGTTGAGCAGGCTGTCCAAGCCCTAGCCGCCCAGTCCATGGGGGACTTGAGGCTGGGGACAAGTTGCTAATGTGTTGAATAGGGCTGGGGGTAAATTGCTCATGTTTGGTGACCAGCTTCCTTTAAATTTTTTTTTAATATCTTATTGTTATTTTTTTTAAAATTAAGTTTCCCTTTTGCAAACTTGTCCTTTTTTTAAAAGCTTCATTGATAGCTAAAATAACCTTTAGCTAAAATGTTCATTTATCAATTTAATTTGTAATTAGTGCTATCTTCCCTTGCCAAAGGTTTCATGACCTGTGTTCCATTACACGGCTCTGTCTTCTTCAACAATTAGTGTGTAGTTAAGTTTAATTCTTTTCCTGCCATTTTGCCAATTCAGGTCATTGCTGGTATACTGAAGAGGATGGACAAGGCGGCTGAAATTGAGAATATAGGTGCTTGAAAGCTGCTTAGGAAGACCAAATGCCTGGTGAGTCTGGGGCAGGAAGTTCCTTTAAAAGTCATTGTTTTTCTTTCCTCTTTTTGTTTCGAGTGTAAAGGGACCTCTTTATGACCTTGGTTGGTTAGGATGAGGGTGCCTGGTAGCCTAGCTGAATAAGACTACTAACCGCCAGTTAGAACTATTGAATAATTATCCTGTGTTATCATTCTTGTTGAATTCTATAAAATTAAATCATGCACTCTATTATATGCTTGAGGGGTTGATTAATAGAGAATGATTCCAATCAAGTTTTACCCTGTAGAAGTATATAAATAGAAAAAAGGCTTTGCCTGTACTTAATCGTGACTTCTGCTTTAAATTCTAATTTGATCTTGTTTATTTTAATTTAATCCAGCTTGAGCTAAATTCAAGCTTGAATTTAACTAAATATAATGTTAAGTAGTACCAATGCTTTAGTTCGATAACATTGCCCTTTAATTATTAATTTTTTCTCGTTTAGAATGTTTTGTTTAATTCAACTCTTTTTTTCCACTTTTATAATAAGTTGAAAAGTAATTTAAGACGCCGAAGTAAAGAGAAGGAATGGGTAAAGGCTTGGAAAATTTGCTGTTTGTCTATATCTCGTTAGATATAGACTTAAGTTGACATGAGAAAACTTGTGAGCTCCGAAGTGATATCATTGATGTATTGTAACTTTTTTCATGAGTGGACGTTCATTCAGCTGCCATACAATATATATATATATATATATTTATATATATATATTATAGAATTAGGAAGGATTACGCCTTATGACAAAAGGCATGGTTAAAGTGTCACCATGCCATAAAAGAGAGTTGAGGAATAACATTTGAGACATAAAAACTTTGAAAGGAACAAGCCAAAGAAGCTAACTGGTTTGTAGGTTGGTTGCCTTCCCTTAGAGTGTGGGTTTATTAGATAATTGCAAGTTTAAGTTCAAATGTGTTAGCTTCTACGATAGGAGTTTGGATATTTAAGTGAATTTTATCTACCGTTGGATTAGCATAATCCTTTAATGGTCTATGTGCGTTATAATTTGGTTCATGTGTTTCTATATTGTTTTGTGAATTGTCTGTCATTTTTTTACAAGTTCATGAAGTCTTCTTTATTTTCTAATTCTTCTAATAGTTCTCTCTAGTTCTAAGTCATAGGGCACAAGTCTCGTAGGTCCTGAAGTACGCATTTACAACTAGAGACTCTTTTATGTATGATTCAAGCAAACAAACAAAAATACTTTTAACATTTTTAATCTTTTTCAAACAAACAAGTAATTACGCGAAAAGGCTAGTGATACAAATTTTTAAGTATTAGTCTAATTGGTTCAACTAAAATTTTCCTTAGTTAACTACACCATCACTCATTGACAATGGCGCCAAAATACTTGATACGCCCTACAACAACGCCAAAATTTTAACACAATCTAATTCTAAGTGTAGGGCCTCATGCATGTGTACGTGTCATATCAGTAATATCGGATTTTGAGTCTGGAGTATCGATCCCATATGGAGTGAGTCAATTAGACTTAAGAGAAGTTCTAGCCTACTAAAATTGGTCTTAGCTTAGAAGTGAAGTTGGTTTTAAGTTGTGCTAACTAGTCTTACTGAATTGCAAACTACTCTTGAAGGTTTACTCTNTAACAAGAGAGGTAAATCAGGCGAGAAAAATTGGAAGCAATTTCACTAGGAAACTCCTAATTATAGGAAACTCTTAATTTAAATAAGGCAACTTCTAATTCTAGCTGTCTGGTTTCTGTCATTCTTGATTGATATCCTCTCTCAAATTGATTTTGACCGATCAAGAAGAATCAATTTGCCAACAATAAACTGATGAAGCTGCCGAGAAAGAGCGTTAGTAAATATATCAGTCATTTGAAAATCAGAAGAGATATGAGGAAGAGAAATAACACCATCATCATAAGCTTCTCGAATAGAATGACGATTCATTTCAATGTGTTTCGTGCGCTCATGAAAGACAAGATTAACAGTAATGTGGATAACACTAGTATTATCTGCATAAAGAGAAGTAGACTCAAGTTGAGGAAAACCAAGCTCAGCCAACAAACCCTGAAGCCAAATGATCTCAGAACAAGCAGATGAAATATCATGATATTCAGACTTAGTAGAAGTCTTAGACACTCGATCTTGTTTCTTAATCTTTCAAGAAATTAAAGAGTTGCCGAGAAATATACACCAACCAGTAATAGACCGATGTATATCAGAACAACTAGCCCAATCAACGTCACTATAGATTATTAAGCGAATAAGAGACTGCAGAAAAAAACAAACCATGATGAGAAGTATCTTTTATATACCTAACAATATTTTGAACTGCAACTAAATGAATATGCGTAGGTGCCTGCATAAACTGACTAACTTGTTGCATAACAAATGAAATATCAGGACGTGTAATAGTCAGATAATTGAGACTCCCAATAAGTTGTTGATACATAAATGAATCAGATAGAAAGTCACCATCATTTCGTTGATATTTAACATTCACTTCCAAAGGAGTATCAACAGGACGACCCTCTTGGAGACAAGCCAAAGCAATGAGTTCCTTAGTATAGTTATGCTGATGAAGAAAAATACCAGCGGGAGAAGAGTGAACATCAAGACCTAAGAAATAAGTTAAAGATCTCAAATCCTTCATATGAAAAGAACCCTGAAGATTGAGACATCAATTAAATATCAGATTCTGTGAAGACAATATCATCAACATAAATTAATAACAAACCAATTCCAACGTCAGTCTTGCAAAATAATAATGAAGAATCATACTGACTTTGAATAAAAGAGAAGCTAAGAAGAGTGTTGCGAAAATTTTCAAATCAAGCCCGTGGAGTCTGTTTCAAACCGTATAGAGATTGTTTGAGCTTACAAACATCACGTGAGTATAGAAAACAAGCCTGCAGGAGAAGTCATATAGATGTCTTTCTTGAGGTCCCCATGCAAAAATACATTCTTAACATCCATCTGTCGTAAGAACTAGCCTTTAAATGCAACAATAGATAACAAGCCGGGCAGTTGTCATCTTAGCCATAGGTGCAAAGGTCTCTTCATATACAATCCTATATTCCCGTCGATTGCCAAGAGCTACCAATTTTGTCTTATATTTATCAAGGGAACCATCAGATCGAAGCTTGAGAAAATAAACTCATTTACAACCAATGGGCTTAACACTTGTAGGACATGAAACAATATCCCAAGTGTGATTCTCTTAAAGTGTGTGGAGTTCCTCTTGCATGGTTTTAATCCAATAAGTCTGTTTAGCAGCCTGAGAATAAGTGATAGGCACTGTTGTATTAGTTAAAGTTGTAGAATAGTCATATCTATCCGGAGGATGAATGTGCTGAGTTGATCGTCGAAGAATCATTGGAGCATTTTTAGGAGCAGAGTCAGGAAGGAATGGAGATGAAGGGGGTAGACAATGTGTGTAGACAAGGCCAGACTTGAACTATTTATCAAACGAAGAATCATCAAAGTGAGGAAGTACAACACTATTAAATGTCGAAATATGATACTGAAAATCGTATTTTTGTTCAAAAAAAATCACAACCCGTGAGATGCGTAATTAATTATTAATCGAATCATAACACAACCTTTATGACTAGGACAATAAACCATGAAGGCACATCGAATAGAATGGGGTGCCAACTTATGAAGTTCATGTGCCGGTAAATGAACAAAACAAATACATCCAAAATTATGTAGTATATTATAATTAGGATGTTTACCAAAAATTCGTTGATAGGGAGAATCTATCTTCAATTGTTGAGATGCTAAACGATTAATCAGCTAAACTGCGGTAGTCAAAGCTTCAGTTCAAAACTTAGCTGAAATAGAAGATTTTAACAACAATATGCGTACTATATCCAACAGATGTCGATTTTTTCGTTTGACAACTCCATTTTGTTGAGGTGTATAAGGATATGAACGTTGCGAAACATGACCCTTGTTATGGAGAAATGCTTGAAACTCATGAGACATGTGTTCACCACCATTGTTAGATCGTAAGGTTTTAATACAAGTGAAGAACTGAGTTTCAATATATGTCACAAAGGTTTGAAACACAGTAAACACTTCTATTTTTGGCATTCCAAAGCAGAAGTGTTTAGTTAGATTTAAATGAAAATATGACACTCAATAGGACACAATTGAGAAAAAGGATTCATGTAGTGGGATAAAGGCTTGTTGTCGTTGGTGTATTGTTTTAAAGCTGGAAACAAAAAGAAATTAGCCGGACAGGTTGAGCAGGCTGTCCAAGCCCTAGCCGCCCAGTCCATGGGGGACTTGAGGCTGGGGACAAGTTGCTAATGTGTTGAATAGGGCTGGGGGTAAATTGCTCATGTTTGGTGACCAGCTTCCTTTAAATTTTTTTTTAATATCTTATTGTTATTTTTTTTAAAATTAAGTTTCCCTTTTGCAAACTTGTCCTTTTTTTAAAAGCTTCATTGATAGCTAAAATAACCTTTAGCTAAAATGTTCATTTATCAATTTAATTTGTAATTAGTGCTATCTTCCCTTGCCAAAGGTTTCATGACCTGTGTTCCATTACACGGCTCTGTCTTCTTCAACAATTAGTGTGTAGTTAAATTTAATTCTTTTCCTGCCATTTTGCCAATTCAGGTCATTGCTGGTATACTGAAGAGGATGGACAAGGCTGCTGAAATTGAGAATATAGGTGCTTGAAAGCTGCTTAGGAAGACCAAATGCCTGGTGAGTCTGGGGCAGGAAGTTCCTTTAAAAATCATTGTTTTTCTTTCCTCTTTTTGTTTCGAGTGTAAAGGGACCTCTTTATACCTTGGTTGGTTAGGATGAGCGTGCCTGGTAGCCTAGCTGAATAAAACTACTAACCGCCAGTTAGAACTATTGAATAATTATCCTGTGTTATCATTCTTGTTAAATTCTATAAAATTAAATCATGCACTCTATTATATGCTTGAGGGGTTGATTAATAGAGAATGATTCCAATCAAGTTTTACCCTGTAGAAGTATATAAATAGAAAAAAGGCTTTGCCTGTACTTAATCGTGACTTCTGCTTTAAATTCTAATTTGATCTTGTTTATTTTAATTTAATCCAGCTTGAGCTAAATTCAAGCTTGAATTTAACTAATTATAATGTTAAGTAGTACCAATGCTTTAGTTCAATAACATTGCCCTTTAATTATTAATTTTTTCTCGTTTAGAATGTTTTGTTTAATTCAACTCTTTTTTTCCACTTTTATAATAAGTTGAAAAGTAATTTAAGACGCCGAAGTAAAGAGAAGGAATGGGTAATGGCTTGGAAAATTTGCTGTTTGTCCGTTAGATATAGACTTAAGTTGACATGAGAAAACTTGTGAGCTCCGAAGTGATATCATTGATGTATTGTAACTTTTTTCATGACCGGACGTTCATTCACCTGCCATACAATATATATATATATGACAAAAAAAAAACTAAATATATATATTATAGAATTAGGAAGGATTACGCCTTATGACAAAAGGCATGGTTAAAGTGTCACCATGCAATAAAAGAGAGTTGAGGAATAACATTTGAGACATAAAAACTTTGAAAGGAACAAGCCAAAGAAGCTAACTGGTTTGTAGGTTGGTTGCCTTCCCTTAGAGTGTGGGTTTATTAGATAATTGCAAGTTTAAGTTCAAATGTGTTAGCTTCTATGATAGGAGTTTGAATATTTAAGTGAATTTTATCTACCGTTGGATTAGCATAATCCCTTAATGGTCTATGTGCGTTATAATTTGGTTCATGTGTTTCTATATTGTTTTGTGAATTGTCTGTCATTTCTTTTACAAGTTCATGAAGTCTTCTTTGTTTTCTAATTCTTCTAATGGTTCTCTCTAGTTCTAAGTCATAGGGCACAAGTATCGTAGGTCCTGAACTACGCATTCACAACTAGAGACTCTTTTATGTATGATTCAAGAAAACAAACAAAAATACTTTTAACATTTTTAATCTTTTTCAAACAAACAAGTAATTACGTGAAAAGACTAGCGATACAAATTTCTAAGTATAAGTCTAATTGGTTCAACTAAAATTCTCCTTAGTTAACTACACCATCACTCATTGACAATGGCGCCAAAATACTTGATACGCCCTACAACAACGCCAAAATTTTAACACAATCTAATTCTAAGTGTAGGGCCTCATGCATGTGTACGTGTCATATCAGTAATATCGGATTTTGAGTCTGGAATATCGATCCCATATGGAGTGAGTCAATTAGACTTAAGAGAAGTTCTAGCCTATTAAAATCGGTCTTAGCTTAGAAGTGAAGTTGGTTTTAAGTTGTGCTAACTAGTCTTACTGAATTACAAACTACTCTTGAAGGTTTACTCATACAGAAATTCTACTAAATATATTTGGATAGGTGATAATCAAGTTATAAAGCTACCTTACCTTGCAAAGATATAAGTGATGTGTAGGAAATGAATATTTTAAATTGTAAGTATAACTAGTGACAAATAGGAGTAGCTCTCTTCTTTACCCTCTCATGAGTGCATTTTTTAAACCCCAATTTGAACTCATCAAAGATTATTTCCTTATCTATTTGCATCTCCTTATAGTTTACTTGTCTCATACCCTATTGTTCAACGTGAATACTCTAATCGTTTTTCCATTGCTCTTCTGAGTCTTTATGTATCACAACACATTTTAAATAACCATTTGACCATAAAATGAAGTTTTGAAGAATACTCATCACATTAAAGATTAAAAATCAATTTTAAAAGCATAATACAATTCTTACACAACTATTTATTCACCACAAGAGAAAAGGTAAAAAGGCTACTCATAAAGCATGGAGAAAACACAACACATCTTTGAGAAAAAGCAAATCCACTAGAACCGTGCTTAAAAAAAATCATAATACAAAAGTATACACAATACTTAATTTTTTCCCTTTACAAAATATTGGAAATTTCTCCCCAAAGGATCTCCCAATCCTCACTGCAGTGTTGAATGTCTTCACTTCAATACAATTCACTAATCTCACCAAACTCTCCATGTAAATACAAATCTAACTTAGAATCTAACTCTTGACTTCACATGGACTTTTCCTTGGGCTTCAGAAGTGTTCTCCTTTCAAAACAAATCCCTAGAATCCCCTGTATCATCTACATAAGTCAAGAAAAAATAAAATATTCTTCTTTAAAATGCAATTTCATCCATAAAAAATGTATAAAATATAAATGAAATTAAGCATGATTTTCTACACATCCATGTACCCGAGACGATGGAAAGTCATGAGTATCTTGACCGGGTGTGTTACTCCCAAATTTAGGTCAGTCCACCTATAGCCTCTTGTTTAGAGATGTTTCGGTTCGGGCTTCGCCTCCATCTAGAAATCTTCTACCGTTTCCTACCCCTTAGACTACAATGTCTCTAAATCCAATACTTTGAAATCAAAGTCAACCTCAACATAACTTATTCCTTAAACCTGACTCTACTTAGTTTCAAATCAACTTCAATCAAACTCAAATCCAATCAAAATTTGTTTCAAACTGATTAAAATCAAATATAAATCAATTTAAAACAAACCCTATCAAATTCAATTTNTCATCTCATGCTGGTGACTTTATGTTCATGCAAAAAAGCAATGAAGGTTGCGACTTTATGGATTTGACAGAAAGCATGCTTAGCATAGCAGAATGTACATGAATCATACTTATATGCTTGGAAATTATTATCTCCATAAGTTAAATAATGTCAGGAACAATTTAAGAAGTTTATTTTGTTGAGTGAAGTTAGTTTATATATATTGGAACAAAATTTCCAAATGAAATATTTTTCTAAAATATACATAAATTAAAGTGCTCTAAATAAATTATTTTTATGAAATATACATACATTTAAAAGTGCTTGAAATGAACTATTTTTATAAAATATATATATAAATTGAAAGGTGCTATAGATGGGTGGCCTTTATAACATCTTATATAAATTTTATGAGCTCCAAATTGATTATTTTTTTAAATAAAATTTAAAATGAGCTCTGAAGGATAAGGGAATAAAATAAGCTTATATAGGCTCTAATTTCTAATGTCTTTTATAAATATTTTAAAGTTAAAAGTCTTTAAAAATAAAATTCTGAATAAATATAAACATTCATTAAAAAAAATCTTTTGTTAAAATTTTCTCTAACACAAAATCTAAAACCTTTTCTTTTTAAACCCAAATTGAACTTTTTCAATGTAAAGCTCAAACTTCTTAGAATACTTATTCAACAAAAATAAAATTTCGAAAGGAGCCTTTAGCAAAACAAAGTAAAACCTTTCTTAAAACAAGACTTGTGCAAAATTTGAATCTCTTATGGTGGAATCTAAGTAAATTCTTTTCAAACTCTAAAGTAAACTTCTTAAAAAAGAAGACCTAAACAAAGCTAAACCTTAAGCAAACATTTGTCTAGATGAAGTGAGTCTAAACTACTCTTTCAACCTTACGTAAAGCTTTTTCAAAGAAAAATTCTCTCATGAGCTCATCAGTATTATAAATTCTCACACAAAAATTATGTGACCATGTAAATTCTCTTTAATTACTAGATTAGATAAGACCTGTACATGTTTATGGGTTTGGGTCGTAAAAGAACATGTTCCCTTTCAGGAACATGTGATTTATGAGCCTCACTCCCAAGCATACAAGTTTTGGGCAATCTCATGTTCACATAACTCTCATAGGATCTACTCACATGTTGATAATATTTTTGAATGACAAAGTATTTCAAAAAATTATCTTTTTCATATATGAAAATTTTGAAAAGCATGTGAATGAAACATAATTATGAAAAATGTAAATATGAAAGGCTTGAATGATACTTTTCTTGGCATTTGTGCAACATAGGACTATAAACCAAACACTTAGTTGGACAGAGTCTTGTTGTTGTTGTACATAATTTAGATGATGCTTAACATAGGACCTTGGCATAAGTATCATGTTATTTCCAAGAAAGTTAGCAATCTCATTAACACAACAAAAGTGGAGCCCTACAAACTTGATGGCAATCTGTTTAACTTGGTGTTTGACAAGCCCACAAGCTTATGCATGACTCTGGTATAGAATATCAACATATTACATCTTTTATTCAAGGGAAAGCAAATAATTAACTTACTCTATTCTTGAAGGACATTCATCTAATCATGGTATGTAGACAAATTTATTCATAGGCAAGGCTTTTTAAAGCGTTAATGATAATTCAAGTTAGAATTTTCAATCCTTGGGTTAGTGAAAATTATAGTTGAGCTTATCTAAGATAACATAATTATACTAACTATTAATTTTTGTATACTTTATCAACCCAAGTTAAAGTGGTGAACTTTATGTATAAATATGTTATGAAAGCACTAGAACTAAATTTTGNTCTTAGAATACTTATTCAACAAAAATAAAATTTCCAAAGGAACCTCTAGCAAAACAAAATAAAGCCTTTCTTAAAACAAGACTTGTGCAAAATTTGAATCTTTTAAGGTGGAACCTAAGTAAATTCTTTTCAAACTCTAAAGTAAACTTCTTAAAGAGAAATTCTCTCATGAGTTTGGCTTGTAAATTATGAGTTTCAACCTTAAGTAAAATCTAAACTACTCTTTCAACCTTAAGCTTTTTCAAAGAGAAATTCTCTCATGAGTTTGTATAAATTCTCACACAAAAATTATGTGACCATGTAAATTCTCTTTATTAACTAGATTAGGTAAGACCTGTACATGTTTATGGGTTTGGCTCATAAAAGAAGATGTTCCCTTTCAGGAACATGTGATTTATGAGCCTAACTCCTAAGCATACAAGTTTTGGGCAATCTCATGTTCACATAACTCTCATCAGGATCTACTCACATGTTGATAATATTTTTGAATGACAAAGTATTTCAAAAAATTATCTTTTTCATATATGAAAATTTTGAAAAGCGTGTGAATGAAACATAAGCATGAAAAATGTAAATATGAAAGGCTTGAATGATACTTCTTGGCATTTAAGTGCAACATAGGAGTATAAACCAAACACTTGGTGGGACAAAGTCTTGTTGTTGTTGTACACAATTTAGATGATGCTTAACATAGGACCTTGGCATAAACATCATGTTATTTCCAAGAATGTTAGCAATCTCATTAACACAACAAAAGTGGAGCCCTACAAACTTGATGGCAATCTGTTTAACTTGGTGTTTGACAAGCCCACAAGCTTATGCATGACTCTGGTATAGAATATCAACATATTACATCTTTTATTCAAGGGAAAGCAAATAATTAACTTACTCTATTCTTGAAGGACATTCACCTAATCATGGTATGTAGACAAATTTCTTCGTAGGCAAGGCATTTTAAAGCATTGATGATAATTCTAGTTAGAATTTTCGATCCTCGAGTTAGTGAAAATTATAGTTGAGCTTATCTAAGATAACATAATTATACTAACTAATAATTTTTTTATACTTTATCAACCCAAGTTAAAGTTGTGAACTTTATGTATAAATATGTTATGAAAGCACTTGAACTAAATTTTGATTACAGAGACCTCTCAATAATTATAATAAATATTGCTAACATTTTATTTGATTTCTATGAAATAAATTGAGTGATTTACCTACATAAAACTTCTCCATGTTAATGAGATGAATGATAATTTCTTCTACTCTTATTAGTTAATTATCAGATCTACATATTGGTTGTAGATATGGTTAGAGAACTTCCTTGATTATGCCTAGTATAAGGGGTACGAATAACATAGAATATCAAAATAAATTTCTTTATCAAAATGGATAATGGATGATTAATAAGTCATCATTAAGATTGTAATCGAGTCGAGTCGAGCCAATTATATCATAGTTCGAACTTGGCTTAGTATAATTATAAGTTGTTCATGTTCGACTTGAGCTTGTGTCGAGCTTTTATATATTTTTCAAGCTTGACTTGTTTAAATTTTTTAATGTTTGAACTTGATTTGACTTGATTTGTTTATGAGAAGTGAATGTATATTTAAAATAGCTAATAAACGAACTAAAAATTTAAACGTATCAAGATTTTCATAAAAAAAATTAATAAATAATTTTACAAATTTTATCGCCACTATTAATTTGTTGATTAAAAACTCTAAATCTATAGTATCTTAAATCACATTCCTCCATTTTTCAATAAATCCCTTACTTGTGGGTTGTTTAGTAGAATGATTTGTGTAACATTTTAGCAGGCTTTAACCTAAATCCTACCAAACAACTAAAAATGACAACTTTAAAACGTACATAAACTTAATATCTAAGTATTTATATATCATATATGATATGAGCTATCAATAAACTAGTTAATGTTTTAGTTAATTAAATTTTATTTAAATAATATATAATACATGATAGGAGTTATCATCGTGCTTAATATTGAGTACTTAACAAGTTACTTATTGAACAACAAACGAGTTTGTTTATGAACATAAATGAACAAGCTTGACTATATTCATCTTTAGTTCATTTAAGCAATAACAGACGAGCTTATTTATAAACATAAATGAACAAGTTTGACTATATTCATGTTTAATTCATTTAAGCATTGAGCTTTTAAAAAATTTTCAACTTTATTTATTTACTAATTTGAACAAAAATGGCCAAGTCTTAATCGAGCCGAGTTCGAGTTGTTCATTGAATGCATTGGTTCATTTACAACCTTAGTCATCATGTAAATTTTATGCTTTCTCCTAGTTGAAATCATCAGAAGTAATAAATGGATCAATATGATATTTATATCTTTAAGGGTGGTGATTAGAACTTGACCAAATATCAATGGTTCTCCAACAACAATCTTAGTTTCACAAACTATTTATTGTTTACACTGTTGTAACCTTTATTGATGTTATCCTTAGTAGGATCAATTTTATCACGAGTGAACAAATTTTGATTGAACCCTTCACGAACTAATTTTGATTAAAATAATAAAGATACTTATGTTAAATTAATTTATTATTATTTTTGCTTTTAACAATGTACTTGTCTTTATAATTTGTCTCAAACATTGTTGAGTAAAATATTGTTGATTTTGATTTTTAGTTTGTGTTTTTAGTGAATTAAGTCACTTAACTATTTTCTCATCTTGGATAACTATCAAAATATGCACACAATATATTTTTTNGAATGAGATGAATGATAATTTCTTCTACTCTTATTAGTTAATTATCAAATCTATATAATGGTTGTAGATATGGTTAGAGAACTTCCTTGAGTAGGCCTAGTATAAGGGGTACAAAATAACATAGAATATCAAAATAAATTTCTTTATCAAAATGGATAATGGATGATTAATAAGTCATCATTAAGGTTTTAATCGAGTCGAGTCGAGCCAAGTATAACATAGTTCGAACTTGGCTTGGTATAATTATAAGTTGTTCATGTTAGACTTGAGCTTGTGTCGAGCTTTTATATATTGTTCAAGCTTGACTTGTTTAAATTTTTTAATGTTTGAACTTGATTTGTTTATGAGAGGTGAATGTATATTTAAAATAGCTAATAAATGAACTAAAAATTTAAACGAGTATCAAGATTTTCATAAAAAAAATTAATAAATAATTTTACAAATCTGATCGCAACTATTAATTTGTTGATTAAAAACTCTATATCTATAGTATCTTAAATCGCATTTCTCCATTTTGCCATAAATCCCATACTTATGGGTTGTTTAGTAGAATGATTTGTGTAACATTTAAGCAGGCTTTAACCTAAATCCTACCAAACAACTAAAAATGACAACTTTAAAATTTACATAAACTTAATATCTAAGTATTTATATATCATATATGATATGAGCTATCATTGAGCTATCAATAAACTAGTTAATGTTTTAGTTAATTAAATTTTATTTAAATAATATATAATACATGATACGAGTTATCATAGCGCTTAATATTGAGTACTTAACAAGTGACTTGTTGAACAACAAACAAGTTTGTTTATGAACATAAATGAACAAGTTTGACTATATTCATGTTTAGTTCATTTATGCTTTGAGCTTTTAAAAAATTTTCATGTTTACTTATTTACTAATTTGAACGAAAATGATAAAGTCTTAATTGAGTCGAGTTTGAGTTGTTCATTGAATGCATTGGTTCATTTACAACCCTAGTCATCATGTAAATTTTATGCTTTCTCCTAGTTAAAATCATCAGAAGTAATAAATGGATAAATATGATTTTTATCTCTTTAAGGGTGGAGATTAGAACTTGACCAGATATCAATGGTTCTCCAACAACAATCTTAGTTTCACAAACTATTTATTGTTTACAGTGTTGCAACCTTTATTGATGTTATCCTTAGTAGGATCAATTTTATCACGAGTGAACAAATTTTGATTGAACCCTTCACGAACTAATTTTGATTAAAATAATAAAGATACTTATGTTAAATTAATTTATTATTTTTTTCCTTTTAACAGTGTACTTGTCTTTATAATTTGTCTCAAACATTGTTGAGTAAAATATTATTACTTTTGATTTGTAGTATGTGTTTTTAGTGAATTAAGTCACTTAACTATTTTCTCATCTTGGATAACTATCAAAATATGCACACAATATATTTTTGATAGTGCGAACTTTTTTATGTTGTCTTCATTCATATTGTAGTTTAGGTGCTCAAAGAGGAACACCATGATTTTTTTTTTGTTCATGACTTATTTAGTATTATATTTATCAACACTTTCTTAAACATTCATGCATTTGCTTGAAATTATTTTTATGTACTTTGATATCCTCATGAATTATAATCTATGCTTTTTATCTATGAATAAAATCAATATATAAGAGTAATAAGGAGTAAAAAATACCTTTCAATAGCTCATGGTTTACTCCTGGGAATGTNGAATAAAATCAATATATAAGAGTAATAAGGAGTAAAAAATACCTTTCAATAGCTCATGGTTTACTCCTGGGATTTGATGACCCTTAAATGGAATTTTTTGAAAGAAATTTTTTCTTTTATCTCCCTTACCTTAGAAAATCTTTGCAATAATGGAAGTCATTAGTAACTATATTTTTTGTAAATGACTTTTAACAAAATCTTGATAAGATAGGCGAAGTTATAAATTGTCTTTTTAAGTAGAGAAGGTGTGAATCAAGTTATGATCTTGAACTTTAAGATTAGATGGAAAGACTTCAAAATGGAGTGCATCAAAAAAATATTAAATATGCATGATAATTTTATAATGATTAAAACATTCATGAGAATTAGTAGGCACATCATACAAATTAATAACAAGTATCACAAATCTTATTATACTCAAATGCTGAAGAATTGTATATGATAGAGGGGAAAAAATCCATAAAATTGNATGTAATTTTTTGAAAGTAATTTTTTCTTTTATCTCCCTTACCTTAGAAAATCTTTGCAATAATGGAAGTCAGTAACTATATTTTTTGTAATAGACTTTTAACAAAATCTTGATAAGATAGGGGAAGTTATAAATTGTCTTTTTAAGTAGAGAAGGTGTGAATCAAGTTATGATCTTGAACTTTAAGATTAGATGGAAAGACTTCAAAATGGAGTGCATCAAAAAAATATTAAATATGCATGATAATTTTATAATGATTAAAACATTCATGAGAATTAGTAGGCACATCATACAAATGAATAAAAAGTATCACAAATCTTATTATACTCAAATGCTGAAGAATTGTATATGTTAGAGGGGAAAAAATTCATAAAATTGTAACAAAGAATAAGATCATTTTTATCCCTCAAAGATAACTCTTTCTGAATATATTATCACAACTCATCATATATGACATCACAAGGGTCCATGAAGCAATGCTAAGTCTTTTTCACTATGGCCATTGTATATTATAAGATTATTAGAGAACATATGAATAATGAGTTGAAACAAATTTATCGTGGAAACCTTGGGTAGGTAATGGTAAGGAAAAAAAATTAACATAAGAATGAGGGGCCTCACATGAGTGTCCTAAAAAATGTTCATCTTTTTTCTATTGTTTTTTTTATGGTAGGTAAACTTCATCATACTATGATGGCATTTTCTATTTGCCAACTTCTTCTAAGAGTTAATAAAATTAAACTTGATTGTGCTCAATCGAATACATATGATTATTGAAGACCAAGCATTGGGAATGTTCACCTACTATATATTATGACTTATTTTATTAAGGGTTTGATTCTCAAATTGAGCATAAGATCAAGAAGGCTCATGATTATGGGATCTACTTTTGTCATGCATTGATATGCTGTATAATTATGTGAATGTTTTCTATATACAATGGAAAACTATTGTCTAAGAGATTTATGGTTGTAGAGTGTATATTTCTTATTTTAGAATTTAAAAAGATCTACACATACAAATAAGAGAAGCTCATACAGGATATAAATTTTTTTATATATAAATACCCAAGACAAAAAAATTATGAGCAACCCTTTATGTAAATAAAGGCCATGGAAGTCCACTTTTCTTCCCAATCAAAGAAGACGATATTATAAAGTATGTATCACTAGTTTAGCCTCTTATGAATATAATATATAATGATACAAAAGCACTAATTGGTGAAAAATAATAAAAAAACAAAAATTAATTCGTAGGTGCTAATCTATTTAGTTGATGGAGGTGGTTACAAGATGATTTTTGGGTTACAGTGATCACGCAATGACAATTATGTGATGGTAGTTGGGTGATGACAGTTAGTAATGACAATCGGGTGATAACTATTGGGCAATTATGATTGGGTGATGATCAATCGTGGACCCATGCTGCTATAAGAGAGGGCATTTTCCCTCACCCCTCCCTTCTCACAAACCCCTACGAAAAAAAGTTGTCTTTTTATGGGTTTTTATAATTTACCCCCAGGACCCCTTCTCAAAAACTCACACCTATAAATACCTCTCGAAACCTTGCTAGCCCTCCCTCCATTGCCTCATCACAGCGTTTTGCTTGATTCCTCGATGTCACCCTTCCTCGTGGGCCTTGGCTCACAAAAGCACTTGCTTTCTTGAAGTCACCTGCCTTTGTCGAAAAACCCAACCTTATAAAAGCTATTGGGTTCTCACCCTCCCTTGCAAAAACCCTTACTTTTCCATCTCTCATGAAAACTCTCATGGTCTCGCCATTCTTGCAAAAACCCTCACTTTGGTCCTCACTCTGCATTGTGCTCTCCTTCGCTGCAACTTTTCCATTTTTTTCATGCCTTGCAGAGGATGCTCCATACTTTTCCATCTTTTTTTTTTTGCTTCTTTTTGTTTTTTGCCTTTTTTTTTGTTTTCTCTCAGATAGAAAAGAGAGGAGAGAGAGAGATAGTTAGGTGAACTTGTTAAGGTTTGTATTGGTTCTTAGAGTTGTTAGTTGGTTGTGTGCCCATTAATTTGGTTACTCAATTTTAGGAAATATGTTTAAGAAATAGTGAATTTTCTAAACTCCATAGTTTACTTATAAGTAGTTATAAATGGATTTTAAGCTTTATAAGCCTTTCAAAACCCCTTGAAACTATTAATTTTATTTTAACATTTAAAATGAGTAAGAATGAAAACATTATTTTTTTAAAATATTTTTTGTATTTACTAGCAACCAAATAAATCCTTACATGCTTTTCAATTCTTATTATATTTTTAGTTAGCTAAAAAATTTGNCTACACATACAAATAAGAGAAGCTCATACAGGATATAAATTTTTTTATATATAAATACCCAAGACAAAAAAAATTATGAGCAACCCTTTATGTAAATAAAGGCCATGGAAGTCCACTTTTCTTCCCAATCAAAGAAGACGATATTATAAATTATGTATCATTAGTTTAGCCTCTTATGAATATAATATATAATGATACAAAAGCACTAATTGGTGAAAAAATAATCAAAAAACAAAAATTAATTCGTAGGTGCTAATCTATTTAGTTGATGGAGGTGGTTACAAGATGATTTTTGGGTTACAGTGATCACGCAATGACAATTATGTGATGGTAGTTGGGTGATGACAATTAGTAATGACAATCGGGTGATAACTATTGGGCAATGATGATTGGGTGATGATCAATCGTGGACCCATGCTGCTATAAGAGAGGGCATTTTCCCTCACCCCTCCCTTCTCACAAACCCCTACGAAAAAAAATTGTCTTTTTATGGGTTTTTATAATTTGCCCCCAGGACCCCTTCTCAAAAACTCACACCTATAAATACCTCTTGAAACCTTGCTAGCCCTCCCTCCATTGCCTCATCACAGCGTCTTGCTTGATTCCTCGATGTCACCCTTCCTCCTGGGCCTTGGCTCACAAAACCACTTGCTTTCTTGAAGTCACCTGCCTTTGTCGAAAAACCCAACCTTATAAAAGCTATTGGGTTCTCACCCTCCCTTGCAAAAACCCTTACTTTTCCATCTCTCATGAAAACTCTCATGGTCTCGCCATTCTTGCAAAAACCCTCACTTTGGTCCTCACTCTGCATTGTGCTCTCCTTCGCTGCAACTTTTCCATTTTTTTTCATGCCTTGCAGAGGATGCTCCATACTTTTCCATCTTTTTTTTTTGCTTCTTTTTGTTTTTTGCCTTTTTTTTTTTCTCTGAGATAGAAAAGAGAGGAGAGAGAGGGATAGTTAGGTGAACTTATTAAGGTTTGTATTGGTTCTTAGAGTTGTTAGTTGGTTGTGTGCCCATTAATTTGGTTACTCAATTTTAGGAAATATGTTTAAGAAATAGTGAATTTTCTAAACTATATAGTTTACTTATAAGTAGTTAGAAATGGATTTTAAGCTTTATAAGCCTTTCAAAACCCCTTGAAACTATTGATTTTATTTTAACATTTAAAATGAGTAAGAATGAAAACATTATTTTTTGTATTTACTAGCAACCAAATGAATCCTTATATGCTTTTCAATTCTTATTATATTTTTAGTTAGCTAAAAAATTCATCAGCATTAGTAGATATATTATCCAAGCATGAGTAATAGAAGTAGACATAGAATTTATTTAAAAATATTTCTATAGAATATATTTATTTCCTAAATAAAACATTAAATAATAATTAAAGAAACAATGGTAAGTCAAAATTTTGGCTCATAATAGTTTTTGGATAAGGCTAATGATAATGATGATGGCTACAATTTACTTGATGTTTGTTTATCTGAATCATTCTTGACATTAGTGATGTTTGATCTACTAAATAACCTTGTTGCTATCTTCTTATCATGGTCGATTGTTGTCAGTGNATGGCTACAATTTACTTGATGTTTGTTTATCTGAATCATTCTTGACATTAGTGATGTTTGATCTACTAAATAGCCATGTTGCTATCTTCTTATCATGGTCGATTGTTGTCAGTTTCATTAATAGTGAAAATAAATATCTAGAATTTTATTAGTTGAGAGGATCCAAGATTATTTGAATGTTAATCTTTTTATTAGGCTAGAAAATAACATATTTTGTTGCATCGATACTAGCGCATGCATGACAAATTATATAAATTATCAAAAGCTTTTATGATCATGCGTGTTTTAATCTTAATATAGGTTTCATCAAGTTTCTATAGTTAAGTTGGAAACAAATAAATGATCATAAACATTACTTTATTTCAACCAAACATATGCAAGATTAAAATTTCTAATTTATTTAAGCTGCAATCATATGGGTGCATGCATGATAAACTAAATAAGCTATCAAAAGCTAGCATGATCATGCAGGCTTTGATCTTAATAAAGGTTTCATCCAAGTTTCTAAAGTTAAGATGGAAACAAATATATGATCAGAAATAATACTTTTATTCAACCAAATATATGAAAGATTAAATTGCTACTTTAGCCTAAAAAGCTCTCTATGCTCACTTTTGTTTTCGGGAAAAATGGATAGCACATGAATTTTGTTAGTCTTATAAAACTTTAAGTAATGAAAGTCTCCCTAGGATACTTTTGTTTCTTGAAATAGTAGTTTTGTTAATGTACATTGACAACAATGGTTAGCTAAAAGGTAAACTTACACAAATTCTCTTTCATATTGCTCTCATTTATGTTTTATTATAGGTACCAACATTCTTTAGGACTACTATACAAGATTAGGTTGGGTGTAATCAACATGATAGATTTAGAGAGTATGTTGGTGAACCTTGACTATTCAAGGTATTTGAAGTAAAATTAGGTTGGAAATTTTTTTTTAAAAAAAAAGTCTATTTATTTAATTTGAAGTTGAATAGCCTAGTTGTTGTATATACAACCAAAATTGAGATAAAACTCTGTCGTTATTCACCATTGAGGGTTTCATCTTCCATTTACAATTCATATATGATTGCGTAAAATGTCAAATTTTTTGTTGGTTATATTTGAAAAGTTGCAATAGTATATGAAGGTATGTGTGAGGATAAAACTTGGCTTCCATTAAAAAGAAGAAGGTTATAATGGGAATAACATGGTCATGGGTGAAAAAGCAAGAAGAGACTTGGTTTCTAATGAGGTTGTTATGGTATATTATCAAAAGAAACAAAGTAGATTGAAAAGATTATAATATTGTTCAATTTATCAATGATAATGAAATATAAGACTTTATACTGAAATATGTGGTTTTGATGGCCGCCGACTGCACACCGCAGCTACCACCGTCATCTTCATTTGTCTATTTTGGGGTGTCCGTGGAGTCGCTAGTTTAGCCCTCTCTCTCTGAATAAATCTCACTTTGATCATGTGGATGATCTAAAGAGAGAAGAGTTCGGAGGGCTAAGGTATACAATGACGGGGACAAACAACAGAAACACGCGGGGAAGCTTTCGTAAGGTGAGCTTTGTGTAGATAACTCTGAAGTGTTTTGCCAAGGTATAATCGTCTTAAAACACTTTAGAAGCACACTAATAGAGAATACCCTACGAAAGCAAACCCACAATTAGAGATTCAAGTTATTGTACCTATCTTGGGGTTCGCTTATTCCTATAAGGGAAAGCCCCTATAATTAATTATATCTTAAGCAATTGAGGATTGTGTAAAAGAGCTCATGATTAAGGTTGTAACTCATCCTTAAAAAATTTGAATGTCATTGTTCTCAAGGAAGACGTTTCAAAGTTTTGTCCTAAGGGTAGCGGATGCTTGAAGACTCAGAAGATTCATGTCAAGATCCTAAACTATTCTAAGGTTTTATGTCATTGTCAATGGTTTAGTTGAGGGTCATCCTTTGATTTGAGTTTTGAATGTATGCCTCTACAAAATAGAGTTAACACACCCTAATAACAAGCAAAGTAAATCTAGGGTGATGTCTGCCTTCTGTCTTCAGCAGCCCTGCAAAATAGAGTTAACATAATTTTTTTTTTTTAATTTGGTTGGTTTGTTGTTTGTTTTTATTTAGGTAAACCTGTTCAAGATGCCTATGGCTTTCCATCCTCTCAAGTTTGTTAGGTTCTATGATCTACTTAGTTTGGAGAGGAGATCAAACCTACTATGACAAGAAGATTCCTGCTAGTAACCATGGGTTGCATCATCTAATAAATCTTCTTAGACCCGAGTAACAGAGTTCAAGTTGCGCTCAGTGATCTTTGTTAATTAGGATTTCATGTAAGTTTTAATGTCTTTTGCGCTCAGAGTTCAAGTGCTAAGTCTAGGTTGGATTCGACTTAGGATTTAGGTTAAACTAGGTCTATTTTAGGTTAGATCTAGTACGGTTAGGGTTGTGCTATGTTTAGGTTCGATTAGACTTATAAAGGTTTAGGTTAGACTAGGCCAAAGTTGGGTTAGACCTAAAAATGGTTCATGTTAGAATAAGGTCTAATCTTGTTTAGACCTAAGATGGTTCATGTTAGAGTAAGTTCTAATTTGGGTTAGACCTAAAAATGGTTCATGGTGGAATTAGGTCTAATTTGGTTTAGATCTAATATGGTTCATGTTAGAGTTAGGTCGAAGTTAGGCTAGACCTAAAAATGATTAATTATGCTAAGTCTAGGTTGGGTTAGACTTAGGGTGATTTAAGATGAACTAGGTCTAAGTTAGAATAAACCCAGTGAGGTTTTTGTTGTGTTAGGTCTAATTTGGGTCAAACCTAGAAGGGTTTAAGGTGGCTAAGTATAATTTAGCAAAACCTAGTAGGGTTTAGGCTATGTCTAAGTTAGGTTAAACCTAGAGCTCAACCCTAGCTTGACTTGAGCTAGGTTAGATCTGGTTGGGATTCAGGTCTAACCTGAACTGGTTTGGGTCCAATTGTGTGTCCGCTTGGGTTAGGTCTAAGTTAGGTTAAACCTAAACCAAATTTATGCTCAATTTGGGCTAATCCCTGAGTCATTAAGGGAGGTTTCATGGTCAGAGAAATAACCATGATGTTAATCCCTTAAGAACCCCAGTAGGTTTGGCTCCTAAGGTTAATTTAGTGTTTTAAATTAAATTTAAGAGCAATTTCAGCAAAAGTGTAAACTTTTAATTTTTCATTTTTAACTCTAGCTTCCTAATTTTCATTATAGGGTTCTTAATGGTTGAAAATTTTAGGGTTAAATTTCTATGCCCTAAATTTTATTGTTAATTTCCAATTTAATTTTTAATTTTTTTTATTTATTTTTTTTGAATAATTATAAATTTGGTAGAAAGTTAGTTATTTTAATGTTAGGAGGTCCCCTGACCATGGAAAAATCAAGAAGTGTTTCGAAGGGTGGAGGGAAAAATCCATAAAATTTTCATGTTTTTTTGGGCTTATATTTAATTTTTAATAATTAAAATACTCTCTGAAGTATTTAATTAATTAACATTAAATATAAGTAATTATTATCATTTTTTTATTATTTCCTCTGTTCTCTTAGTCCAGCTGTATTTTTATTTTATTTTTATGATTTTTCTACATTAAGCTATGTATTTTTAAAGTTTTATTTAGTTTTTTGGATTTATTTAATTAAAAAAAATATTGAATCATCTACTTAACCAAGCGACGCTGACTGGATCCTTGGACGCTTCGAAGTTCCACAAGGTGTCACATATGATCTGGCTCGAACTCCACCGTCCATTTCTAAAATACGGAAATGGACGACATTGGTTCATCCTTTCCACAAGATAGAGTACCAAGAACAGTCCATGATCAAACCGTAAGTTCTAGCTTGATTCTCAGCCAAATCATTCTAGATTTGTTCCTGTGCATTCAGCTAGTCGAGATAAAGTTACCTATACAACTAGGTGGACATGTATTGTTGGTTTTCTTCATAAAAGATCAAATTGATATCTAAATTTAAGGATTTCAATCCATACCTTGGTCCAAGAGGTGAAGCCTGGATTAAAATAGTTGAGAAGCTTCGCCTTGACACAATTAACCTTCTCCTTGCCTCAATTCTCACTATGTAAAGGTTTAAGTAAGTTTTAGACCAAATGGTGTTGGAATGGGTTTAAGCCTGCCAGAGGGTTCAATTTTGATTGTAGAGAATGTCGTGAGGTTTTGTGAAGCTTTTGGGTTGGTTAGATTGATGTTTTTGTAGGGTTGATGTCAAGGACGAAAACTATCATAGGTTTCAATGGCAAAATTAAGTTTTGCTAGTGGAGGAGGTGACTTGAGGAGGGTGGGAATTGATTTTTTTGGTTAGTAGGGAGGTTTTCTTTATTGGGAGCAAGGTTTTAAAAGGCTGGCTAGTGAGCTTGGGATGTCTGCAAGGCTCTCGGGTTTAGCCTATTTATGGCCATGAGAGCTCGTGGGGTGAGCTTCGTGATCCCGGTAATATAGTTGTGCAAAAATTAGAAAGTTTATGAGTAAGAAATTTAAGCAATTAATGTTGGGATTCTACGCAAGTATACGTATCGTTATCAATTAATAAATGACTTTCTATTTAAACCCTGAATATCGATCTCACTGGGAATGTTTAAATTTGTAATAATAAATTTACTAGAAAATTCACATAAAGTAAAACAATACTGTCATTAATTTCGAATGTTGAGGTATGATCAAGACTAAATTATTCAACTATTAGCAAAACTGAAATGTAAAATTTAATCAGTAACTACTAAATTATTAAACTATGTTTATGTGATGAAGATTTCTTATGTGAAAATCTTCTTTCCCACTACAATGAGCTTTTGGTGAAATGAGATGAGATAAATGGTTTAATATGTATTGCGCCAAATAGAAGCAGTTTTAATTATCTACCCTGATATAGTGTTATAGAAAATCATTGGCTAATCCCAAGTTTAGTCCCCAAATTCGTGGATAGGCTAGGAGGATACCGGCTCCCACTCCAGAGCTCCCACTTCCCTTCACCTGAAGGCTAACTCTCGCTTTAGTTTTTAAACACTAAGACCGAATTGAGAATTTTAGTCTGTCACCCTAAAGATTCTCCAATTCTACACCCAACAAAGTACATTTCCCTATTTATTTGCACTTAATCTCATGAACGAAGTACTCCTTCATGGACTTAAATGTGATTCTCACTCTATTGTAAGAATTCATAGTCCATTTCCCAGATCATATGTTTCACAACATATTTTAACAATTCAATTGGTCATATCAAAAAGTAAATTAAGAGCGGAGTTGAAAAACATCACAATTTATTTTAGATTTTAGCATTAGCATATCCACATTATCTCTTCATTTCACCATATCTCAAAGTTGGGAGAAAGATAAATGAATCTACTCAGACTTCATGCAGAATATACAACAAAAAACAANTTCTCTTTCATGGAATCAAATGTGATCCTTACTCTGTTGTAGAACTCATACTCCATTTCCCGGATCATATTTTTTACAACACATTTTAACAATTCAATTGGTCATATCGAAAAGTAAATTAAGTTCAGAGTTGAAAAATCATCATAATTTATTTTATATTTTAATATTGGCACATCCATATTATCTTATCATTTCACCATATCTCAGAGTAGGGAGAAAGATAAAGTAAACTACTCAGACTTCATGAGAAAGATACAACAAAACACACATTTCATATATAAAAGAAAGTTCATACAATACTAATAAACAAAAGACATATATCTGAAACTCTTTTTCAAAGAAAATACCTTGAAGCCTCTCCTAGGAAATGGAAGAAGAAGTCTCTCACTTTTCTCTATCTCTAACACTCTTAGAGAAAAATTCATGCTTAATCTCACCACAAAAACTCTAAACTCTTAAATAAAACTCACCAATAGACTCCAAAATGGTGGTGGAATGAAGATGGAAATGAGAAATGACACTAAAGGAATGAAGTGGAATGAAGAGAAACCAAGAGAGAGTCAAAGAGAGCCCTTTCTCTGATGAATTTTGGCCTCTAATAGAGCCTAGAGTTGGTTCTCCAAAAGGTTCATAAAAAAACTCTTCAAAAAGCATCCAGATTCGTTGAATATTATAGAAAGAGGGTCTGGACCGCCATAAGCGCCGTCAACGCCCAAACTGGTGTCATCGACGCTAGTGTTCTGCCAATTAATTCCTTGCTCTCTGTCAAACAGCTTCGTCGGCGCTGAGCAACTTTTCATATTCTCCATTTTCACTCCGAATTTCATCATTTTTACTTCATTTTTTCTTCAAGTCCTAAAAACCAACAACCTGCAAGAGAACATGAAAAATATCTTCCATGTTTTGCTTTAAGTCCTAAAAATCAATAACCTACAAGAAAACATCAAAATACCTTCCATTAAAATCAATATCACCAAAAATGAGTATAAAATATGGGTCTAAAAATGCATATATTTTTGGTGTATCACTTGGCCAGCTTGGGGAAGCTCGGCTTCTCCTCAAAGGATTTGCAGAGGGATATTTGGGGCTTTTGGCATTGGGGAGAAGCTTTTTCATTTTTTCATGTCTTGGTCATAAGAGCGCCAATGTTGAAGAGGGTGGCATGGAGAAATGCTTGAGCTGATTTTGGAGCTCTTTTAGTGGTTGGCTATGACCAGGTTTGGTTTGTTCTTGGCTCCCTAAGGTCTGGTTTGGCTCCCCATGGTTTGAATTTGACATGGCTTGATGTGCCTATGTCCATCATAAGTTGTACATGCCTTGTCCTTTAGTGGTTGGAATTGGTTTAGTTTGACTTTTGTGTCATCCATATGTCCTGGTGTGTCATGGATGAGTCATGGATAGCCCATGAAGGATGGGCTATGGGGAAGATGGGCCATAAGCTTAGGTTTTGGAATTTTGGGCTCACCTAATGTGCTTGGGCTTATTCCAAAGGTTCTAGCCCTAATTGCTTCTCATAATTTATCTAATTAAATGATTAGGTGAATTTTGAGGGTTGACCTCATGGAGCCAACTTTTTACCCCCAAAGTGGTTTGATGTCTTGACCACTTAGGGTGAGGCCCGATTGTATGACAATGGGTCAGTTGGTCATTAATTAATAAAAAATGGGTTGGAACCAATTTGATTTGATCACCCATGATGTCATCAAGTCTTAGGTCAAACAGATGTGTTGGAATTTCAAAGTGGTTTTTAGGGTTTAGGGAGGCCTTAGGTGAGACTAGGGATCAATTCAGATAAACCCCTCTCCCATTGTGAATTTAGGTGTCAAGGGGGTCCATAGTGGGGAAGTTTGACCCATAGGCTTGTCTTACCCATGGGAAGGGTGAGTGGGTGGTGTTTATTAGTATTGATTGTCATACAGAGCTCTAAATTTCTTCTAATTTCGAAGTTCTTTTCAATTTTAAGACTCCTTTACATGAAGAATATGTCTAATTAAAATTTTTTGAATTGATATTTTGTTATTTTACCCAAAATTTTCAAACTATACCTTTGATAGCTTTTGTTTATTTTGTCGATAATGTATCATTCGATAAGCATTTATCTGCTTTAATAATTTTGAAATTGAGTAGCCGTTGACTCATTGAACTCCTTTTCTTGAGATGTTTGTTTTGATTATAAAAATGTAAATTTTAAAAAATTTCCCATAAAATAGCGCTTTGATGTTTCTACCATATTTTAATTGTTTCATTTAGACTCAGTTGGCCTTGAATCATAACCCATTTTTGTCATTGGGATTATCTCATTGAAATGTTTGCTTCAATTAAGATGTCACTGAAATCAAATTTTGATTAGTAATGAATTAAATTATGAAAATTTTTTATTCAGTTATTACCTCGAGATTTATATTTAATTAAATATTATTTTCTGTAATGCATAACATCATTTAAGCTTAATTTTTATATAGAAAGGCAAAAAATAATACATTGAAATTAAATAAATAGAATATCAAGAACAATAAAAGAATGCCCTTTTTTATCATTTGGAGTGCTAGGAGAAATGAAATGTATAAATTTAATTTTTTTTATTGAGAATTTAAAGGAAAAAAAGAAGTGATTTATCTATTCATGACATAACATTTTGACATCGTAAAGCCAAGAGTATGGCTCTCAAAAAAGCTTGTTGCTCGCGAATAGTTCGTGTTCGATTCGCAATGAATTCGTGTTCGATTCGTTCGATAGGTAAACGAAATGAACGTGAACAAATTTTTTTTCGTTCGGTTAGTTAAACGAACCAAACATGAATAGTGATGCGTTCGTTCGTGTTCGAATCGTTATTGTTCGAAATATAAAATAATTTAAAATAATTATATATAAAAAAATT